>CM043017.1:94601588-94939064 GCA_023690525.1 Holotrichia oblita | reverse complement strand
GGAACACTCAATAATGCCTCTTGATACATACTACACGTATACCACGTTTCATTAAAATATCTAAAGTGGTATTACAGGAATTAATAAAAAACTATTTATTTTCGAAAACTTTATCACCCTGTATCTCAAAAGTTAAGACCTTTAGGTCATATGTTCATATGAAGTTTTAACATATTTATAGTATACGGTCCTGCGACGTCCAGCAAAACTATTTATTTTCGAAAACTTTATCACCCTGTATCTCAAAAAGCTAAGACCTTTAGGTCATATGTTCATATGAAGTTTTCTTTTTTATCATGACGACTAATATACGATCCCGCTACGTCCAGCAAAAAAAAAAGAAAAAAACGTTCCCATATGAAATATGGACATTCATTTTGGAAAGTGCCTGTATAGCGGGTTTTATTCAATCAAAGTCGGCCATATTCCGCTCTTTACTATAATAATAGCTGTCGCAGAGGTAAACGGGGCTCCTTCCTGAGACCTTACGAAAGGACTAAACTCGAAAAGGGGGTGCCGATCGACGGAAAAGGATTTTTCTAATCAACTGTCTAGGTTTCGCCGCAGACCAACGTCCGAATCCTGTAAGATTAGCAAACGAATTAAAAATTCGCGTTGGAGCGGACTTGAGCGCTTATATCTCCCGAACGGTTAACGCTACGCCAAAACTATTCATGTCCGAACATATTCTCCTCGACGAGTACTTGGTTATTTTGGGAAAAAATTTTTTTTTCCGATTAAAACTAAAAATACAGCGTCGGGGCGCTGACGCCCAATAAGACGACGCTTTCCCCAGACGTGACCGCCGAACTGGCCGTATTTATAATGACGATTTCCAAAATTTCAAAGTTCCAACGCCTTTCTAAACCGCTTATTTTTTGATAAACGTCGCCAAAATTCCTCAAAACAGATAGGTACTAGATATTTCATATGAGAATATGATATCTCGAATTACGAGCTCCTGTGGCGCATCGGAACGGACGGTACCCACGGCGCTAGAGGTACGGCGTTCAAATCTCGACGAGGGATACTATGGCTTTTTTCTTTGGTTTTTTGTTTTTTTATTAATGATTGAAAAGAATAATATATAAAATAAAGAAGTCTTCATTTCAACGGCGACGAAACACAAGAAATAATAATTAAAAAAAAACACGATGAATCATTAAATGCGTTAAAGAATTTCCAATTTTAATTGTCCGATTGAAAAACGTTATATTTATACTTAAAAATCGTTTCTTATTTTGTGGTTCAATAAATACCACAAGTAGTAATAATTACAAACATCTCTCCATGTCTAAAAGTAATTTAAAAATATGAAACAAGTAAGAATAGTTTAATTATCTGTATGTCAGTGTATTATCGAGATTATACTAAGTATATATCTACATATTTTCGAAAGAGCTAAAAGTCTTATTTGTATACATTCAGGGGAAATTGAATGTCAATATTTTAGGGAACGATTTTATGATGTATTTTAAAAAGGAAACTTATATAAACTTATATATGAACGTGTGACCTAAACGTCTGTCAAAGTAGGTAGCTGAAATTCCGTACGAACGCCACTGGTGGAATTAAAAAAAAATGGGGAACACTCAATAATGCCTCTTTGATACATACTACACGTATACCACGTTTCATTAAAATATCTAAAGTGGTATTACAGGAATTAATAAAAAACTATTTATTTTCGAAAAACTTTATCACCCTGTATCTCAAAAGTTAAGACCTTTTAGTCATATGTTCATAGCGAAGTTTTTTCTTTAACATGACGAGTAGTATACGGTCCTGCGACGTCCAGCAAAAAAAAAAACTATTTATTTTCGAAAACTTTATCACCCTGTATCTCAAAAGACCTTTAAGACCTTTAGGTCATATGTTCATATGAAGTTTTCTTTTTTATCATGACGACTAATATACGATCCCGCTACCTCCAGCAAAAAACAAAAAAAAAATCGTTCCCTGAAATATGGACATTCATTTTGGAAAGTGCCTGTATAGCGGGTTTTATTCAATCAAAGTCGGCCATATTCCGCTCTTTACTACAAATAATAGCTGTCGCAGAGGTAAACGGGGCTCCCTCCTGAGACCTTACGAAAGGACTAAACTCGAAAAGGGGTGCCGATCGACGGGAAAAGGATTTTTCTAATCAACTGTTCAGGTTTCGCCGCAGACCAACGTCCGAATCCTGTAAGATTAGCAAACGAATTAAAAATTCTGCGTTGGAGCGGACTTTGAGCGCTTATATCTCCCGAACGGTTAACGCTACGCCAAACTATTCATGTCCGAACATATTCTCGACGAGTACTTGGTTATTTTGGGGAAAAAATTTTTTCCGATTAAAACAAAAATACAGCGTCGGGGCGCCGACGCCCAATAAGACGACGCTTTCCCAGACGTGACCGCCGAACCGGCCGTATTTATAATGACGATTTCCAAAATTTCAAAGTTCCAACGCCTTTCTAAACCGCTTATTTTTTGATAAACGTCGCCAAAATTCTCAAAACAGATAGGTACTAGATATTTCTATATGAGAATATGATATCTCGAATTTACGAGCTCCTGTGGCGCATCGGAACGGACGGTGTCCCACGGCGCTAGAGGTACGGCGTTCAAATCTCGACGAGGGATACTATGGCTTTTTTCTTTGGTTTTTTGTTTTTTTTTATTAATGATTGAAAAGAATAATATATAAAATAAAGAAGTCTTCATTTCAACGGCGACGAAACACAAGAAATAATAATTAAAAAAACACGATGAATCATTAAATGCGTTAAAGAATTTCCAATTTTTTTACAATTGTCCGATTGGAAAACGTTATTATTTATACCAAAAATCGTTTCTTATTTTGTGGTTCAATAAATACTACAAGTAGTAATAATTACAAACATCTCTCCATGTCTAAAAAGTAATTTAAAATATGAAACAAGTAAGAATAGTTTAATTATCTGTATGTCAGTGTATTATCGAGATTATACTAAGTATATATCTACATATTTTCGAAAGAGCTAAAAAGTCTTATTTGTATACATTCAGGGAAATTGAATGTCAATATTTTTAGGGAATGATTTTATGATGTATTTTAAAAAGGAAACTTATATAAACTTATATATGAACGTGTGACCTAAACGTCTGTCAAAGTAGGTAGCTGAAATTCCGTACGAACGCCACTGGTGGAATTAAAAAAAATGGGGAACACTCAATAATGCCTCTTGATACATACTACACGTATACCACGTTTCATTAAAATATCTAAAGTGGTATTACAGGAATTAATAAAAACTATTTATTTTCGAAAACTTTATCACCCTGTATCTCAAAAGTTAAGACCTTTAGGTCATATGTTCATATGAAGTTTTCTCTTTAACATGACGAGTAGTATACGGTCCCGCTACCTCCAGCAAAAAAAAAAACTATTTATTTTCGAAAACTTTATCACCCTGTATCTCAAAAGCTAAGACCTTTAGGTCATATGTTCATATGAAGTTTTCTTTTTATCATGACGACTAATATACGATCCCGCTACGTCCAGCAAAAAAAAAACGTTCCCTGAAATATGGACATTCATTTTGGAAAGTGCCTGTATAGCGGGTTTTATTCAATCAAAGTCGGCCATATTCCGCTCTTTACTATAATAATAGCTGTCGCAGAGGTAAACGGGGCTCCCTCCTGAGACCTTACGAAAGGACTAAACTCGAAAAGGGGGTGCCGATCGACGGGAAAAGGATTTTTCTAATCAACTATCTAGGTTTCGCCGCAGACCAACGTCCGAATCCTGTAAGATTAGCAAACGAATTAAAAATTCGCGTTGGAGCGGACTTTGAGCGCTTATATCTCCCGAACGGTTAACGCTACGCCAAAACTATTCATGTCCGAACATATTCTCTCGACGAGTACTTGGTTATTTTGGGAAAAATGCCCGATTAAAACTAAAAATACAGCGTTGCGCGCCGACGCCCAATAAGACGACGTTTTCCCAGACGTGACCGCCGAACCGGCCGTATTTATAATGACGATTTCCAAAATTTCAAAGTTCCAACGCCTTTCTAAACCGCTTATTTTTTGATAAACGTCGCCAAAATTCCTCAAAACAGATAGGTACTAGATATTTCTATATGAGAATATGATATCTCGAATTTACGAGCTCCTGTGGCGCATCGGAACGGACGGTGGCCCACGGCGCTAGAGGTACGGCGTTCAAATCTCGACGAGGGATACTATGGCTTTTTTCTTTGGTTTTTTGTTTTTTTTTATTAATGATTGAAAAGAATAATATATAAAATAAAGAAGTCTTCATTTCAACGGCGACGAAACACAAGAAATAATAATTAAAAAACACGATGAATCATTAAATGCGTTAAAGAATTTCCAATTTTTTACAATTGTCCGATTGGAAAAAGTTATTATTTATATACAATCGTTTCTTATTTTGTGGAAATAAATACTCAAGTAGCAATAATTACAAACATCTCTCCATGTCTGTATTTTAAAAATATGAAACAAGTAAAGAATAGTTTAATTATCTGTATGACCTAAATCGAGATTATACAAAGTAGGTAGTCTGAATATTTTCGAAAGAGCTAAAAAGTCTTATTTGTATAATGGGGGAAATTGAATGTCAATATTTTAGGAACGATTTTATGATGTATTTTAAAAAGGAAACTTATATAAACTTATATCTGAACGGACCTAAACGAATTCGTACTAGCTGAAATTCCGTACGAACGCCACTGGTGGAATTAAAAAAAAATGGGAACACTTTAATGCCTCATACATACTACACGTATACCACGTTTCATTAAAATATCTAAAGTGGTATTACAGGAATTAATAAAAAACTATTTATTTTCGAAAACTTTATCACCCTGTATCTCAAAAGTTAAGACCTTTAGGTCATATGTTCATATGAAGTTTTTTTAACATGACGAGTAGTATACGGTCCTGCGACGTCCAGCAAAAAAAAAAACTATTTATTTTCGAAAACTTTATCACCCTGTATCTCAAAGTTAAGACCTTAGGTCATATGTTCATATGAAGTTTTCTTTTTATCATGACGACTAATATACGATCCCAGCGACGTCCAGCAAAAAAAAAAAAATCGTTCCCTGAAATATGGACATTCATTTTGGAAAGTGCTCTGTATAGCGGGTTTTATTCAATCAAAGTCGGCCATATTCCGCTCTTTACTATAATAATAGCTGTCGCAGAGGTAAACGGGCGCTCCCTCCTGAGACCTTACGAAAGGACTAAACTCGAAAAGGGGGGTGCCGATCGACGGGAAAAGGATTTTTCTAATCAACTGTCTAGGTTTCGCCGCAGACCAACGTCCGAATCCTGTAAGATTAGCAAACGAATTAAAAATTCGCGTTGGAGCGGACTTTGAGCGCTTATATCTCCCGAACGGTTAACGCTACGCCAAAACTATTCATGTCCGAACATATTCTCCTCGACGAGTACTTGGTTATTTTGGGAAAAATTTTTTTTCCGATTAAAACTAAAAAATACAGCGTCGGGGCGCCGACGCCCAATAAGACGACGCTTTCCAGACGTGACCGCCGAACCGGCCGTATTTATAATGACGATTTCCAAAATTTCAAAGTTCCAACGCCTTTCTAAACCGCTTATTTTTGATAAACGTCGCCAAAATTCCTCAAAACAGATAGGTACTAGATATTTCTATATGAGAATATGATATCTCGAATTTACGAGCTCCTGTGGCGCATCGGAACGGACGGTGGCTCACGGCGCTTGTGAGGTACGGCGTTCAAATCTCGACGAGGGATACTATGGCTTTTTTCTTGGTTTTTTGTTTTTTTTATTAATGATTGAAAAGAATAATATATAAAATAAAGAAGTCTTCATTTCAACGGCGACGAAACACAAGAAATAATAATTAAAAAAACACGATGAATCATTAAATGCGTTAAAGAATTTCCAATTTTTTACAATTGTCCGATTGGAAAAACGTTATTATTTATACTAAAAATCGTTTTATTTTGTGGTTCAATAAATACCACAAGTAGTAATAATTACAAACATCTCTCCATGTCTAAAAGTAATTTAAAATATGAAACAAGTAAGAATAGTTTAATTATCTGTATGTCAGTGTATTATCGAGATTATACTAAGTATATATCTACATATTTTCGAAAGAGCTAAAAAGTCTTATTTGTATACATTCAGGGGAAATTGAATGTCAATATTTTAGGAACGATTTTATGATGTATTTTAAAAAAGGAAACTTATATAAACTTATATATGAACGTGACCTAAACGTCTGTCAAAGTAGGTAGCTGAAATTCCGTACGAACGCCACTGGTGGAATTAAAAAAAAAATGGGGAACACTCAATAATGCCTCTTGATACATACTACACGTATACCACGTTTCATTAAAATATCTAAAGTGGTATTACAGGAATTAATAAAAAACTATTTATTTTCGAAAACTTTTATCACCCTGTATCTCAAAAGTTAAGACCTTTAGGTCATATGTTCATATGAAGTTTTCTTAACATGACGAGTAACATGACGAGTAGAAAACTTTATCACGGTCCTGACGACTCCAGCAAAAAAAAAAAAAACTATTTATTTTCGAAAACTTTATCACCCTGTATCTCAAAGCTAAGACCTTTAGGTCATATGTTCATATGAAGTTTTCTTTTTATCATGACGACTAATATACGATCCCGCTACGTCCAGCAAAAAAAAAAAAAAAACGTTCCCTGAAATATGGACATTCATTTTGGAAAGTGCCTTATAGCGGGTTTTATTCAATCAAAGTCGGCCATATTCCGCTCTTTTACTATAATAATAGCTGTCGCAGAGGTAAACGGGGCTCCCTCCTGAGACCTTACGAAAGGACTAAACTCGAAAGGGGGGTGATCGACGGGAAAAGGATTTTTTCTAATCAACTGTCTAGGTTTCTGCCGCAGACCAACGTCCGAATCCTGTAAGATTAGCAAACGAATTAAAAATTCGCGTTGGAGCGGACTTTGAGCGCTTATATCTCCCGAACGGTTAACGCTACGCCAAAACTATTCATGTCCGAACATATTCTCCTCGACGAGTACTTGGTTATTTTGGGGAAAAAAATTTTTCCGATTAAAACTAAAAATACAGCGTCGGGGCGCCGACGCCCAATAAGACGACGCTTTCCCAGACGTGACCGCCGAACCGGCCGTATTTATAATGACGATTTCCAAAATTTCAAAGTTCCAACGCCTTTCTAAACCGCTTATTTTTTTGATAAACGTCGCCAAAATTCCTCAAAACAGATAGGTACTAGATATTTCTATATGAGAATATGATATCTCGAATTTACGAGCCCTGTGGCGCATCGAACGGACGGTGGCCACGGCGCTAGAGGTACGGCGTTCAAATCTCGACGAGGGGATGTCTTGGTGGCTTTTTTCTTTGGTTTTTTGTTTTTTTTATTAATGATTGAAAAGAATAATATATAAAATAAAGAAGTCTTCATTTCAACGGCGACGAAACACAAGAAATAATAATTAAAAAAACACGATGAATCATTAAATGCGTTAAAGAATTTCCAATTTTTTACAATTGTCCGATTGGAAAACGTTATTATTTATACTAAAAATCGTTTCTTATTTTGTGGTTCAATAAATACCACAAGTAGTAATAATTACAAACATCTCTCCATGTCTAAAAGTAATTTAAAAATATGAAACAAGTAAGAATAGTTTAATTATCTGTATGTCAGTGTATTATCGAGATTATACTAAGTATATATCTACATATTTTCGAAAGAGCTAAAAAGTCTTATTTGTATACATTCAGGGGAAATTGAATGTCAATATTTTAGGAACGATTTTATGATGTATTTTAAAAAGGAAACTTATATAAACTTATATATGAAACGTGACCTAAACGTCTGTCAAAGTAGGTAGCTGAAATTCCGTACGAACGCTACTGGTGGAATTAAAAAAATGGGAACACTCAATAATGCCTCTTGGATACATACTACACGTATACCACGTTTCATTAAAATATCTAAAGTATATTACAGGAATTAATAAAACTATTTATTTCTCGAAAACTATCACCCTGTATCTCAAAAGTTAAGACCTTTAATTCATATGTTCACATGAAGTTTTCTTAACATGACGAGTAGTATACGGTCCTGCGACGTCCAGCAAAAAAAAAACTATTTATTTTCGAAAACTTTATCACCCTGTATCTCAAAAGCTAAGACCTTTAGGTCATATGTTCATATGAAGTTTTCTTTTATCATGACGACTACATATACGATCCCGCTACGTCCAGCAAAAAAAGAAAAAAATCGTTCCCTGAAATATGGACATTCATTTTGGAAAGCGCCTGTATGCGGGTTTAATCAAAGTCGGCTATATTTCGCTCTTTTACTATAATAGCTGTCGCAGAGGTAAACGGGCTCCCTCCTGAGACCTTACGAAAGGACTAAACTCGAAAAGGGGGTGCCGATCGACGGGAAAAGGATTTTTCTAATCAACTGTTCAGGTTTCGCCGCACGAACGTCCGAATCCTGTAAGATTAGCAAACGAATTAAAAATTCGCGTTGGAGCGGACTTGAGCGCTTATATCTCCCGAACGGTTAACGCTACGCCAAAACTATTCATGTCCGAACATATTCTCCTCGACGAGTACTTGGTTATTTTGGGAAAAAAAAATTTTTCCGATTAAAACTAAAAATACAGCGTCAGCGCCGATTGCCCAATAAGACGACGCTTTCCCAGACGTGACCGCCGAACCGGCCGTATTTATAATGACGATTTCCAAAATTTCAAAGTTCCAACGCCTTTCTAAACCGCTTATTTTTTGATAAACGTCGCCAAAATTCCTCAAAACAGATAGGTACTAGATATTTCTATATGAGAATATGATATCTCGAATTTACGAGCTCCTGTGGCGCATCGGAACGGACGGTGGCCCACGGCGCTAGAGGTACGGCGTTCAAATCTCGACGAGGGATACTATGGCTTTTTTCTTTGGTTTTTTGTTTTTTTTATTAATGATTGAAAAGAATAATATATAAAATAAAGAAGTCTTCATTTCAACGGCGACGAAACACAAGAAATAATAATTAAAAAACACGATGAATCATTAAATGCGTTAAAGAATTTCCAATTTTTTACAATTGTCCGATTGGAAAAACGTTATTATTTATACTAAAAATCGTTTCTTATTTTGTGGTTCAATAAATACCACAAGTAGTAATAATTACAAACATCTCTCCATGTCTAAAAGTAATTTAAAAATATGAAACAAGTAAGAATAGTTTAATTATCTGTATGTCAGTGTATTATCGAGATTATACTAAGTATATATCTACATATTTTCGAAAGAGCTAAAAAGTCTTATTTGTATACATTCAGGGAAATTGAATGTCAATATTTTAGGGAACGATTTTATGATGTATTTTAAAAAGGAAACTTATATAAACTTATATATGAACGTGTGACCTAAACGTCTGTCAAAGTAGGTAGCTGAAATTCCGTACGAACGCCACTGGTGGAATTAAAAAAAAATGGGGAACACTCAATAATGCCTCTTGATACATACTACACGTATACCACGTTTCATTAAAATATCTAAAGTGGTATTACAGGAATTAATAAAAAACTATTTATTTTTTTCGAAAACTTTATCACCCTGTATCTCAAAAGTTAAGACCTTTAGGTCATATGTTCATATGAAGTTTTCTCTTTAACATGACGAGTAGTATACGGTCCCGCTACCTCAGCAAAAAAAAAAACTATTTATTTTCGAAAACTTTATCACCCTGTATCTCAAAAGCTAAGACCTTTAGGTCATATGTTCATATGAAGTTTTCTTTTATCATGACGACTAATATACGATCCCGCTACGTCCAGCAAAAAAAAAAAACCTTCCCTGAAATATGGACATTCATTTTGGAAAGTGCCTGTATAGCGGGTTTTATTCAATCAAAGTCGGCCATATTCCGCTCTTTACTATAATAATAGCTGTCGCAGAGGTAAATGGGCTCCCTCCTGAGACCTTACGAAAGGACTAAACTCGAAAAGGGGGTGCCGATCGACGGGAAAAGGATTTTTCTATATCAACTGTCTAGGTTTCGCCGCAGACCAACGTCCGAATCCTGTAAGATTAGCAAACGAATTAAAAATTCGCGTTGGAGCGGACTTTGAGCGCTTATATCTCCCGAACGGTTAACGCTACGCCAAAACTATTCATGTCCGAACATATTCTCCTCGACGAGTACTTGGTTATTTTGGGGAAAAAATTTTTTCCGATTAAAACTAAAAAATACAGCGTCGGGGCGCCGACGCCCAATAAGACGACGCTTTCCCAGACGTGACCGCCGAACCGGCCGTATTTATAATGACGATTTCCAAAATTTCAAAGTTCCAACGCCTTTCTAAACCGCTTATTTTTTGATAAACGTCGCCAAAATTCCTCAAAACAGATAGGTACTAGATATTTCTATATGAGAATATGATATCTCGAATTTACGAGCTCCTGTGGCGCATCGGAACGGACGGTGGCCCACGGCGCTAGAGGTACGGCGTTCAAATCTCGACGAGGGATACTATGGCTTTTTTCTTTTTTTTTTGTTTTTTTTTATTAATGATTGAAAAGAATAATATATAAAATAAAGAAGTCTTCATTTCAACGGCGACGAAACACAAGAAATAATAATTAAAAAAACACGATGAATCATTAAATGCGTTAAAGAATTTCCAATTTTTTACAATTGTCCGATTGGAAAAACGTTATTATTTATACTAAAAATCGTTTCTTATTTTGTGGTTCAATAAATACTAACACAAGTAGTAATAATTACAAACATCTCTCCATGTCTAAAAGTAATTTAAAAATATGAAACAAGTAAGAATAGTTTAATTATCTGTATGTCAGTGTATTATCGAGATTATACTAAGTATATATCTACATATTTTCGAAAGAGCTAAAAAGTCTTATTTGTATACATTCAGGGGAAATTGAATGTCAATATTTTAGGGAACGATTTTATGATGTATTTTAAAAGGAAACTTATATAAACTTATATATGAACGTGTGACCTAAACGTCTGTCAAAGTAGGTAGCTGAAATTCCGTACGAACGCCACTGGTGGAATTAAAAAAAATGGGGAACACTCAATAATGCCTCTTGATACATACTACACGTATACCACGTTTCATTAAAATATCTAAAGTGGTATTACAGGAATTAATAAAAAACTATTTATTTTCGAAAACTTTATCACCCTGTATCTCAAAAGTTAAGACCTTTAGGTCATATGTTCATATGAAGTTTTCTCTTTAACATGACGAGTAGTATACGGTCCCGCTACGTCAGCAAAAAAAAAAAACTATTTATTTTCGAAAACTTTATCACCCTGTATCTCAAAAGCTAAGACCTTTAGGTCATATGTTCATATGAAGTTTTCTTTTTATCATGACGACTAATATACGATCCCGCTACGTCCAGCAAAAAAAAAAAAAAAATCGTTCCCTGAAATATGGACATTCATTTTGGAAAGTGCCTGTATAGCGGGTTTTATTCAATCAAAGTCGGCCATATTCCGCTCTTTACTATAATAATAGCTGTCGCAGAGGTAAATGGGCGTCCCTCCTGAGACCTTACGAAAGGACTAAACTCGAAAAGGGGTGCCGATCGACGGGAAAAGGATTTTTCTAATCAACTGTCTAGGTTTCGCCGCAGACCAACGTCCGAATCCTGTAAGATTAGCAAACGAATTAAAAATTCGCGTTGGAGCGGACTTTGAGCGCTTATATCTCCCGAACGGTTAACGCTACGCCAAAACTATTCATGTCCGAACATATTCTCCTCGACGAGTACTTGGTTATTTTGGGGAAAAATTTTTTTCCGATTAAAACTAAAAAATACAGCGTCGGGGCGCCGACGCCCAATAAGACGACGCTTTCCCAGACGTGACCGCCGAACCGGCCGTATTTATAATGACGATTTCCAAAATTTCAAAGTTCCAACGCCTTTCTAAACCGCTTATTTTTTGATAAACGTCGCCAAAATTCCTCAAAACAGATAGGTACTAGATATTTCTATATGAGAATATGATATCTCGAATTTACGAGCTCCTGTGGCGCATCGGAACGGACGGTGGCCCACGGCGCTAGAGGTACGGCGTTCAAATCTCGACGAGGGATACTATGGCTTTTTTCTTTGGTTTTTTGTTTTTTTTTATTAATGATTGAAAAGAATAATATATAAAATAAAGAAGTCTTCATTTCAACGGCGACGAAACACAAGAAATAATAATTAAAAAAACACGATGAATCATTAAATGCGTTAAAGAATTTCCAATTTTTTACAATTGTCCGATTGGAAAAACGTTATTATTTATACTAAAAATCGTTTCTTATTTTGTGGTTCAATAAATACCACAAGTAGTAATAATTACAAACATCTCTCCATGTCTAAAAGTAATTTAAAAATATGAAACAAGTAAGAATAGTTTAATTATCTGTATGTCAGTGTATTATCGAGATTATACTAAGTATATATCTACATATTTTCGAAAGAGCTAAAAAGTCTTATTTGTATACATTCAGGGGAAATTGAATGTCAATATTTTAGGGAACGATTTTATGATGTATTTTAAAAAGGAAACTTATATAAACTTATATATGAACGTGTGACCTAAACGTCTGTCAAAGTAGGTAGCTGAAATTCCGTACGAACGCCACTGGTGGAATTAAAAAAAAATGGGGAACACTCAATAATGCCTCTTGATACATACTACACGTATACCACGTTTCATTAAAATATCTAAAGTGGTATTACAGGAATTAATAAAAAACTATTTATTTTCGAAAACTTTATCACCCTGTATCTCAAAAGTTAAGACCTTTAGGTCATATGTTCATATGAAGTTTTCTTTAACATGACGAGTAGTATACGGTCCCGCTACCTCCAGCAAAAAAAAAAAACTATTTATTTTCGAAAACTTTATCACCCTGTATCTCAAAAGCTAAGACCTTTAGGTCATATGTTCATATGAAGTTTTCTTTTTATCATGACGACTAATATACGATCCCGCTACGTCCAGCAAAAAAAAAAAAAAAAATCGTTCCCTGAAATATGGACATTCATTTTGGAAAGTGCCTGTATAGCGGGTTTTATTCAATCAAAGTCGGCCATATTCCGCTCTTTACTATAATAATAGCTGTCGCAGAGGTAAATGGGCGTCCCTCCTGCGACCTTACGGAAGGACTAAACTCGAAAAGGGGGTGCCGATCGACGGGAAAGGATTTTTCTAATACAACTGTCTAGGTTTCGCCGCAGACCAACGTCCGAATCCTGTAAGATTAGCAAACGAATTAAAAATTCGCGTTGGAGCGGACTTTGAGCGCTTATATCTCCCGAACGGTTAACGCTACGCCAAAACTATTCATGTCCGAACATATTCTCCTCGACGAGTACTTGGTTATTTTGGGGAAAAAAATTTTTTCCGATTAAAACTAAAAAATACAGCGTCGGGGCGCCGACGCCCAATAAGACGACGCTTTCCCAGACGTGACCGCCGAACCGGCCGTATTTATAATGACGATTTCCAAAATTTCAAAGTTCCAACGCCTTTCTAAACCGCTTATTTTTTGATAAACGTCGCCAAAATTCCTCAAAACAGATAGGTACTAGATATTTCTATATGAGAATATGATATCTCGAATTTACGAGCTCCTGTGGCGCATCGGAACGGACGGTGGCCCACGGCGCTAGAGGTACGGCGTTCAAATCTCGACGAGGGATACTATGGCTTTTTTCTTTGGTTTTTTGTTTTTTTTTATTAATGATTGAAAAGAATAATATATAAAATAAAGAAGTCTTCATTTCAACGGCGACGAAACACAAGAAATAATAATTAAAAAAACACGATGAATCATTAAATGCGTTAAAGAATTTCCAATTTTTTACAATTGTCCGATTGGAAAAACGTTATTATTTATACTAAAAATCGTTTCTTATTTTGTGGTTCAATAAATACCACAAGTAGTAATAATTACAAACATCTCTCCATGTCTAAAAGTAATTTAAAAATATGAAACAAGTAAGAATAGTTTAATTATCTGTATGTCAGTGTATTATCGAGATTATACTAAGTATATATCTACATATTTTCGAAAGAGCTAAAAAGTCTTATTTGTATACATTCAGGGGAAATTGAATGTCAATATTTTAGGGAACGATTTTATGATGTATTTTAAAAAGGAAACTTATATAAACTTATATATGAACGTGTGACCTAAACGTCTGTCAAAGTAGGTAGCTGAAATTCCGTACGAACGCCACTGGTGGAATTAAAAAAAAATGGGGAACACTCAATAATGCCTCTTGATACATACTACACGTATACCACGTTTCATTAAAATATCTAAAGTGGTATTACAGGAATTAATAAAAAACTATTTATTTTCGAAAACTTTATCACCCTGTATCTCAAAAGTTAAGACCTTTAGGTCATATGTTCATATGAAGTTTTCTCTTTAACATGACGAGTAGTATACGGTCCCGCTACCTCAGCAAAAAAAAAAAACTATTTATTTTCGAAAACTTTATCACCCTGTATCTCAAAAGCTAAGACCTTTAGGTCATATGTTCATATGAAGTTTTTTTTTATCATGACGACTAATATACGATCCCGCTACGTCCAGCAAAAAAAAAAAAAAAATCGTTCCCTGAAATATGGACATTCATTTTGGAAAGTGCCTGTATAGCGGGTTTTATTCAATCAAAGTCGGCCATATTCCGCTCTTTACTATAATAATAGCTGTCGCGCAGGTAAATGGGCATCCCTCCTGCGACCTTACGGAAGGACTAAACTCGAAAAGGGGGTGCCGATCGACGGGGAAAGGATTTTTCTAATCAATTGTCTAGATTTCGCCGCAGACCAACGTCCGAATCCTGTAAGATTAGCAAACGAATTAAAAATTCGCGTTAGAGCGGACTTTGAGCGCTTATATCTCCCGAACGGTTAACGCTACGCCAAAACTATTCATGTCCGAACATATTCTCCTCGACGAGTACTTGGTTATTTTGGGGAAAAAAATTTTTTCCGATTAAAACTAAAAAATACAGCGTCGGGGCGCCGACGCCCAATAAGACGACGCTTTCCCAGACGTGACCGCCGAACCGGCCGTATTTATAATGACGATTTCCAAAATTTCAAAGTTCCAACGCCTTTCTAAACCGCTTATTTTTTGATAAACGTCGCCAAAATTCCTCAAAACAGATAGGTACTAGATATTTCTATATGAGAATATGATATCTCGAATTTACGAGCTCCTGTGGCGCATCGGAACGGACGGTGGCCCACGGCGCTAGAGGTACGGCGTTCAAATCTCGACGAGGGATACTATGGCTTTTTTCTTTGGTTTTTTGTTTTTTTTTATTAATGATTGAAAAGAATAATATATAAAATAAAGAAGTCTTCATTTCAACGGCGACGAAACACAAGAAATAATAATTAAAAAAACACGATGAATCATTAAATGCGTTAAAGAATTTCCAATTTTTTACAATTGTCCGATTGGAAAAACGTTATTATTTATACTAAAAATCGTTTCTTATTTTGTGGTTCAATAAATACCACAAGTAGTAATAATTACAAACATCTCTCCATGTCTAAAAGTAATTTAAAAATATGAAACAAGTAAGAATAGTTTAATTATCTGTATGTCAGTGTATTATCGAGATTATACTAAGTATATATCTACATATTTTCGAAAGAGCTAAAAAGTCTTATTTGTATACATTCAGGGGAAATTGAATGTCAATATTTTAGGGAACGATTTTATGATGTATTTTAAAAAGGAAACTTATATAAACTTATATATGAACGTGTGACCTAAACGTCTGTCAAAGTAGGTAGCTGAAATTCCGTACGAACGCCACTGGTGGAATTAAAAAAAATGGGGAACACTCAATAATGCCTCTTGATACATACTACACGTATACCACGTTTCATTAAAATATCTAAAGTGGTATTACAGGAATTAATAAAAAACTATTTATTTTCGAAAACTTTATCACCCTGTATCTCAAAAGTTAAGACCTTTAGGTCATATGTTCATATGAAGTTTTCTCTTTAACATGACGAGTAGTATACGGTCCCGCTACGTCCAGCAAAAAAAAAAACTATTTATTTTCGAAAACTTTATCACCCTGTATCTCAAAAGCTAAGACCTTTAGGTCATATGTTCATATGAAGTTTTCTTTTTATCATGACGACTAATATACGATCCCGCTACGTCCAGCAAAAAAAAAAAAAAATCGTTCCCTGAAATATGGACATTCATTTTGGAAAGTGCCTGTATAGCGGGTTTTATTCAATCAAAGTCGGCCATATTCCGCTCTTTACTATAATAATAGCTGTCGCAGAGGTAAATGGGCATCCCTCCTGCGACCTTACGGAAGGACTAAACTCGAAAAGGGGGTGCCGATCGACGGGGAAAGGATTTTTCTATAAAAATTATTAGATTTCGCCGCAGACCAACGTCCGAATCCTGTAAGATTAGCAAACGAATTAAAAATTCGCGTTGGAGCGGACTTTGAGCGCTTATATCTCCCGAACGGTTAACGCTACGCCAAAACTATTCATGTCCGAACATATTCTCCTCGACGAGTACTTGGTTATTTTGGGGAAAAAAATTTTTTTCCGATTAAAACTAAAAAATACAGCGTCGGGGCGCCGACGCCCAATAAGACGACGCTTTCCCAGACGTGACCGCCGAACCGGCCGTATTTATAATGACGATTTCCAAAATTTCAAAGTTCCAACGCCTTTCTAAACCGCTTATTTTTTGATAAACGTCGCCAAAATTCCTCAAAACAGATAGGTACTAGATATTTCTATATGAGAATATGATATCTCGAATTTACGAGCTCCTGTGGCGCATCGGAACGGACGGTGGCCCACGGCGCTAGAGGTACGGCGTTCAAATCTCGACGAGGGATACTATGGCTTTTTTCTTTGGTTTTTTGTTTTTTTTTTATTAATGATTGAAAAGAATAATATATAAAATAAAGAAGTCTTCATTTCAACGGCGACGAAACACAAGAAATAATAATTAAAAAAACACGATGAATCATTAAATGCGTTAAAGAATTTCCAATTTTTTACAATTGTCCGATTGGAAAAACGTTATTATTTATACTAAAAATCGTTTCTTATTTTGTGGTTCAATAAATAACACAAGTAGTAATAATTACAAACATCTCTCCATGTCTAAAAGTAATTTAAAAATATGAAACAAGTAAGAATAGTTTAATTATCTGTATGTCAGTGTATTATCGAGATTATACTAAGTATATATCTACATATTTTCGAAAGAGCTAAAAAGTCTTATTTGTATACATTCAGGGGAAATTGAATGTCAATATTTTAGGGAACGATTTTATGATGTATTTTAAAAAGGAAACTTATATAAACTTATATATGAACGTGTGACCTAAACGTCTGTCAAAGTAGGTAGCTGAAATTCCGTACGAACGCCACTGGTGGAATTAAAAAAAATGGGGAACACTCAATAATGCCTCTTGATACATACTACACGTATACCACGTTTCATTAAAATATCTAAAGTGGTATTACAGGAATTAATAAAAAACTATTTATTTTCGAAAACTTTATCACCCTGTATCTCAAAAGTTAAGACCTTTAGGTCATATGTTCATATGAAGTTTTCTCTTTAACATGACGAGTAGTATACGGTCCCGCTACGTCCAGCAAAAAAAAAAACTATTTATTTTCGAAAACTTTATCACCCTGTATCTCAAAAGCTAAGACCTTTAGGTCATATGTTCATATGAAGTTTTCTTTTTATCATGACGACTAATATACGATCCCGCTACGTCCAGCAAAAAAAAAAAAAATCGTTCCCTGAAATATGGACATTCATTTTGGAAAGTGCCTGTATAGCGGGTTTTATTCAATCAAAGTCGGCCATATTCCGCTCTTTACTATAATAATAGCTGTCGCAGAGGTAAATGGGCATCCCTCCTGCGACCTTACGGAAGGACTAAACTCGAAAAGGGGGTGCCGATCGACGGGGAAAGGATTTTTCTAATCAATTGTCTAGGTTTCGCCGCAGACCAACGTCCGAATCCTGTAAGATTAGCAAACGAATTAAAAATTCGCGTTAGAGCGGACTTTGAGCGCTTATATCTCCCGAACGGTTAACGCTACGCCAAAACTATTCATGTCCGAACATATTCTCCTCGACGAGTACTTGGTTATTTTGGGGAAAAAATTTTTTCCGATTAAAACTAAAAAATACAGCGTCGGGGCGCCGACGCCCAATAAGACGACGCTTTCCCAGACGTGACCGCCGAACCGGCCGTATTTATAATGACGATTTCCAAAATTTCAAAGTTCCAACGCCTTTCTAAACCGCTTATTTTTTGATAAACGTCGCCAAAATTCGTCAAAACAGATATACTAGATATTTCTATATGAGAATATGATATCTCGAATTTACGAGCTCCTGTGGCGCATCGGAACGGACGGTGGCCCACGGCGCTAGAGGTACGGCGTTCAAATCTCGACGAGGGATACTATGGCTTTTTTCTTTGGTTTTTTGTTTTTTTTTATTAATGATTGAAAAGAATAATATATAAA
This sequence comes from Holotrichia oblita, assembly GCA_023690525.1. Lineage (NCBI taxonomy): Eukaryota > Metazoa > Arthropoda > Insecta > Coleoptera > Scarabaeidae > Holotrichia > Holotrichia oblita. Next base: position 94,920,429 of record CM043017.1, on the reverse strand, counting down.
ATAAAGAAGTCTTCATTTCAACGGCGACGAAACACAAGAAATAATAATTAAAAAAACACGATGAATCATTAAATGCGTTAAAGAATTTCCAATTTTTTACAATTGTCCGATTGGAAAAACGTTATTATTTATACTAAAAATCGTTTCTTATTTTGTGGTTCAATAAATACCACAAGTAGTAATAATTACAAACATCTCTCCATGTCTAAAAGTAATTTAAAAATATGAAACAAGTAAGAATAGTTTAATTATCTGTATGTCAGTGTATTATCGAGATTATACTAAGTATATATCTACATATTTTCGAAAGAGCTAAAAAGTCTTATTTGTATCTCCATTCAGGGGAAATTGAATGTCAATATTTTAGGGAACGATTTTATGATGTATTTTAAAAAGGAAACTTATATAAACTTATATATGAACGTGTGACCTAAACGTCTGTCAAAGTAGGTAGCTGAAATTCCGTACGAACGCCACTGGTGGAATTAAAAAAAAATGGGGAACACTCAATAATGCCTCTTGATACATACTACACGTATACCACGTTTCATTAAAATATCTAAAGTGGTATTACAGGAATTAATAAAAAACTATTTATTTTCGAAAACTTTATCACCCTGTATCTCAAAAGTTAAGACCTTTAGGTCATATGTTCATATGAAGTTTCTCTTTAACATGACGAGTAGTATACGGTCCCGCTACGTCCAGCAAAAAAAAAACTATTTATTTTCGAAAACTTTATCACCCTGTATCTCAAAAGCTAAGACCTTTAGGTCATATGTTCATATGAAGTTTTCTTTTTATCATGACGACTAATATACGATCCCGCTACGTCCAGCAAAAAAAAAAAAAAAACGTTCCCTGAAATATGGACATTCATTTTGGAAAGTGCCTGTATAGCGGGTTTTATTCAATCAAAGTCGGCCATATTCCGCTCTTTACTATAATAATAGCTGTCGCAGAGGTAAATGGGCATCCCTCCTGCGACCTTACGGAAGGACTAAACTCGAAAAGGGGGTGCCGATCGACGGGGAAAGGATTTTTCTAATACAAATTATCTAGGTTTCGCCGCAGACCAACGTCCGAATCCTGTAAGATTAGCATACGAATTAAAAATTCGCGTTAGAGCGGACTTTGAGCGCTTATATCTCCCGAACGGTTAACGCTACGCCAAAACTATTCATGTCCGAACATATTCTCCTCGACGAGTACTTGGTTATTTTGGGGAAAAATTTTTTTCCGATTAAAACTAAAAAATACAGCGTCGGGGCGCCGACGCCCAATAAGACGACGCTTTCCCAGACGTGACCGCCGAACCGGCCGTATTTATAATGACGATTTCCAAAATTTCAAAGTTCCAACGCCTTTCTAAACCGCTTATTTTTTGATAAACGTCGCCAAAATTCCTCAAAACAGATAGGTACTAGATATTTCTATATGAGAATATGATATCTCGAATTTACGAGCTCCCGTGGCGCATCGGAACGGACGGTGGCCCACGGCGCTAGAGGTACGGCGTTCAAATCTCGACGAGGGATACTATGGCTTTTTTCTTTGGTTTTTTGTTTTTTTTTATTAATGATTGAAAAGAATAATATATAAAATAAAGAAGTCTTCATTTCAACGGCGACGAAACACAAGAAATAATAATTAAAAAAACACGATGAATCATTAAATGCGTTAAAGAATTTCCAATTTTTTACAATTGTCCGATTGGAAAAACGTTATTATTTATACTAAAAATCGTTTCTTATTTTGTGGTTCAATAAATAACACAAGTAGTAATAATTACAAACATCTCTCCATGTCTAAAAGTAATTTAAAAATATGAAACAAGTAAGAATAGTTTAATTATCTGTATGTCAGTGTATTATCGAGATTATACTAAGTATATATCTACATATTTTCGAAAGAGCTAAAAAGTCTTATTTGTATACATTCAGGGGAAATTGAATGTCAATATTTTAGGGAACGATTTTATGATGTATTTTAAAAAGGAAACTTATATAAACTTATATATGAACGTGTGACCTAAACGTCTGTCAAAGTAGGTAGCTGAAATTCCGTACGAACGCCACTGGTGGAATTAAAAAAAAATGGGGAACACTCAATAATGCCTCTTGATACATACTACACGTATACCACGTTTCATTAAAATATCTAAAGTGGTATTACAGGAATTAATAAAAAACTATTTATTTTCGAAAACTTTATCACCCTGTATCTCAAAAGTTAAGACCTTTAGGTCATATGTTCATATGAAGTTTTCTCTTTAACATGACGAGTAGTATACGGTCCCGCTACGTCCAGCAAAAAAAAAACTATTTATTTTCGAAAACTTTATCACCCTGTATCTCAAAAGCTAAGACCTTTAGGTCATATGTTCATATGAAGTTTTCTTTTTATCATGACGACTAATATACGATCCCGCTACGTCCAGCAAAAAAAAAAAAAAAAACGTTCCCTGAAATATGGACATTCATTTTGGAAAGTGCCTGTATAGCGGGTTTTATTCAATCAAAGTCGGCCATATTCCGCTCTTTACTATAATAATAGCTGTCGCAGAGGTAAATGGGCATCCCTCCTGCGACCTTACGGAAGGACTAAACTCGAAAAGGGGGTGCCGATCGACGGGAAAAGGATTTTTCTAATCAATTATCTAGGTTTCGCCGCAGACCAACGTCCGAATCCTGTAAGATTAGCATTCGAATTAAAAATTCGCGTTGGAGCGGACTTTGAGCGCTTATATCTCCCGAACGGTTAACGCTACGCCAAAACTATTCATGTCCGAACATATTCTCCTCGACGAGTACTTGGTTATTTTGGGGAAAAATTTTTTTTCCGATTAAAACTAAAAAATACAGCGTCGGGGCGCCGACGCCCAATAAGACGACGCTTTCCCAGACGTGACCGCCGAACCGGCCGTATTTATAATGACGATTTCCAAAATTTCAAAGTTCCAACGCCTTTCTAAACCGCTTATTTTTTGATAAACGTCGCCAAAATTCCTCAAAACAGATAGGTACTAGATATTTCTATATCGAGAATATGATATCTCGAATTTACGAGCTCCTGTGGCGCATCGGAACGGACGGTGGCCCACGGCGCTAGAGGTACGGCGTTCAAATCTCGACGAGGGATACTATGGCTTTTTTCTTTGGTTTTTTGTTTTTTTTTATTAATGATTGAAAAGAATAATATATAAAATAAAGAAGTCTTCATTTCAACGGCGACGAAACACAAGAAATAATAATTAAAAAAACACGATGAATCATTAAATGCGTTAAAGAATTTCCAATTTTTTACAATTGTCCGATTGGAAAAACGTTATTATTTATACTAAAAATCGTTTCTTATTTTGTGGTTCAATAAATAACACAAGTAGTAATAATTACAAACATCTCTCCATGTCTAAAAGTAATTTAAAAATATGAAACAAGTAAGAATAGTTTAATTATCTGTATGTCAGTGTATTATCGAGATTATACTAAGTATATATCTACATATTTTCGAAAGAGCTAAAAAGTCTTATTTGTATACATTCAGGGGAAATTGAATGTCAATATTTTAGGGAACGATTTTATGATGTATTTTAAAAAGGAAACTTATATAAACTTATATATGAACGTGTGACCTAAACGTCTGTCAAAGTAGGTAGCTGAAATTCCGTACGAACGCCACTGGTGGAATTAAAAAAAATGGGGAACACTCAATAATGCCTCTTGATACATACTACACGTATACCACGTTTCATTAAAATATCTAAAGTGGTATTACAGGAATTAATAAAAAACTATTTATTTTCGAAAACTTTATCACCCTGTATCTCAAAAGTTAAGACCTTTAGGTCATATGTTCATATGAAGTTTTCTCTTTAACATGACGAGTAGTATACGGTCCCGCTACCTCCAGCAAAAAAAAAAAACTATTTATTTTCGAAAACTTTATCACCCTGTATCTCAAAAGCTAAGACCTTTAGGTCATATGTTCATATGAAGTTTTCTTTTTATCATGACGACTAATATACGATCCCGCTACGTCCAGCAAAAAAAAAAAAAAAAATCGTTCCCTGAAATATGGACATTCATTTTGGAAAGTGCCTGTATAGCGGGTTTTATTCAATCAAAGTCGGCCATATTCCGCTCTTTACTATAATAATAGCTGTCGCAGAGGTAAATGGGCATCCCTCCTGCGACCTTACGGAAGGACTAAACTCGAAAAGGGGGTGCCGATCGACGGGGAAAGGATTTTTCTATAAAAATTATTAGATTTCGCCGCAGACCAACGTCCGAATCCTGTAAGATTAGCATTCGAATTAAAAATTCGCGTTAGAGCGGACTTTGAGCGCTTATATCTCCCGAACGGTTAACGCTACGCCAAAACTATTCATGTCCGAACATATTCTCCTCGACGAGTACTTGGTTATTTTGGGGAAAAATTTTTTTCCGATTAAAACTAAAAAATACAGCGTCGGGGCGCCGACGCCCAATAAGACGACGCTTTCCCAGACGTGACCGCCGAACCGGCCGTATTTATAATGACGATTTCCAAAATTTCAAACTTCCAACGCCTTTCTAAACCGCTTATTTTTTGCATAAACGTCGCCAAAATACCTCAAAACAGATATACTAGATATTTCTATATCGAGAATATGATATCTCGAATTTACGAGCTCCTGTGGCGCGTATCGGAACGGACGGTGGCCCACGGCGCTAGAGGTACGGCGTTCAAATCTCGACGAGGGATACTATGGCTTTTTTCTTTGGTTTTTTGTTTTTTTTTATTAATGATTGAAAAGAATAATATATAAAATAAAGAAGTCTTCATTTCAACGGCGACGAAACACAAGAAATAATAATTAAAAAAACACGATGAATCATTAAATGCGTTAAAGAATTTCCAATTTTTTACAATTGTCCGATTGGAAAAACGTTATTATTTATACTAAAAATCGTTTCTTATTTTGTGGTTCAATAAATAACACAAGTAGTAATAATTACAAACATCTCTCCATGTCTAAAAGTAATTTAAAAATATGAAACAAGTAAGAATAGTTTAATTATCTGTATGTCAGTGTATTATCGAGATTATACTAAGTATATATCTACATATTTTCGAAAGAGCCAAAAAGTCTTATTTGTATACATTCAGGGGAAATTGAATGTCAATATTTTAGGGAACGATTTTATGATGTATTTTAAAAAGGAAACTTATATAAACTTATATATGAACGTGTGACCTAAACGTCTGTCAAAGTAGGTAGCTGAAATTCCGTACGAACGCCACTGGTGGAATTAAAAAAAATGGGGAACACTCAATAATGCCTCTTGATACATACTACACGTATACCACGTTTCATTAAAATATCTAAAGTGGTATTACAGGAATTAATAAAAAACTATTTATTTTCGAAAACTTTATCACCCTGTATCTCAAAAGTTAAGACCTTTAGGTCATATGTTCATATGAAGTTTTCTCTTTAACATGACGAGTAGTATACGGTCCCGCTACCTCAGCAAAAAAAAAAACTATTTATTTTCGAAAACTTTATCACCCTGTATCTCAAAAGCTAAGACCTTTAGGTCATATGTTCATATGAAGTTTTCTTTTTATCATGACGACTAATATACGATCCCGCTACGTCCAGCAAAAAAAAAAAAAAAAATCGTTCCCTGAAATATGGACATTCATTTTGGAAAGTGCCTGTATAGCGGGTTTTATTCAATCAAAGTCGGCCATATTCCGCTCTTTACTATAATAATAGCTGTCGCAGAGGTAAATGGGCATCCCTCCTGCGACCTTACGGAAGGACTAAACTCGAAAAGGGGGTGCCGATCGACGGGGAAAGGATTTTTCTATAAAAATTATTAGATTTCGCCGCAGACCAACGTCCGAATCCTGTAAGATTAGCATTCGAATTAAAAATTCGCGTTAGAGCGGACTTTGAGCGCTTATATCTCCCGAACGGTTAACGCTACGCCAAAACTATTCATGTCCGAACATATTCTCCTCGACGAGTACTTGGTTATTTTGGGGAAAAAATTTTTTCCGATTAAAACTAAAAAATACAGCGTCGGGGCGCCGACGCCCAATAAGACGACGCTTTCCCAGACGTGACCGCCGAACCGGCCGTATTTATAATGACGATTTCCAAAATTTCAAACTTCCAACGCCTTTCTAAACCGCTTATTTTTTGCATAAACGTCGCCAAAATACGTCAAAACAGATATACTAGATATTTCTATATCGAGAATATGATTTCTCGAATTTACGAGCTTCCGTGGCGCATCGGAACGGACGGTGGCCCACGGCGCTAGAGGTACGGCGTTCAAATCTCGACGAGGGATACTATGGCTTTTTTCTTTGGTTTTTTGTTTTTTTTTATTAATGATTGAAAAGAATAATATATAAAATAAAGAAGTCTTCATTTCAACGGCGACGAAACACAAGAAATAATAATTAAAAAACACGATGAATCATTAAATGCGTTAAAGAATTTCCAATTTTTTACAATAGTCCGATTGGAAAAACGTTATTATTTATACTAAAAATCGTTTCTTATTTTGTGGTTCAATAAATAACACAAGTAGTAATCATTACAAACATCTCTCCATGTCTAAAAGTAATTTAAAAATATGAAACAAGTAAGAATAGTTTAATTATCTGTATGTCAGTGTATTATCGAGATTATACTAAGTATATATCTACATATTTTCGAAAGAGCCAAAAAAGTCTTATTTGTATACATTCAGGGGAAATTGAATGTCAATATTTTAGGGAACGATTTTATGATGTATTTTAAAAAGGAAACTTATATAAACTTATATATGAACGTGTGACCTAAACGTCTGTCAAAGTAGGTAGCTGAAATTCCGTACGAACGCCACTGGTGGAATTAAAAAAAATGGGGAACACTCAATAATGCCTCTTGATACATACTACACGTATACCACGTTTCATTAAAATATCTAAAGTGGTATTACAGGAATTAATAAAAAACTATTTATTTTCGAAAACTTTATCACCCTGTATCTCAAAAGTTAAGACCTTTAGGTCATATGTTCATATGAAGTTTTCTCTTTAACATGACGAGTAGTATACGGTCCCGCTACCTCCAGCAAAAAAAAAAACTATTTATTTTCGAAAACTTTATCACCCTGTATCTCAAAAGCTAAGACCTTTAGGTCATATGTTCATATGAAGTTTTCTTTTTATCATGACGACTAATATACGATCCCGCTACGTCCAGCAAAAAAAAAAAAAAAACGTTCCCTGAAATATGGACATTCATTTTGGAAAGTGCCTGTATAGCGGGTTTTATTCAATCAAAGTCGGCCATATTCCGCTCTTTACTATAATAATAGCTGTCGCAGAGGTAAATGGGCATCCCTCCTGCGACCTTACGGAAGGACTAAACTCGAAAAGGGGGTGCCGATCGACGGGAAAAGGATTTTTCTATATCAATTGTCTAGGTTTCGCCGCAGACCAACGTCCGAATCCTGTAAGATTAGCATTCGAATTAAAAATTCGCGTTAGAGCGGACTTTGAGCGCTTATATCTCCCGAACGGTTAACGCTACGCCAAAACTATTCATGTCCGAACATATTCTCCTCGACGAGTACTTGGTTATTTTGGGGAAAAATTTTTTTCCGATTAAAACTAAAAAATACAGCGTCGGGGCGCCGACGCCCAATAAGACGACGCTTTCCCAGACGTGACCGCCGAACCGGCCGTATTTATAATGACGATTTCCAAAATTTCAAAGTTCCAACGCCTTTCTAAACCGGTTATTTTTTGATAAACGTCGCCAAAATTCCTCAAAACAGATAGGTACTAGATATTTCTATATGAGAATATGATATCTGAGAATTTACGAGCTCCTGTGGCGCATCGGAACGGACGGTGGCCCACGGCGCTAGAGGTACGGCGTTCAAATCTCGACGAGGGATACTATGGCTTTTTTCTTTGGTTTTTTGTTTTTTTTTATTAATGATTGAAAAGAATAATATATAAAATAAAGAAGTCTTCATTTCAACGGCGACGAAACACAAGAAATAATAATTAAAAAAACACGATGAATCATTAAATGCGTTAAAGAATTTCCAATTTTTTACAATTGTCCGATTGGAAAAACGTTATTATTTATACTAAAAATCGTTTCTTATTTTGTGGTTCAATAAATAACACAAGTAGTAATAATTACAAACATCTCTCCATGTCTAAAAGTAATTTAAAAATATGAAACAAGTAAGAATAGTTTAATTATCTGTATGTCAGTGTATTATCGAGATTATACTAAGTATATATCTACATATTTTCGAAAGAGCTAAAAAGTCTTATTTGTATACATTCAGGGGAAATTGAATGTCAATATTTTAGGGAACGATTTTATGATGTATTTTAAAAAGGAAACTTATATAAACTTATATATGAACGTGTGACCTAAACGTCTGTCAAAGTAGGTAGCTGAAATTCCGTACGAACGCCACTGGTGGAATTAAAAAAAAATGGGGAACACTCAATAATGCCTCTTGATACATACTACACGTATACCACGTTTCATTAAAATATCTAAAGTGGTATTACAGGAATTAATAAAAAACTATTTATTTTCGAAAACTTTATCACCCTGTATCTCAAAAGTTAAGACCTTTAGGTCATATGTTCATATGAAGTTTTCTCTTTAACATGACGAGTAGTATACGGTCCCGCTACGTCCAGCAAAAAAAAAAACTATTTATTTTCGAAAACTTTATCACCCTGTATCTCAAAAGCTAAGACCTTTAGGTCATATGTTCATATGAAGTTTTCTTTTTATCATGACGACTAATATACGATCCCGCTACGTCCAGCAAAAAAAAAAAAAAATCGTTCCCTGAAATATGGACATTCATTTTGGAAAGTGCCTGTATAGCGGGTTTTATTCAATCAAAGTCGGCCATATTCCGCTCTTTACTATAATAATAGCTGTCGCAGAGGTAAACGGGGCATCCCTCCTGCGACCTTACGGAAGGACTAAACTCGAAAAGGGGGTGCCGATCGACGGGAAAAGGATTTTTCTAATCAACTGTCTAGGTTTCGCCGCAGACCAACGTCCGAATCCTGTAAGATTAGCATACGAATTAAAAATTCGCGTTAGAGCGGACTTTGAGCGCTTATATCTCCCGAACGGTTAACGCTACGCCAAAACTATTCATGTCCGAACATATTCTCCTCGACGAGTACTTGGTTATTTTGGGGAAAAATTTTTTTCCGATTAAAACTAAAAAATACAGCGTCGGGGCGCCGACGCCCAATAAGACGACGCTTTCCCAGACGTGACCGCCGAACCGGCCGTATTTATAATGACGATTTCCAAAATTTCAAAGTTCCAACGCCTTTCTAAACCGCTTATTTTTTGATAAACGTCGCCAAAATTCCTCAAAACAGATAGGTACTAGATATTTCTATATGAGAATATGATATCTCGAATTTACGAGCTCCTGTGGCGCATCGGAACGGACGGTGGCCCACGGCGCTAGAGGTACGGCGTTCAAATCTCGACGAGGGATACTATGGCTTTTTTCTTTGGTTTTTTGTTTTTTTTTATTAATGATTGAAAAGAATAATATATAAAATAAAGAAGTCTTCATTTCAACGGCGACGAAACACAAGAAATAATAATTAAAAAACACGATGAATCATTAAATGCGTTAAAGAATTTCCAATTTTTTACAATTGTCCGATTGGAAAAACGTTATTATTTATACTAAAAATCGTTTCTTATTTTGTGGTTCAATAAATAACACAAGTAGTAATAATTACAAACATCTCTCCATGTCTAAAAGTAATTTAAAAATATGAAACAAGTAAGAATAGTTTAATTATCTGTATGTCAGTGTATTATCGAGATTATACTAAGTATATATCTACATATTTTCGAAAGAGCTAAAAAGTCTTATTTGTATACATTCAGGGGAAATTGAATGTCAATATTTTAGGGAACGATTTTATGATGTATTTTAAAAAGGAAACTTATATAAACTTATATATGAACGTGTGACCTAAACGTCTGTCAAAGTAGGTAGCTGAAATTCCGTACGAACGCCACTGGTGGAATTAAAAAAAATGGGGAACACTCAATAATGCCTCTTGATACATACTACACGTATACCACGTTTCATTAAAATATCTAAAGTGGTATTACAGGAATTAATAAAAAACTATTTATTTTCGAAAACTTTATCACCCTGTATCTCAAAAGTTAAGACCTTTAGGTCATATGTTCATATGAAGTTTTCTCTTTAACATGACGAGTAGTATACGGTCCCGCTACCTCCAGCAAAAAAAAAAACTATTTATTTTCGAAAACTTTATCACCCTGTATCTCAAAAGCTAAGACCTTTAGGTCATATGTTCATATGAAGTTTTCTTTTTATCATGACGACTAATATACGATCCCGCTACGTCCAGCAAAAAAAAAAAAAAAAAATCGTTCCCTGAAATATGGACATTCATTTTGGAAAGTGCCTGTATAGCGGGTTTTATTCAATCAAAGTCGGCCATATTCCGCTCTTTACTATAATAATAGCTGTCGCAGAGGTAAATGGGCATCCCTCCTGCGACCTTACGGAAGGACTAAACTCGAAAAGGGGGTGCCGATCGACGGGAAAAGGATTTTTCTATATCAACTGTCTAGGTTTCGCCGCAGACCAACGTCCGAATCCTGTAAGATTAGCATTCGAATTAAAAATTCGCGTTAGAGCGGACTTTGAGCGCTTATATCTCCCGAACGGTTAACGCTACGCCAAAACTATTCATGTCCGAACATATTCTCCTCGACGAGTACTTGGTTATTTTGGGGAAAAAAATTTTTTCCGATTAAAACTAAAAAATACAGCGTCGGGGCGCCGACGCCCAATAAGACGACGCTTTCCCAGACGTGACCGCCGAACCGGCCGTATTTATAATGACGATTTCCAAAATTTCAAAGTTCCAACGCCTTTCTAAACCGCTTATTTTTTGATAAACGTCGCCAAAATTCCTCAAAACAGATAGGTACTAGATATTTCTATATGAGAATATGATATCTCGAATTTACGAGCTCCTGTGGCGCATCGGAACGGACGGTGGCCCACGGCGCTAGAGGTACGGCGTTCAAATCTCGACGAGGGATACTATGGCTTTTTTCTTTGGTTTTTTGTTTTTTTTTATTAATGATTGAAAAGAATAATATATAAAATAAAGAAGTCTTCATTTCAACGGCGACGAAACACAAGAAATAATAATTAAAAAACACGATGAATCATTAAATGCGTTAAAGAATTTCCAATTTTTTACAATTGTCCGATTGGAAAAACGTTATTATTTATACTAAAAATCGTTTCTTATTTTGTGGTTCAATAAATAACACAAGTAGTAATAATTACAAACATCTCTCCATGTCTAAAAGTAATTTAAAAATATGAAACAAGTAAGAATAGTTTAATTATCTGTATGTCAGTGTATTATCGAGATTATACTAAGTATATATCTACATATTTTCGAAAGAGCTAAAAAGTCTTATTTGTATACATTCAGGGGAAATTGAATGTCAATATTTTAGGGAACGATTTTATGATGTATTTTAAAAAGGAAACTTATATAAACTTATATATGAACGTGTGACCTAAACGTCTGTCAAAGTAGGTAGCTGAAATTCCGTACGAACGCCACTGGTGGAATTAAAAAAAAATGGGGAACACTCAATAATGCCTCTTGATACATACTACACGTATACCACGTTTCATTAAAATATCTAAAGTGGTATTACAGGAATTAATAAAAAACTATTTATTTTCGAAAACTTTATCACCCTGTATCTCAAAAGTTAAGACCTTTAGGTCATATGTTCATATGAAGTTTTCTCTTTAACATGACGAGTAGTATACGGTCCCGCTACCTCCAGCAAAAAAAAAAACTATTTATTTTCGAAAACTTTATCACCCTGTATCTCAAAAGCTAAGACCTTTAGGTCATATGTTCATATGAAGTTTTCTTTTTATCATGACGACTAATATACGATCCCGCTACGTCCAGCAAAAAAAAAAAAAAAAATCGTTCCCTGAAATATGGACATTCATTTTGGAAAGTGCCTGTATAGCGGGTTTTATTCAATCAAAGTCGGCCATATTCCGCTCTTTACTATAATAATAGCTGTCGCAGAGGTAAATGGGCATCCCTCCTGAGACCTTACGGAAGGACTAAACTCGAAAAGGGGGTGCCGATCGACGGGAAAAGGATTTTTCTAATCAACTGTCTAGGTTTCGCCGCAGACCAACGTCCGAATCCTGTAAGATTAGCAAACGAATTAAAAATTCGCGTTAGAGCGGACTTTGAGCGCTTATATCTCCCGAACGGTTAACGCTACGCCAAAACTATTCATGTCCGAACATATTCTCCTCGACGAGTACTTGGTTATTTTGGGGAAAAAATTTTTTCCGATTAAAACTAAAAAATACAGCGTCGGGGCGCCGACGCCCAATAAGACGACGCTTTCCCAGACGTGACCGCCGAACCGGCCGTATTTATAATGACGATTTCCAAAATTTCAAAGTTCCAACGCCTTTCTAAACCGCTTATTTTTTGATAAACGTCGCCAAAATTCCTCAAAACAGATAGGTACTAGATATTTCTATATGAGAATATGATATCTCGAATTTACGAGCTCCTGTGGCGCATCGGAACGGACGGTGGCCCACGGCGCTAGAGGTACGGCGTTCAAATCTCGACGAGGGATACTATGGCTTTTTTCTTTGGTTTTTTGTTTTTTTTTATTAATGATTGAAAAGAATAATATATAAAATAAAGAAGTCTTCATTTCAACGGCGACGAAACACAAGAAATAATAATTAAAAAAACACGATGAATCATTAAATGCGTTAAAGAATTTCCAATTTTTTACAATTGTCCGATTGGAAAAACGTTATTATTTATACTAAAAATCGTTTCTTATTTTGTGGTTCAATAAATACCACAAGTAGTAATAATTACAAACATCTCTCCATGTCTAAAAGTAATTTAAAAATATGAAACAAGTAAGAATAGTTTAATTATCTGTATGTCAGTGTATTATCGAGATTATACTAAGTATATATCTACATATTTTCGAAAGAGCTAAAAAGTCTTATTTGTATACATTCAGGGGAAATTGAATGTCAATATTTTAGGGAACGATTTTATGATGTATTTTAAAAAGGAAACTTATATAAACTTATATATGAACGTGTGACCTAAACGTCTGTCAAAGTAGGTAGCTGAAATTCCGTACGAACGCCACTGGTGGAATTAAAAAAAAATGGGGAACACTCAATAATGCCTCTTGATACATACTACACGTATACCACGTTTCATTAAAATATCTAAAGTGGTATTACAGGAATTAATAAAAAACTATTTATTTTCGAAAACTTTATCACCCTGTATCTCAAAAGTTAAGACCTTTAGGTCATATGTTCATATGAAGTTTTCTCTTTAACATGACGAGTAGTATACGGTCCCGCTACGTCCAGCAAAAAAAAAAACTATTTATTTTCGAAAACTTTATCACCCTGTATCTCAAAAGCTAAGACCTTTAGGTCATATGTTCATATGAAGTTTTCTTTTTATCATGACGACTAATATACGATCCCGCTACGTCCAGCAAAAAAAAAAAAAAAAATCGTTCCCTGAAATATGGACATTCATTTTGGAAAGTGCCTGTATAGCGGGTTTTATTCAATCAAAGTCGGCCATATTCCGCTCTTTACTATAATAATAGCTGTCGCAGAGGTAAATGGGCATCCCTCCTGAGACCTTACGGAAGGACTAAACTCGAAAAGGGGGTGCCGATCGACGGGAAAAGGATTTTTCTAATCAACTGTCTAGGTTTCGCCGCAGACCAACGTCCGAATCCTGTAAGATTAGCAAACGAATTAAAAATTCGCGTTAGAGCGGACTTTGAGCGCTTATATCTCCCGAACGGTTAACGCTACGCCAAAACTATTCATGTCCGAACATATTCTCCTCGACGAGTACTTGGTTATTTTGGGGAAAAAATTTTTTCCGATTAAAACTAAAAAATACAGCGTCGGGGCGCCGACGCCCAATAAGACGACGCTTTCCCAGACGTGACCGCCGAACCGGCCGTATTTATAATGACGATTTCCAAAATTTCAAAGTTCCAACGCCTTTCTAAACCGCTTATTTTTTGATAAACGTCGCCAAAATTCCTCAAAACAGATAGGTACTAGATATTTCTATATGAGAATATGATATCTCGAATTTACGAGCTCCTGTGGCGCATCGGAACGGACGGTGGCCCACGGCGCTAGAGGTACGGCGTTCAAATCTCGACGAGGGATACTATGGCTTTTTTCTTTGGTTTTTTGTTTTTTTTTATTAATGATTGAAAAGAATAATATATAAAATAAAGAAGTCTTCATTTCAACGGCGACGAAACACAAGAAATAATAATTAAAAAAACACGATGAATCATTAAATGCGTTAAAGAATTTCCAATTTTTTACAATTGTCCGATTGGAAAAACGTTATTATTTATACTAAAAATCGTTTCTTATTTTGTGGTTCAATAAATACCACAAGTAGTAATAATTACAAACATCTCTCCATGTCTAAAAGTAATTTAAAAATATGAAACAAGTAAGAATAGTTTAATTATCTGTATGTCAGTGTATTATCGAGATTATACTAAGTATATATCTACATATTTTCGAAAGAGCTAAAAAGTCTTATTTGTATACATTCAGGGGAAATTGAATGTCAATATTTTAGGGAACGATTTTATGATGTATTTTAAAAAGGAAACTTATATAAACTTATATATGAACGTGTGACCTAAACGTCTGTCAAAGTAGGTAGCTGAAATTCCGTACGAACGCCACTGGTGGAATTAAAAAAAATGGGGAACACTCAATAATGCCTCTTGATACATACTACACGTATACCACGTTTCATTAAAATATCTAAAGTGGTATTACAGGAATTAATAAAAAACTATTTATTTTCGAAAACTTTATCACCCTGTATCTCAAAAGTTAAGACCTTTAGGTCATATGTTCATATGAAGTTTTCTCTTTAACATGACGAGTAGTATACGGTCCCGCTACCTCCAGCAAAAAAAAAAACTATTTATTTTCGAAAACTTTATCACCCTGTATCTCAAAAGCTAAGACCTTTAGGTCATATGTTCATATGAAGTTTTCTTTTTATCATGACGACTAATATACGATCCCGCTACGTCCAGCAAAAAAAAAAAAAAAAATCGTTCCCTGAAATATGGACATTCATTTTGGAAAGTGCCTGTATAGCGGGTTTTATTCAATCAAAGTCGGCCATATTCCGCTCTTTACTATAATAATAGCTGTCGCAGAGGTAAATGGGCATCCCTCCTGAGACCTTACGAAAGGACTAAACTCGAAAAGGGGGTGCCGATCGACGGGAAAAGGATTTTTCTAATCAACTGTCTAGGTTTCGCCGCAGACCAACGTCCGAATCCTGTAAGATTAGCAAACGAATTAAAAATTCGCGTTGGAGCGGACTTTGAGCGCTTATATCTCCCGAACGGTTAACGCTACGCCAAAACTATTCATGTCCGAACATATTCTCCTCGACGAGTACTTGGTTATTTTGGGGAAAAAATTTTTTCCGATTAAAACTAAAAAATACAGCGTCGGGGCGCCGACGCCCAATAAGACGACGCTTTCCCAGACGTGACCGCCGAACCGGCCGTATTTATAATGACGATTTCCAAAATTTCAAAGTTCCAACGCCTTTCTAAACCGCTTATTTTTTGATAAACGTCGCCAAAATTCCTCAAAACAGATAGGTACTAGATATTTCTATATGAGAATATGATATCTCGAATTTACGAGCTCCTGTGGCGCATCGGAACGGACGGTGGCCCACGGCGCTAGAGGTACGGCGTTCAAATCTCGACGAGGGATACTATGGCTTTTTTCTTTGGTTTTTTGTTTTTTTTTATTAATGATTGAAAAGAATAATATATAAAATAAAGAAGTCTTCATTTCAACGGCGACGAAACACAAGAAATAATAATTAAAAAACACGATGAATCATTAAATGCGTTAAAGAATTTCCAATTTTTTACAATTGTCCGATTGGAAAAACGTTATTATTTATACTAAAAATCGTTTCTTATTTTGTGGTTCAATAAATACCACAAGTAGTAATAATTACAAACATCTCTCCATGTCTAAAAGTAATTTAAAAATATGAAACAAGTAAGAATAGTTTAATTATCTGTATGTCAGTGTATTATCGAGATTATACTAAGTATATATCTACATATTTTCGAAAGAGCTAAAAAGTCTTATTTGTATACATTCAGGGGAAATTGAATGTCAATATTTTAGGGAACGATTTTATGATGTATTTTAAAAAGGAAACTTATATAAACTTATATATGAACGTGTGACCTAAACGTCTGTCAAAGTAGGTAGCTGAAATTCCGTACGAACGCCACTGGTGGAATTAAAAAAAATGGGGAACACTCAATAATGCCTCTTGATACATACTACACGTATACCACGTTTCATTAAAATATCTAAAGTGGTATTACAGGAATTAATAAAAAACTATTTATTTTCGAAAACTTTATCACCCTGTATCTCAAAAGTTAAGACCTTTAGGTCATATGTTCATATGAAGTTTTCTCTTTAACATGACGAGTAGTATACGGTCCCGCTACCTCCAGCAAAAAAAAAAACTATTTATTTTCGAAAACTTTATCACCCTGTATCTCAAAAGCTAAGACCTTTAGGTCATATGTTCATATGAAGTTTTCTTTTTATCATGACGACTAATATACGATCCCGCTACGTCCAGCAAAAAAAAAAAAAAAAAATCGTTCCCTGAAATATGGACATTCATTTTGGAAAGTGCCTGTATAGCGGGTTTTATTCAATCAAAGTCGGCCATATTCCGCTCTTTACTATAATAATAGCTGTCGCAGAGGTAAATGGGCATCCCTCCTGAGACCTTACGGAAGGACTAAACTCGAAAAGGGGGTGCCGATCGACGGGAAAAGGATTTTTCTAATCAACTGTCTAGGTTTCGCCGCAGACCAACGTCCGAATCCTGTAAGATTAGCAAACGAATTAAAAATTCGCGTTAGAGCGGACTTTGAGCGCTTATATCTCCCGAACGGTTAACGCTACGCCAAAACTATTCATGTCCGAACATATTCTCCTCGACGAGTACTTGGTTATTTTGGGGAAAAAATTTTTTCCGATTAAAACTAAAAAATACAGCGTCGGGGCGCCGACGCCCAATAAGACGACGCTTTCCCAGACGTGACCGCCGAACCGGCCGTATTTATAATGACGATTTCCAAAATTTCAAAGTTCCAACGCCTTTCTAAACCGCTTATTTTTTGATAAACGTCGCCAAAATTCCTCAAAACAGATAGGTACTAGATATTTCTATATGAGAATATGATATCTCGAATTTACGAGCTCCTGTGGCGCATCGGAACGGACGGTGGCCCACGGCGCTAGAGGTACGGCGTTCAAATCTCGACGAGGGATACTATGGCTTTTTTCTTTGGTTTTTTGTTTTTTTTTATTAATGATTGAAAAGAATAATATATAAAATAAAGAAGTCTTCATTTCAACGGCGACGAAACACAAGAAATAATAATTAAAAAACACGATGAATCATTAAATGCGTTAAAGAATTTCCAATTTTTTACAATTGTCCGATTGGAAAAACGTTATTATTTATACTAAAAATCGTTTCTTATTTTGTGGTTCAATAAATACCACAAGTAGTAATAATTACAAACATCTCTCCATGTCTAAAAGTAATTTAAAAATATGAAACAAGTAAGAATAGTTTAATTATCTGTATGTCAGTGTATTATCGAGATTATACTAAGTATATATCTACATATTTTCGAAAGAGCTAAAAAGTCTTATTTGTATACATTCAGGGGAAATTGAATGTCAATATTTTAGGGAACGATTTTATGATGTATTTTAAAAAGGAAACTTATATAAACTTATATATGAACGTGTGACCTAAACGTCTGTCAAAGTAGGTAGCTGAAATTCCGTACGAACGCCACTGGTGGAATTAAAAAAAATGGGGAACACTCAATAATGCCTCTTGATACATACTACACGTATACCACGTTTCATTAAAATATCTAAAGTGGTATTACAGGAATTAATAAAAAACTATTTATTTTCGAAAACTTTATCACCCTGTATCTCAAAAGTTAAGACCTTTAGGTCATATGTTCATATGAAGTTTTCTCTTTAACATGACGAGTAGTATACGGTCCCGCTACCTCCAGCAAAAAAAAAAACTATTTATTTTCGAAAACTTTATCACCCTGTATCTCAAAAGCTAAGACCTTTAGGTCATATGTTCATATGAAGTTTTCTTTTTATCATGACGACTAATATACGATCCCGCTACGTCCAGCAAAAAAAAAAAAAAAATCGTTCCCTGAAATATGGACATTCATTTTGGAAAGTGCCTGTATAGCGGGTTTTATTCAATCAAAGTCGGCCATATTCCGCTCTTTACTATAATAATAGCTGTCGCAGAGGTAAATGGGCATCCCTCCTGAGACCTTACGAAAGGACTAAACTCGAAAAGGGGGTGCCGATCGACGGGAAAAGGATTTTTCTAATCAACTGTCTAGGTTTCGCCGCAGACCAACGTCCGAATCCTGTAAGATTAGCAAACGAATTAAAAATTCGCGTTGGAGCGGACTTTGAGCGCTTATATCTCCCGAACGGTTAACGCTACGCCAAAACTATTCATGTCCGAACATATTCTCCTCGACGAGTACTTGGTTATTTTGGGGAAAAAATTTTTTCCGATTAAAACTAAAAAATACAGCGTCGGGGCGCCGACGCCCAATAAGACGACGCTTTCCCAGACGTGACCGCCGAACCGGCCGTATTTATAATGACGATTTCCAAAATTTCAAAGTTCCAACGCCTTTCTAAACCGCTTATTTTTTGATAAACGTCGCCAAAATTCCTCAAAACAGATAGGTACTAGATATTTCTATATGAGAATATGATATCTCGAATTTACGAGCTCCTGTGGCGCATCGGAACGGACGGTGGCCCACGGCGCTAGAGGTACGGCGTTCAAATCTCGACGAGGGATACTATGGCTTTTTTCTTTGGTTTTTTGTTTTTTTTTATTAATGATTGAAAAGAATAATATATAAAATAAAGAAGTCTTCATTTCAACGGCGACGAAACACAAGAAATAATAATTAAAAAACACGATGAATCATTAAATGCGTTAAAGAATTTCCAATTTTTTACAATTGTCCGATGAAACAAGTAAGAATAGTTTAATTATCTGTCCATGTCTTATTTTGTGTTCAATAAATACCACAAGTAGTAATAATTACAAACATCTCTCCATGTCTAAAAGTAATTTAAAAATATGAAACAAGTAAGAATAGTTTAATTATCTGTATGTCAGTGTATTATCGAGATTATACTAAGTATATATCTACATATTTTCGAAAGAGCTAAAAAGTCTTATTTGTATACATTCAGGGGAAATTGAATGTCAATATTTTAGGGAACGATTTTATGATGTATTTTAAAAAGGAAACTTATATAAACTTATATATGAACGTGTGACCTAAACGTCTGTCAAAGTAGGTAGCTGAAATTCCGTACGAACGCCACTGGTGGAATTAAAAAAAAATGGGGAACACTCAATAATGCCTCTTGATACATACTACACGTATACCACGTTTCATTAAAATATCTAAAGTGGTATTACAGGAATTAATAAAAAACTATTTATTTTCGAAAACTTTATCACCCTGTATCTCAAAAGTTAAGACCTTTAGGTCATATGTTCATATGAAGTTTTCTCTTTAACATGACGAGTAGTATACGGTCCCGCTACCTCAGCAAAAAAAAAAAACTATTTATTTTCGAAAACTTTATCACCCTGTATCTCAAAAGCTAAGACCTTTAGGTCATATGTTCATATGAAGTTTTCTTTTTATCATGACGACTAATATACGATCCCGCTACGTCCAGCAAAAAAAAAAAAAAAAAAAACCCTTCCCTGAAATATGGACATTCATTTTGGAAAGTGCCTGTATAGCGGGTTTTATTCAATCAAGACAGCCATATTCCGCTCTTTAGTATATAATAATTGGTGTCGTTGAGGTAAACGGGGCACCCTCCTGAGACCTTACGAAAGGACTAAACTCGAAAAGGGGGTGCCGATCGACGGGAAAAGGATTTTTCTAATCAACTGTCTAGGTTTCGCCGCAGACCAACGTCCGAATCCTGTAAGATTAGCAAACGAATTAAAAATTCGCGTTGGAGCGGACTTTGAGCGCTTATATCTCCCGAACGGTTAACGCTACGCCAAAACTATTCATGTCCGAACATATTCCTCATCGACGAGTACTTGGTTATTTTGGGGAAAAAAATTTTTTCCGATTAAAACTAAAAATACAGCGTCGGGGCGCCGACGCCCAATAAGACGACGCTTTCCCAGACGTGACCGCCGAACCGGCCGTATTTATAATGACGATTTCCAAAATTTCAAAGTTCCAACGCCTTTCTAAACCGCTTATTTTTTTGATAAACGTCGCCAAAATTCCTCAAAAACAGATAGGTACTAGATATTTCTATATGAGAATATGATATCTCGAATTTACGAGCTCCTGTGGCGCATCGGAACGGACGGTGGCCCACGGCGCTAGAGGTACGGCGTTCAAATCTCGACGAGGGATACTATGGTTTTTTTCTTTGGTTTTTTGTTTTTTTATTAATGATTGAAAAGAATAATATATAAAATAAAGAAGTCTTCATTTCAACGGCGACGAAACACAAGAAATAATAATTAAAAAACACGATGAATCATTAAATGCGTTAAAGAATTTCCAATTTTTTACAATTGTCCGATTGGAAAAACGTTATTATTTATACTAAAAATCGTTTCTTATTTTGTGGTTCAATAAATACTACAAGTAGTAATAATTACAAACATCTCTCCATGTCTAAAAGTAATTTAAAAATATGAAACAAGTAAGAATAGTTTAATTATCTGTATGTCAGTGTATTATCGAGATTATACTAAGTATATATCTACATATTTTCGAAAGAGCTAAAAAGTCTTATTTGTATACATTCAGGGGAAATTGAATGTCAATATTTTAGGGAACGATTTTATGATGTATTTTAAAAAGGAAACATATAAACTTATATATGAACGTGTGACCTAAACGTCTGTCAAAGTAGGTAGCTGAAATTCCGTACGAACGCCACTGGTGGAATTAAAAAAAAATGGGAACACTCAATAATGCCTCTTGATACATACTACACGTATACCACGTTTCATTAAAATATCTAAAGTGGTATTACAGGAATTAATAAAAAACTATTTATTTTCGAAAACTTTATCACCCTGTATCTCAAAAGTTAAGACCTTTAGGTCATATATGTTCATATGAAGTTTTTCTCTTTAACATGACGAGTAGTATACGGTCCCGCTACTCAGCAAAAAAAAACTATTTATTTTCGAAAACTTTATCACCCTGTATCTCAAAAGCTAAGACCTTTAGGTCATATGTTCATATGAAGTTTTCTTTTATCATGACGACTAATATACGATCCCGCTACGTCCAGCAAAAAAAAAAAAAAAAAAAAAAAGATCTGTAGTCAACGACTTTGACAGGTAAACATTGAAATTCCTAACAAATTTCCTCTCTTCTAAAAAAATTACGAGATTTATTTAATATTTGTACATTAACACCTATACAGTTACCCGTAAGGACTTATTTGTTACTGTAATACGTAATCCGACAGCTTTTTAATCAAGGACGTTAGTGATTTTTTCTTTTTAAACTATTTAGAACACTGCGAGAAGACAAATATAGCAGGCGCGCGATTTGAATATTATGAAATAACTTAAAAACATGCTGCCTCTAAATATACAGATATATATGTCATGATAAACACAATTGTCAATATTCTATTAGATACACATTTCATCTATAAATAATATATTCCGTTATTATTAAATAAAAAACTTGAAAGAAATATCGAATTATAAGCGTTTATAACTTCATTACGTAAAATAAATAAAGAAATACTACATTTCACCTTTTATTTATTACGAAAAAAATATATTTAAATAATAAATACGTTAAATACGTTTATTAGGTACCTACCACGTACAAAATACCATCTTTAAACCTTTTCCCGGCTCTCACAATAAATCGTAGGCGGCCTCCGTTAGCCCCACTGCCGTCAAAATTTGAACTGTCAAGACGGACTTTTTATTCTGCGTTTACATCGAGATCATGAGTTGATTTTTCGGTAAAACATTTTGTGATTGTCATTAAGATAATATATACATATAATATTGAGATTAATTAAATAATCGTAGATATAACTGCACTTTACCAAATAACTTAATTGTATCTTAATAGATGGCAGCATATCTGACGTATATATGTTTAGTGCAAGGTATCAAGCGCGCAATTTGAATATTATGGTATTTCTGAACACATGTTATCTCTTCAAAAATATAAGTATATACGTCATGTTAAAAACATTTGTCAATATACTAATAGATACACATTTCACCTATAAATAATATATTCCGTTATTATTAATGAAAATAGTTGAAAAAATACATCTAACGCGAAACGTGAAAAGTCAAATTGTAATCGTCAAAACCTCATTACGTAAAATAATGGAAAAAATAGTACATGACGTAATTTACTTATTACCAAAAAATATATTTAAAAATTAAATACGTTAAAATACGTACAAAATACCATCTTTAATAACTATAGCAAAAATCATTAGGCGGCTCTCATAATAAATCGTTGACGTTAGCGCGTCTGCGATCAAAATTTGAACTGTCAAGACGGACTTTTACACTTAGAAGGTTATAGAGTTTATTAGTTCTTTTCATATTATTACTGGGAAAATTTAATTTCTTCCTAACGATATTAAAAATATTGATAAACACATTTGTCAATACTCTGTTTGATAAAATGTATAAATCGTAGAATGATGACTTAAATTCATAATTCAGCAAGTATACCGGGTAACTGCTAATGAAGCGACCATACTTTACAGTTATGTAAAATAAAGAGCGTTTCTACATAGAATGCCATTGATTTATTGAAATAGTCCGTGAAAAAAATCGATTAAAAATAAAATAAGTATGCACATTGCTTTCATACTGCTCAAATTCGTATAACAATTTTTTTTTTTTCATTTTAGTAGTTCATTAGCTGGGACACCTTCTCGACATATTCTGTCGATTAAAAATCTGTACGAAGTAGAATATATATACAGGGATACCTCTATAAGTATTTAAGAGATCAACGGTATTTTGATTTTATTATAAGTAATATTATTATTATTATTTATTTTCGAACGAATAAGAGTAAGTACGATGGGATAAAAAGAGAGCGTTTCCCAAATAATTTTTAACACACTAAAAATTGGTCAACCAGCATACAGGGTAACTGGTAATGAAAGGGTCATACTTTACAGTGTGTAAGGTAAATAGCGTTTCTACATAGAACGCCATTGACATTTATTAAAATGGTTTGTGAAAAAAAGCGACAAAATATAAAATAAGTATCGAGGCTTTAGGCCGAGTAGTGTTTAACACACTTAAAAGTTATTGAGGAGTTTAGATTAACAGAATGCACACATGTTTCGTGTATATTATTGTAGGTACTCAGGGCTACTGTTATATAAATAATTTTAGAGGTGGCGCTGGTTTCTGAATTTGCTTAGCTACCTTGAATACGCTTAAAAGTTGTGGAGCGGGTTAAGATTAGCGGAAATGCTGGTTGGTGGGCCGGAAGAGTTCAGTCTAAATTCGAATACTTGGGATGGGTCAGCTTAGACCAAACTCGAAGAGTTTGGGTGGGGTCAACTAGTCTAGACTATATTTGTTGTAAAATACGTATTTGATCTGAATAACTTCTCTATTTGTGAAATATCTGAATTGCAAATTTCGAGCAGCTGCATTCGAGATTATATGTGTATATGAAGCGTTTATACGTGCATTTTTATCCGCGTGCACGATTTTGCAGGAATTAGATACGTACAAGTTTTTTTATAGTTAAGGCGTGGACATTTGCAGTAATAAAAGTACATATTTAATAATGCATTATGTGAAGTATATTTTAGCTCCATGGGAATTGGAGGAATAATTTCGCCCAAACGTTGTACTTGAAGTAAATCCATTGGCTAAACTTCCGAATGTCGACCACTGAATTGGCAATTTATAAGCAATTTAAGGGAAAGTACAGGTTTTACTGAGTCCAAAAAAGACCCCCGTTTCTTGCGGAGATCAGTCTAAGATACCTAAAAATCGTTATAAAAAGGGTTATTTCTAGGTTATGTTTCGTTAGTGTTTTGACATTTCTGCGAGGATTTTCACATTAGCGAAACATAACCTAGAACTAACACTTTTTAGAACGATTTTTAGGTATCTTAGACTAATCTCGGCAAGAAAAGGGGGGTTGTTTTGGACTCAGTAAAACCTGAACTTTCCGTTAAATTGCCTATAAATTGTCAATTCAGTGGTCGACATACGGAAGTCTTACAAATACATTATATTCTTACATTAAAACAATGTTGTTTTGCATCAAACAATTTTCTTAGAAAATAATATTCTTGTGATAACACAATATAGTTTTGCGGATATACAAATACGGGATTGTTTTGAACTGAAACAGTCTGTTTTAACTCAAGATAATATTTCTCTGCGTGTATTTCTGCCGAACCCTTACATCGGAAATTTTCTAGCTTTTTCTCGTCGTAAGCCGGCGACACCTTAAAAAAATTTACGAACATAATGTGGAAAGCGTGATGGACCACATTCAAATATAATATTAGTTAATTACTTTGTAGTTTATTTACTGTGAAACTCTTTAAAATGCTAAAATTCGTGGACTGAATCTAGAGCCTTAAACCAGCCTATATACTCGTATACACGATAATTTTATGGTCCTAATAATCTATTTGTATAATTGATCATATAAAAATGAATGAGAAGAATTAGACATCGAAAATAAACAAATTTAATCATTTTGCAACATCTACCCTTTCAACCCGTTTGTCTTTGTCACTTTCATTTAAGCATAGTATGAAAACAGCTTTCCTTAGATCTCTATTAAATTACACCAAATACATATATCCTACCAAAATAGTTTTATGATCTTTTGAAAAACGTAACATTTTTTGTGGGAGGCTAATATTATATTTTTCATTAACATTGAAAATACACCAAGGTGATGAAAAATGAAGTCGTATTGTTCGACCACGATTCCGATAGACAGTGATATAATTTCGCTATATATCTATTGGTAATAATAAATGAAATTTACATTGACATATACTGTAAAATCACGATAAAGCTTTTCAATTTTACTTGCAATTTTAACTAACAGTTACGCTTTTTGAAACTCATGTATAATTTACAGCAAATAAGGATTACAAGAGCAATCCGTTGTTTAACAATAAAAGAACTTGGTGTATTAATATTGTACACTACTGTAATTTTTGAATTTACAACAAAAACCAGTTTGTACATTTATAAACATTTTTTCAGTGTGCATTTCTTTCCGGAAAATGTTGTCCTAGTTAAGCAAAAGAGCCACTTTTATCAGGAGATTTCCGTTATGGAAAAAATTTATCAAGGCAAATGGAAGCCTACATATATGCTGACTAATTACTATTAGACCTGCAAAAAGATGATCAACAGACGAAATACAGCAGAAAATTGTTTCTTACTTTATAGGTGAGTCGAAATGTTTGAATATTCTGTAGTTAGAAATATAGAAAGTTTTAATATGTTTGAAATTGTAAATCTCTGTCTCTCGAAAACCTTGCATGATGGGAAAAAAACTGATATCTTCTTTGAATTCAGGACAGGCATGAACGGAACTTATCACAAAAAAACAGAAAGTAACGTTCTCACATACACTTATCATATCAATCCCAGTGCTTCAATAAAATCTGCAGTTATTTCTACATTTAGCCTATTTTTCAGTGGAAACTACATATTTTGAGTTCTGTGGCAAAGAGAAGTTTACTTTCTGTTCCTCAGTGATAGTTTATGTACAAAAACACGATCACAAAACATATGTACAAATTCCCACAAGTATTTGTAATTGCGTACAGTGTGATTGTAAAAAATTATAAGAAACACAAAATAATTTTACGGTATACACACTAGAACATGAGCGCGTTTCACATATCAAAGGCTCATAACAATTGGATTTTTCTTTCGTATGATATGATGCCGCTCCGCCAAGTAATACTTCTTAACTGGAATAAATAAACAATAAACTTATTAGAATAAAATCTACACGTCGACTTCAACAACAACTAAATATATACACAGTATATATTTTATTTACTGATAACTAAATACATTAAAAAATTTCACCACATTCTCCGCTCTGCTGTCACTGTGAAGATTAAATTTTCGCCATAACATAGAAGAGAAACTATGATGTGGTCATTTCGTTCGGATTATTGCAAATGATTATTTTATGCATCAAACATAGCTTTTACATCAAATTCGTGTATCTTATATATCGCAAGAATTGTAGCAGGAAATGCTTGTGTGTCATTTTGATGGCAACAAAAAAACAAAGAGTGTCAGAATAATTTCGTTTTATTTGCCGGTTTTCTTTTTCAACTAACAGACTTATGAATCGTTAGTACAGGCGTATAATATGAGTATAAAACCGTTGTATTTATTAAAGTTTCAATAACTTTTGCCTCCTTCAGAATGCTGAAAATGATCTAGAAATTATTTTAGGTGTGCATAACAAAAGTTCTCATTAACTCATTTGAAAATATGATCAACAACTGCTTCTTAAAAACTATAAACAAACTACATCTAAGAAACAGTTTTCTTTTTGTCTTAAAATATATCGTAGACAACACTTGAATAGATACATAGGTAGGAATACATACACATGTCCTGTATACAACTCCAGGACCTAATTACATTTATGACATTCGTCCTTAACAATTTCCCGTGGTTGTTTTTTGATACTGACCGACCTACAAATGTTTGTAGTTTACGCCATATCTGACCATAGCTTTCGTACAGTCGAGCTTTAGTATTTAGGTTGGTCCCATCAGAATCGATTAAAACAGACTACACTCAATGAAGTTTCTATAGTGCGATTTAATTTTGTAGTTCCTCTGTCCCTCTATAAATATTTAACAACGGTATGAGTTGGAAATTACCTAGAATTACATTTCTGAACGTAAAGAAATAGCAGAGACATTATTTTGTCATTACCGCAACTGTTAGATATGTAAGAGGAGTGCTTGCCGTGCAAATACGAAAAAAATTTCTATAATTCTACAGAGTTAGACAAACATGCTATGAATTCAGCCATTACTTTCTTTACTTCTATACTTTATTTATTGTTAAATATATATGTACCTATATTACCTAAGTAGACATATCACTTCATTCGAAAATTATTATCCGAGAAAGGAAAAACAACAATAAAATGTTATAAAGAAGTAGGGTGTCCAAATCGAGCCATACCTAAGAAAATAGGATGATCCTATCATCTCATCAACAATTTTATAAATCTGGGTAATTCCTACTAAGTACTAAAATTGCGCTATAAGGGGAGTAATCAAAAACTAACTCGAACGCAGCGCTCATTTCGGTTAGCCTCTTCTGGTAATGTAATCGCACAAGAAATAAAATGTAATAGCAGTAACTAACAGACGTGTACAATAACATTTTATCCGGCAGTAAACGTTTACAGTGGTCAAAAAAGGTTTCAAAAGCTCCGCTAAAAGAGGCACAAAGGGTCAAGACCGAAATTTGCACAAGATTACCTATATGAGATGAGATCATGAGAGTGGAAAATTTTTGACGAGAAGAAATTTAAGTTGGACGAGTCTGATGATTACAAATATTATTAGCACGATTTGCAGAAGAACACTGAAGTTGCGATGAGCCAAAATTTTGGTGGCGGTTTGGGCTGCTTTTACTGATAATAATAAAACCTCTATGTGTTTTGAAAGAATTCTAATTCTTATAATATATAACTGCTAGACATTTCCTCCTTAACGTATTAGTACGGTCCATACTTCCCTTCAATCATTTTTGTTATTTTCTCTGGGATTTACGTTTTTTTATAATTGAGACTTAACTTCAATGCACAATTTGCTGAAGATATTAAGAAAACCAAATTTCAAGCAAGTAGAAAAGTTCATGTGGCACTATATAAATGACATTTGGAATTCTCAAATTATTGAAGCGTGTAAACGACAGGCTTTATTAAAATAATAGGCTTAAAATATAACATTGTCCCTATTCCTCTTAAAATAGTTTTGCTTTTCTCTGAAACTTAGTAGAAGAAAATATATTTGGAATAAACAATTAAATGACCTCAAACCTAGTTGAATCTATGAAAACCAAGCACAAAATCAATAATTATTTAGTTTGATTTCCAAAATTTGTTCAGACTACAAGATAGGTATTAATAAGCCTAGTAGAAACCTGCAGAAAAATTATGTGATTTTACTTTTTGTTGGTTTGCATTAACCATTATGAGTGTTGGAATAAAGATTATGTACATACATCAAAGGTAGGTAACAGTTGTAGTTTTCAATACTGCTAAAGCATAAGTGATAACAGTTTTAACAAGATTACATTGTTTACTGGTGTTGATCAGCATTTTGTAAGAATCATTACCTATAGAACATAACATTTTGTCTGTGATATTTCTAATATGCTTATCGGTAGTAATTCCATCCAATATTATCAAATATGGTTGCTGAAGTCGCGTGATGATTGCATCTTATAAATTATAAATCAGTAATTATTTATGTAATTTAAAAAATATATCGTAAAATCCTAGCATTTAACAAAAATATTACGCGCCATTTTCTAGTGTTTTCCATGCTAGAGAGATAAATTCACGCTGATTTATATTTCCTTCACATATTTTCACAAAATGAAATACTGAGGTAAACTAAAGCATTAATATATAAAAGACACAGTACCTACCTACATAATTCAATATGAGAACTGCGAGTTATTAAATATTCAAAGTAATTAAAATATAACGAATTAGAAATCATTCAATAAATTTTTCATGGTTTCGCCAAAGTAGTTTGTTTTCACCAAAGTTCTAATCTAGTATCTATAAATTAAAAGCGAACCAATCGACTTCTCGATATTTCCAATTGACACCTAACCATTAAAAATGATGTTCCTTCTTTAATCTCGTCGAAATGTGTAAGATACAGAAAAGGATATACCAGCAAATAATCGGAAGGGGATCTAAATAAATGTTCTATGTTGTACGGAGATATCAACAAATTAGCACTTCTCTCTCAAACCACCGTAGATAATATATAACCAACTTCCAATTGGAGCTTGTACCTTTAGCTCCGCCTAGCAATATCCAGCTACCTCCTGAACCGCCCAAAAGCTTTCTAATAGAGAAAAGGATCCCAGTTTTTAGCAGTCGTAAACGATACGTGTTGTAGAGTGAACGTCTCGCATGTAGGCAGATTCAATAGCTTTTTTATATACGGTAATCAGACAAATTAGAATCTACATAATACGATAGAAATAGTGCTTACAGTGATACATAGGTGTTGTGATTTTAAGAAACAGTTCTTTTTTCCCATATAAAAGTGTGACGTGTTCGCAACCTTCTGATTTTAATAACAAACACAATCATACATACTACCGAATCAAAAATCAATTCAAAAATAGAAAAGTCATCTTAACATCGTCCGTCAATTTGAACTTACACAGCCTAATCTCACGCGATATTATCAAATCTATTGTTCAGGATATATTTTTCCAATTTAGCAATTAATGCTTATATATCGACGATTAAAATTTTTAATTAAGTAATAAACCCGACAACATCTAAACTTTATGGACACTATTAGTGAAACATTAATTTTCCTATTTGGCTGCAAAGTGTTAAAAATGTGTGAAATATAGAAACGTGGAAGTTGAACAGAGTGCGATGTTGTCAGCAGGGTTGGGCTATGGAACCCCTGGATCTGGGACCACGCCTCCTTATAGCCCACCACCACGTCACAGCCCCTACCGAGCTTTGGATTTACACAAGAACAAGTTGCATGTGTGTGCGAGGTAAGATTTTGGATTATAATTATTAATTTTCAACGCCTGTTATTTTCAGTATGATTTCGTAGAATGTAGGTACATAATAATTATTTACACTGGGCTTAATAGTAGGGCAGAAATTCTAATTTAGTGAAATGTGTATAAATTTATCTTTCCAACTTTTGGTTTAGTCATTAACCTTAAAAAATATAATACAGTAATCTAAACTGAAAAGCACTGCGTAATTGTTAAAGGTACGCGTCTTTCTAAATTAGGTACATAAATGTTATTTTATTCTTGTGATGATAAAAACGTAATAAGAAACTTACTCCCAAATTCAAACAATGAAAATGTGTAGAACTCAATTCAAGTTCTGTCACCTCCAAGACCACCAAGACCTTCAAGACTTGGTGAAAAGTTGATTAGCTTTTAAATAAGGCTTTAAATTTAAAAAAATAAGTAACAAAGGTTATTGCCGTAACAAAAGGGAGTGCTTTCCCGCTTGTTCTACATACAAAATATGAACAATTTCAGTAAAAGATCGATTAATTGTACGTACCAACTTGAAGAAAATGTATCAAAATAATGTAGCTGGTTTACATTTCAGTGATAAACTAAAATTATATCATTTGGAAAGAAGAAGGTATTTTCTTTCTAAAGTAGGTAATCTTGAACTTAATTATTCTATTAAAAGTATGATCTTTAACTAGCAAATTGCTAGATTCTATGTAGAACACAACGGAGGACGTCTAAAATGCCTTGACTCAAATAAGTGTGCTTCTAGATAATATACTCAAATCCATTCAAATAATTGTCATAAGTAAGTAAATAGTGATATTACAGTGTTTAAAATCCGATGCAGAATTCATTACCACAGTGAATGACTATTGCAACCACTTTTAGTGTGGGATTATACAATACGATTACATTTTTGTTTACAAAATTGACACATGAACATGGCTGAATAAAGTATCAACTCACCTAAATATTTGCTAGAAACACTCTTAATACTTGTTGGCATACCATGGGTATCAATCACGTCTTGTAAACGACCAGGCATTGAAGCTGCCAGTTTTTGGGTTGTCTCTTCTGATATACTGTCCCAAGTTTGTTGCATATATTTCTTTAAGTCCTGTTTATTTCGAATTTCATATTTACGGAGATGTAAATCCAATATATGCCACAGATTCTCTATTATTTTTGGAATCTGGGCTTTGAGCTGGATGAGGAAGTGTTTTCGGATAGACATACCTACAGCATCCTTTCCTTGGCCTGTTGAAATATATACATATATTTTTTCTAAATTCAATTGTTCAGCACTTTCATTTAAAATGCCTTGCAATATCTGTAGATACCCCTTGGTATCCAAAATACCATCAATGAAACGTAATTTACCCACCCCATTGTAAGCTATGCACCTCCAGACCATAACATGGCCTCCGTCATGTTTTACTGTATGTATTATAATTTGTTTTCTCAACTCGGTGGTAAGTTTACGCCATACCATAACACGGCCATCCGATCCAAATAAATTAAATTTGTTTTTTTTTGGAATATAATAGATACATTTTTCTAAAACTTTAAGGGCTTATTGAGATATTTTTTTAGCCTAATCTAATCTTTTGAATTTATTAGCTTCCTTAATAAATGACTTCCGTCTTACTATTTGCCCTTGGAAATTAGCTGTTCGTAAAACGTTTCTAACCGTTTCAGGATGGATTTTCTTTCCCGATGCCCTTCTCCACATGTGTTGTTATTTTTTGTGCGCTTATACGGGAGTTTTTCCTCACTTCGTTTAGAACAACCCGTTTTTCACGAGGGTTTTTTGCGCCCCGATCGTGGTCTGTTTACCGTACTATTGGTTATTTTGTATTTGTTTATCACATGTTTAACGTTTTTACCAATTCACCTATTTTTTCATATGCTATAATTTTGTTTAAATAAAAAAATGATACGTTCCCTTTCTGCTATACTAAGCTCTCGTGTTTTACGACCCATTTTGTCTGCTGTTTTCATAACACTGATTAAATTGTATCTCCATATGTAGGACTAAAGAAAAGTAGAAAGAACGGTACTTCCCCTATTTCTTTCCACAATACGGTTAAGCGAATACTTTAGTAACTTGTGAATGCTATTTTTGTGGAATAAATGGTTTAGTTTTAAAATTTCACACCACTACTTTTCTTGAAATATTTGTATTTGATGTAGATTAAAACTGTATATGTATTTAAAAATGTCGGTTACTTCTAGTTTTTGTAGTAAATATTTAGGTGAGCTAATACCTCGGCTAATACTCTATCGAGCCATTGTATACATATATGTATGTATGTTCATAGCTATCGGGTGTCCGTAAATGTTTGAAGCTGACAGCTACTGTCAAATTTTGGTTAAGTTTGTCACACTATATTTGATTTCGATCGCAAGAACTAACATTAGCGTCTCACGCGGTAGTTACTTTTAGCATAATTATTAAAATTGTTTCTTAAAATCAAACACAATATGCTTCCTTTTGGAAACGCTTATTGCCAATTAAAATTAATAATTATAAAAAATTATACCTATAAAACCATTGCAATGACGAAAAAACAAACCCAACGAAAATAAAGACGTGCGACTATGGCCATAGAGGAATAAACCAATTGACATTCTCAGGGTAGTAAACTTTAAGCACAGATATTGCATACATTTTAACAGATGTTAGCTTCAAACATTTACGGACACGGTGTATGTCTATGTATAAACACAGTAGCCAAACCATATAAAGAAGTAATAATTGTTTGTATCATATGTGCTACCTTTTTAAACTTGGTATCATAAAAAATATAGCTGCAATTTACAACTGGAAGCAATGAGCTTTCCACCTTGTTTTTCTGTTACCGCCAATAACTGGATTATCAACAATAAACGGCCAAAAAGGGACACAGCCTAATCAGTTGCAGAAATTATAAAAATCCGTTGACACCAATTTATGTCGATTTTCCCCTTGTCATAAACAAAACTAAATTATTAAATTATGTAGCAACGTAACAAGTTTGTTAACAAACATATGTATGTATATATGTACATATGTGTACCATTACTAAAATATTTCTATGTTTCTATACTCACAAGAATTGATTGTTAATAAAAAGATATGCTGGTATGTACGAGTTCAAATCACAGGTGTACCTTCATCTTTAAGTAAGCAAATTGCGATTAAACACGAGTTTAATGCAACGGAATTTTGAAAACTTGCACTTTATTTATGCCTCCTTAATTTAAAACTACCTACTACTTTTTCAAATGTACACCTATATTATGTTGCTTTTTAACATGTTAAACGAAATAGCAAAATAAGTACACACCAAATTATGTTAAGACCTAAATTTAGTAGGACTTTTTAATGTATTTAATAGTACGACTTTTTTGATGTATTTAATATGACACTTCCGCGCCAATAAATATTATTGTGCTTAATTCACCTCGCCATTTTATGAAATATTCACACGTAAATGTGTGCCAAAATGTTACAAATACCACAAACACATTTACTTAGACAATCATTCTGGATACTTTTATATTTTCAAATAGCTATTTGTAATGAGGTTAGATTCGTAAATAAAATATAAAAACACCACGCAGATACGAACAATATTGAGCAAGGAAAAATGTTGGTGTAAAAATTCAGTTAAAATCTACGTTCTAACTTGAAAAGCGCAATACAGTTTCTTGTGTGACCACCAATTTAAAAAACATAATAAAGATTGGGTTTGTCATACTTCGTATTAAATTGCAAACACGTCCCTTTAATTTTGTCTTTTTTATTCGCATTTTTCGCTAGATAAAAATCATAACAATGCTAGCAGAAATGTATCCAACATACAGGATCTTGAAGACTACTGTCAGTGGCTGAACTTGACCAAAATCTGCGGATACAAAAACACATAATGTCTGAACCAGGATAATAGTAAGGCTGTGTCAATCATATTACTCCGATAGGTTACGTGAAATTGTGTCGACCTCCGGAGTCCATATATTACAAGAATAGATTTTTCTGCTATTTACTACGATTTCTACAACGGAAATCATTAGCTCCGTAGCAGCAATCACCAACATTTTTTTGAGGAACACCAAACTATACCCTACAGTTACAAATTATGGCTACGGCTTGCTACTTCCTCGTGCTTCTTTGTAGCTTCTCTGTGTGCGAAAAATAAAGTCAATTAAACAAAACAGTTATGTATTCTGAATACTGAACTCTCTTGTCCAAACTTATTGATGTTATTACACGTATAATATGCCCAGTGCTATCTTTGTTTTGTTATTGTTGCATATCTAATAATACATAAATACTCATCCATTAAAAGTGTTGATCGAAATTATGTACTTTACAAGCATTGTTACATGCAAAAAAACGCAGCACTCCATCAATGCAATGAATTTAAGAGTAGTTTATCCTTTTTGTAGGATATCTATACAATATTCTGTAGAGATAAGGAAACGTTCCACAGCAGTATATAATTAGAATAAAAATGTTTGAGGTATACAAATGCAATTAGACATAGGCAGCTTAAAGCTTGTACATATTTTGCTTTGTGGTGGGCTGCAGCCCCTTTCTAGTTGTATTTTTTGTCAAGACTACCGCTACAGCTATTGTTGATATTTCGTGTGTGCAAATATGTTTTCATGGCTTTGTTAGAGAACATTACCCATCAAACGGAGATCATAGCTCGCAAAAATGTGAGCGCAAAAGTTTACTACTGCTATTTGTCATAATTTATTCATTCTATTTCTATACACACTCTTGTGTTACCCTTAGAATCTCTATCTCTTTCTACAAATATCCTATTTTCAATTTTGTTTCACACATAACTGTCCATAATATTATAAAATTAATGGTCTCTGTGCATATACGAAATATTAGTTTATTGAAAAGTTGTGACAAAGCAAGAGTTGTTACAAATACCTCTGTAAAAAAAATTATCATCTCAAAATATTTATATGGTTATCACGGTGGTATTAGATGAGGCTACACCTTCATATCAAGAAATTAAAAATTAAAAGGCCTATAAACATTCACCAGCGGCTACTTCCTGAAAACTGTCGTTATCGAAGACAATATTGATTTGGTTCGGGATGTGATATTAAATGATGGAACTTACCGTTAGATTTATAGCGGAGACCTGTGTATTTTTATATAGAAGTGTTGAAAAATTATTGCACGAGAAATTCGGATTCAAAAATCAAAAAGCGTATCCGTCAAGTTGTCGCTGAGACGAATTTGGCGATAATTAGTGGAAATCCAGATAATTTTTTTATACCATGACCCAAAATCGAAAAGCGGAATAAGTACCGCCAGTCTCGCTCCTAAAATTTCGTGTTCGTTTATTTGTTGCAAAAATCATATTCACAATTACTTGAGATTTCCAGGAGGATATTTTGTAGTTTTGTAGTTTTTTTTATGTATGGGCGTACTGTCGTAGGTGAATATTACAAAAACCTAATGCCAAAAGTTCTAGAGGCCATCAAGATGAAACGAAGAGAAAAATTGAGACAAGATGTGCTGTTTCATCAAGACAACGCTCCACAAAAGCTGTGTTTCAATGGCTGCCATTCACAATACCGAGTGTGAAATTTTTGAACAAGCCTTATACTCTCCTGACCTGGCTCCTAGTAGCTACCGTCACTTTCCAAAATTAAAAGAAGATATAGACGAAACTGTCTTGGGGATACCGAGAAGTGATAATGGTAGTAAATGAGTGGCTAATGTAACAAGACAGAGGTTTCTTTTTTCTAAAGGAATCTGGGCACTTAGAAATCGCTACACAACCTGTATTAACATTTCTGGAGATTATGTAAAAAATAACAGTTACTTGGGACAATGTGTACATAAATACTGCAATAATAACACAAGACTTTTGAAATACTTATTGCTCGAATAAACATTACTAATGAAATGATATCGTTACTGATTCAATTATCGATAAGCAAAATATTTCGAAAAGCTTCTGTCGATTAGTGCTATAAACTTTCAAAATTTCAAATTTGTTTTTTATTAACTGGTTTATATTTTTCATCTTACTTTTATACAATATCTTACCATATCCATCCATAAAAGCTGTAGGATGCTATAAGACTTTGATACCAGGCCAAGCTACAGTTTGCTTTTTTGTGAATTCTTCCTGCCAAAACTCTATTTTGTTTTTTTTTACTTTTATCTAGAAAATTGTATCATATTAACCAGAACAACAACACGTAAAAAAACTTTTTAATATCTTAATTACAGATTTAAAAGTTGTACGGCATTTTCTGTAAAAAAAGTCTCGCAAATATTAGTATTATTGACCCAATGGGCTAAAATGTAACTTAATATATTCAGCATTTAACATACATATATGAAATATCATTTTATTCTCCATGTTATCTATATTTATACTTTTGTATGAAGAGATACTGTCTATTTCTTCGTAAAGGTTTATAATCTCATGTTCCATCACCTGCTTCCTCCAAAGATTCTATTATGAAATGAAGTGCTTGGCTTTACCTCCATAACATACACTATCGACAAATCGGAGAACAGTGAACCCTACAATACTAACAATAGGCACCCTGAAAAGGTTCCCTCTTATTTTTTAGATCATAATAAGTAACGTAACATCAATTAAACGAATGAAAAATATCGATCAGGAAGCTCTGCTATTAACATTTATTTTCGAACCTAATTTTAACAGTGAAATTAGACGATATTCTAAAGGGATATAAATGAAGATATCTCGAAAATATATAAATCGTAGTAAACCTAAAATGTTTAAGAAGTTAGTTGAGAAATAATAACACAGCGAAGCAAGTTCGACAAGCATGTAAACTATGTAAAGATAATGTTTATAGCTTTTAACTAAATAGCCAGGTTACTGTAAAGGTTTCTTATATTATTTATAAATAATAAATTGACTGCCTGATGTATGTCAAGAAAATTAATCTTCATTTCATAGCAAAATGTGTGCAGATAAAGGTTTGATACCTACAAAGTCACGTACTCGATGTCAGCGTCATCAATCATCAGTAATACGTATATGTTGTGAATTGACAATAACTTACGTCCAATTTAACTAACATTCTACTATAAATGCCATAATCTAACAGACGGTCTGTAAAATTACTGAACAAAACGAAACGTTGAACTTTGCTGGCCGAACCTTGTCAGAGAAAGATATGACAATAATTTATTTCACTACAAATTCAGTGCCAATTTACAGACCATAAGTAAGTTGGTACACTGACTAGAACACCAAACTCTCTGATTTGTACTCTTTTTACTACTTCTTCATCCATTTTTCTAACAGTAGTTGTACATTTCTTTGAGAAATTTCATATGCACATAAAGACCATAGTTCTCATTGCGTCTTTGTAAAGATTTCATTCTTTGTTTCACATTGACAAACAAGATATATGTATGTAGGCTTTTCTCACTCATCATCAATTGTGGTCTTTGGTAAAACTTTTCTTACTAGACACAATGTTACCACAATATAAACAATAAAGCTGGATAACCACTAGGCTGAGTGATCCGTGGGGGAGAAAACCGTTCTCTAGAGATATATGTACGTGTAAGTGAATTCAATGTCTTCCATTAGAGCTGTAGCGCAGAACGGTGTGGTCGGAGCGGAGCAGATCTACCTACGTATATTAAAGCATTCGATCTGTCCCAATGGATGGCATGCTTAAAGGTGTCACATGACACAACATCACGTAAGCTAATTATCATCAGAAATTGTAGTAGGTTTCTCATAAATGTAGCAGAATCTACTAGAAAAGGAACAAACTTAGAGACTTCATGCCTACCTACATATATAAAGTTATTATAATCAATGTAATATATTTTAATAAGCAAACAATGATATAAAGCTTAACAAACGAAGAATGAATATATTATTTGATTAAATTGACAAACACGCTATGAACAAGTTATGGAGATTGTATCCACCATTTTATTTCACCTGTATTGATTAAGCAAAAATAGTATGCTAATAACTTCATATGTGTATCTGCTTATTAATTTTTTTATTCCCTCTACTGAACGGCCAATTATTAACCTCTTGAAGTACTTGAGCAAATTAAAAAAAAAGGATAAGACCCTTTGTAAGAATCAAATTTGTAGGATCGTTAAAGCCTAAACAAAAATAATAAATTGTACTTAAATGCCTAACATTAAATTAATCACACATATAGGTAAGTACAGTTCTCTCTCAATGTTGCAATTTTGCAATTATTGCAATTTTTAGTTTATTGCATTCGCTTTACAACAGTCAAATTGAGGTATTACAACAAGCAGTTTGCAATTGTAGTCTTAATTTTCTTTTTAAATATCCCCTACAAATGCCTTGTTTAACTTAACGATGAATCTTTCACACGGACTTCTACCAAAACTGTCAACATTATTCTTCCTTTTTTTTATAAACATCTTCGCCGATTTTACACCTCATTCATCACCTTTTTCTCTGGTGTGCTTGTATAACTTACATTGTACAGGTTTATATATGTATATACTGTAGTATACATTGATAGTTTAATTAAGCCAAAAGTAAATATCATTAGACTATCATAAATAATCTTGAATGAACTGATAACTTAATCATAAATTTGCATTTTCCCGGGAAGTGAAGTAATGCGCATCTCGCATAGTTTTCATTTAAATTCTGTACCGTATAAAAGAAAGGAAATATTTCCCCAAGAAAAACTAGCATCTCTAAGGCCTCGTAACAAGATCTGTACTATTACTTTTGTTCATTTACGTCTTACTTTACAAATGTGAAACAACCATTGTGTGTGACTCTGCAAAATGATATGTAATAGCAATGTACTTAAACATACATATATTCAATATAGAAAAATGTATTTTATAAATATTTATTTTTATTTAAAATAGCATACGTCCACTCTGCAACACTATGTAATCCATAAAAGATCGAACATTTGATATAAAGCTGAGGCATTTTAACGTTCATTATCAAGGACATAATACTCATCATAAATAAGGAGTTTCCTAGCGACCACCGATAAAGAAGGCTTCGGTTTGGAGTTAAATATTTTACTGCTACTACACTACAAAAATAATGCCGGATTTTTATTACAATAATAATGTACCTGACGCGGCAAGAATTAGATACAGTAACGTAACGTTACACATTACAGCCATTTTTTGCTTTCAATAAAGCAGTTGATTATTTCTTATAAAGTTGTTACCCCCAATGCGTTTCCACAATTCCCGGGATGCAACTGGCAAAAAAGAAACATTTCTGCTAGCGATTGCCAAAGAAACTAGTCATATTTGTTGAGATCACATGATCCTGGAAACTTACCCTCAGAACAATTATTTCCCTATCCAATCCATTTATTAGGATACTGGTGGTTTAAACAATCTTTAACTACAACATTGAAATGATGAGGTGCTGTTCTAGCGTACATAAACCAATGTTCAAGTATGGGTTGCAATGGCAACTCGTCAAATAAATCTGGAGGTGTTTTGGAGAAACTACAAATAATATTGGCTGATTAGCTGTTTTGATAATTTTTGTGCAATTGTGTTGAAAATATCGGGAGTTGTAATACTAATTTACGGTTCATTCTCAATTACGTTCAAAATTAATTCTTCATGCATCTTCATTTGATTAGAACTTTGCCGAGTGTTACTAAAAACTACCAAATTAGGAAATCTCCATCTATTCCTCTACACCTTTCTACAATTGCCTTCACAGAAACCCACTACTTATTCGTTAAATGAAGCACTTCAAAATCAATCCGTAAACAATAATTAATGAAATTTCTAACTGTCAAACGTTATAGCTTTTTGTTATTTTAATCTATTCTTAAAACGTTTATAGTTTAATATTTAATCATTTATTTTCAATTCACGTTCTTTCGTAGCACTGTCTTTACCGTACATCTTATTCTTGTTAAAATGTGCAAAATAGCAAACTTGCAGAATACTTTGCAAATCGAATGCATCCGAATTTCAATCATTTTGCCGCTGATTTCTTTTAGAAATTTTTCTATTTACAATAATACTAACTCTCAACAGGAAATATCAACAATATTATATATAAACTCATTTACAACAGTATCTATATATTATTGATAAATGGATGAAAAAATGTCATATATTATGTAACTCAGATATTACAGCTGCAACAGTGCTAAATTCTTGAAATTTTGCTATATAAAATAGCTATAATTTAGATTTTATGATCGACTTTTATTAACAATGCTGACTTAATGTAATATTCTGCAGTATTTATAAATCAATATCAAGTTCTTTCTTGGTCATAACAAAATTATGTATTATCATTGTAATTATACGTATCTCCAAAATATTAAACTCAATAAAAATAAAATAATCTTGTAGACACAAATGATGCAAGATCGATAAACCAGCGTTGCCTTTTTTCATATCCCTACATAAATATATACACATAAGTTTCATTTTCAAACTCTATAATCTGATGCAATATGTATTGACTATTTTATCAACATGGTAGGTCTAAATTTAGTTGTACGGTATCAGACAGAGCGACGTCATTTAGTCTTTCTGAATTAGATTACGTAGTATATTTGTTCCTCTTCACCGTTTTACTCACTGTTATTTTATAACAATGAATAACCTGTCTAATCAAGAAAATAATATGTTTAGTAAGGTCCGACGGCATGATACGCCAATTGTTACATAGCTCATCGATAACATCTATTTATCTCTAAATATTGTATGCCTCATGTTGGGCGATTTGTATAATTGCACAAGTAAATAACTGACATGGCTGTTCGCCTTTCTGGTTATTTTAAATTACATCTTCTGAACATGAATTATGTAAATTAAATCACGTAAAAGGATAGGCGGTAGTTAACCCTGTACAACGGAGCAAACGCAAAAATTACTTTACAAAAAGGCATGTTTCATCAGCTACTATATTATATACAATATATTATATAACACGGTATAAGCATTAAATAAACATTCAGTTGCTAGATTACAGTTTATTGGTGTTTGAGAAAAGCTTTACTAATTATTACATTTTTTATTTTTGTTCCATTGATTAAAAACATTACTTAGATGATGTAGCGATGTTAATACTCGTAAAATAATAAAAACCAAATTATTACGTATTATTAAATGGCTCTGGTAATTATAGTATTATTTTCCATAATTACGGTATAAAAATCGTCGAAAGTCATGAGTAATAAATGCATTAAAGGACTACATTCTAGCGTGATTTCTCTTACGATTTTGATTACATCTTATTTGATTTGATTTTTAAATTTTAATTAAAATGTTGTGCAACTAATATATTTAAATACTGACGAGCAAAGGAAACCTAACATCTTTGCTGAATTATAGACATTTAAAACATAAAACTTTATTAAACGCATTGCATTACATGAATGCATTAGTAAACTATGTATTAATAAGTAAAAATTAACAATTTAGGAAAAGCTTCTTATATACATGTACTGCCCGACTGCCAACCACTAAACGGAGAAACACGTATTTATTTCTGGGTTGATCAGATATATAAACATAATTAAGAAAATTAATTCTCAAAACTAATACGTCAAAAGAGCCGAGTTGACGTTTCAAAATTGTAGTTGTAAAAATATTACCGAGGAAGAATAATGTGTCATAGGTTTGCGACATCTATGATCTCCAGCATTGAACACCGCCGATGCATCTAAACCTCAAATTAAGCATTAACAGTAATTTTGGAAAAATACATTACAAGTGTACATCTTCACTTGTATTAGCAGCACCTAGACAGAAAGCATATTCACAGTTAATGCAAATTCTTGAGTTTCTGGTAAGCATCT
The DNA here is from genome assembly GCA_023690525.1 of Holotrichia oblita. Lineage (NCBI taxonomy): Eukaryota > Metazoa > Arthropoda > Insecta > Coleoptera > Scarabaeidae > Holotrichia > Holotrichia oblita. The sequence continues at coordinate 94,878,441 of CM043017.1, read as the reverse complement.
CCGATTTACGTTTTGTTATAATTTCGTGTCTTATTGTTGGTACTTCAAACTATTCTTTTTATTAGTAGTACAGTAGTCCTACAAAGAAATATTTTGACGTATTGCCCCTTGCTTGGCAATAAAGCGTAGACAAACATATCATATCTTTTACTTACATCATCAAAAGGTAGATCGTATTTTCATAATTTTGTATTTAATATTGTCTTCATAGTTGAGCCCCTGTATTTATAGATAAAAACAAAATTTTATATAACCCTAGTTTCTATTTTGTTTCCTTAATTCTTTATTTTACACTAACTGCTAACACATTGTTATATGTTCAACTTTTCAGATTATTTTGGCTATCAATAATGGAACGCAGCAAACGTGCAAAAAAGTCATTCACTTATAAATATTTTGTAGCGGCGCCTGTATTATTCAACTGTTTATTTTCGTTATGCTCTTGCGTACCGATATCGCAACCACAATACATGCATATTAAATTCCTTAGATTCATTTAAGACTGAAGTGCTTGTAGCCCGTACACTAACCGCGTAATGCACGTTCAATATCTCTAACGCCATGTAGAAGTCCGATATGCGAATTACTACTTGATAAACTCCCCTATATTTTTCATTTATTCTTGCAACATACATACATAAAGTCACAATCACACTCCCTTTTATTCGATTCATATGTACAACTAAGAATTATATTCAATCTGTATTCGTAAGTATGATACAGCCAGTATGATTTGGAAAAAAATTCTAGTGAATATACAGTGCGGTTCTAAAGTATCGTCCGTCCCTGCTAACCTTTGATCGGCTTAATAGAGCGGTTCCAGTTTTGAGTCATTAATATGGAATATTACATATGTACTACGTTCCTGAAGTAAAATTTCTATTTTGTTTCAAAGATTGACGACAGGAGGCGATATAGCATCAAAATTTTAAATGGAATGGTCGAGTGACACCGCATTTTAAAGGGCTCACTGAGTAAGGCTAAAATTTCATAAAAATGTATCCACTCATATGAACATAGTAATAGAACAAAGTTTCATTTCATAATACATTTGTGTTTGCAGTTATCTGCTAGAGTCGAGAATTGCTTATAACTATAGCGGCATGCAATTCTCGCCCTTATTTCGTAGTTTAAGAAAATTAATTACTTTGGAACCGCTGCAGATAATCAAACCAAATTTTGAATATTGGATTAACACATTACATTCTTGATTTTACTAATATAAATTTAACTTTACTTCCACCACAAGAAAATCTCATTTTCCACCGACACATTTTAGTGCCCGTAATTTAAAAATTAACGTATTAAAAAATGTTACATATTATTATGCCTTACTAGGCAAGTTTTTCTTTATATAGAATTTTCTTTTTACGTTATACGACCCTGGTGAAGAAATATACTGTACTGCTATTATTTTGCACACGGGTGTATGTCAGGATAGGCTAAGTGAGCTAAATATAACAATATATTTTCAATGTTGTCGATATAATATCTAATTATTTCTATAGTTTATCTACAATCAATAATGAGCTCATTATTTAATAATAATAATAATAATAATATAATGACTTTATTTACCTGTATACTTATACTAACAATAAACTTATAATTCTAAAAGAACATATAAGGTAAAAGTTACGACGTGCAGAGTGCGCAGCGTAACTGCTCTTCCAACCAACCATAAAGAAGGAGAGACACGAGAAAAAAAAGAAATACAAAACTTATAGCAAAGTAAAAAAAAAAACTTTTTCCCTACACAACTATTAATAATAATCTTTCGGCAACAACAACAGCAACAAGCAATAAGAAATATGGGAATAGATCAAATGCGCGAACACTGATGCCTGAATAATTTATCAAATAAAATGCGTTTAAATGCGGTTAATCTCGAAGATGGTGTTATGAAGGGGAGGTGTGAGTAATCCTCTAAATCTCAGATTAAGATTGTGTACATCGGTCCGAAAGCTCAATCTGTTATGCAAGTAACTCGAGTTCTGTATGCCAGGACTTTATAGAATAAAGAATAAGAGTGAAGCCATCTTCTGTTCTCCATATCCAACCACCGGATCTGCTCCAACTTGAAAGATATGCGACAATATTTTCTAATACCAAAAATAAGTCTTAAACAGGAATTTTGAACTTTTTGTATCCTTCTCTTGTCAATATAATCTAGGAAAGGACCGTACACCGAGCAGCAATAATTAAATTTACTTAATATTAATGTATTGCATAACATAATCTTTAAATTTGTGTCAAATAGGTGGAATAAATGATTCTTAGATTAAGGTAACACTGTTGTAATAAATTTGAAACATGTTTTTTAAATTTTAGTGACTAATCTATAGTGATACCTAAATTTTTTATTGAATCGACTGGTAACAGTCTATGGTTATTAATATAAATATTTAAATTATCTAATACTCTACTACGATCATTTTTCCTGCCAAATACTATAAGTGCTGATTTGCTAGGGTTAAGACAAAGTGAATGTTGCTCCGCTTGCTGTGAAAGTGAGCTCAAGTCACTGTTCATCTGCATACATATATTATTAATATCAGAAGGATAACCGGAAAGATAAATTTGCGCATCATCGGCATAAAAATGAAGGCAACAGTTTTTTACGAACGAACAGAAACGTGATATGTATTTGGAAAACAAAAGCGGCCCAAGTATGGAACTCTGTGACACTTCACTTTCCACTACCAAAGGTGACGAGACCTAATCACGTATTTTGACAGACTGTGTGCGGTTTGCCAGATAACTTCCTATTAATAGGCATGCGCTATCACTTAATCCTATATAATGTAAACTACTTAGCATTGTTTAATGATCAATTGTGTCAAACGCCCTGGTAAAATCCAAGGCAACCAACACCGTAACCATACCCAAGTCATTAGCTCGAACAATATCGTCATTAATTTTTAGTAGGGCAGTATCATAGAATAACTTAGATAGAATGGCAAGTACTGTAGTGGGGATGAACGACTATTGCAGCGCCTCTTGCAGTCATACCGGTACTATTTAAGTCACAATTTAGCGCGCGGGTTGTTTAAAATTTTATTTCTATATTTTATCAAATGATTGCATTGCAGACAAAAATTGAAATTTAACTGACATTGTGATTTGAGACAAATAAGTAGTATGCATATAATAGAATGTTTGACATACGTAATGATTTGATGAAATGGCTGTTTCGTATGGATAATGTCAAATATAAGAATTAGAAGTTCTAAATGCTATCTACTATTACTTTAATTAAAACAAAAATAAGTCTTATTTCATGTTATGTCATTATAAGAAATACAATATTTAAACTGCTTAGAGGAATTCACATAACTGATTAAACTATAGAGAATACCAAGCAAATTCGCAGATGGTATAGACCTTAAAACCAATTGGGAACCATTTAAACATTCCTTTTTAAAATGTGCAGAGGAAGGAAATATTAGTGTTTGATTATCACAATTAAACATCAATTCGTTACAATCATACCTTCAATATCTTTTCTTTCTTCACTGGAAATCGCCGTCTATCATTCATATATACACACACTTTATTCATTAAAATATACAATATACCTAAAGCAATATTTTCAAATTACCTACATAGCTACTTACATAGGCGAAACGATACCTATATAACCAGGATCAGAACACTTATTTTTATAAGAGAGTTAAATTTCTCGGTTCGCTTCTACCTAAAAACCCATTTTTTGTGTATTATGTTAAAATTATATTATAATACAAAAATGACAGAAGACAATAGAGAACATGTGACAGGATGGTGACAGCCAAAAAAATCATCAAAAAAGGTAAATTTACGCACTGAGTGAGAGAGATAACATTCATTTAGTACCGGTATGACTGAGAGATGGCGCTGTTGTTCTCGTTCAAAGCCTGTTTAGCTAGTTGCCACACCATGGGCAGTATCGCAGCTATATATTGGCCTGAAACCAGACTGGGTAGCAGGTAACAAATTATTACTCTCAATATAATCAAGTTGTAATTCTATGATTTTTTCGAAATCTTTCGACATTGATGGCAGTATACTAATAGGTCTAATGTCTTTAAAAGAAGACGGAGAATTAACCTTAGGTATGGGCACTACGCAAGCATGTTTCCAGGAGTCCGGATAAACTGATCTGTTGATACACCAATTAATTATGTGACAGATAATATGAGATATATGAGGAATGGAGTATTTAAGCATCGTGGAGTTAATATTGTCAGAACCATTGGATTTAGAAATTAGGCTTGTAATAATTTTATCGATATCAATTGCCGAAACACCATGAAAAACCAAGTTATGGCGAACATTAATACGGACATTCATTTTGTAGCAATCAATAAGATTATGTTTGTTGATATTATTTTTAGGAACACTAGAGATAAAGTATTTGTTTAAATTCTCAGCATTCGACAAATGCACAGGTAATGAGCAGTTTTTCTTTTTGTATTTGAAAATATCGTTGTTCCATATTTTTTGAATACCTTTATGCGATATAATATATTGAAAATTATTGTATCGAGTCCGCAATTAACCAAATTTGAACACCACCGGGCACTTATTACCTTATTTATTGAACACTGACTTATGTCAATAACTTGATTTCTTTAATACTTCTACATACTACTGACTCTGACATTTGCAAGATGCCACCTTTTCCTCGATTTTCCATAAAATTTGAAAGTTTCTAGCCGATAATTTCATCCTCATTCGCTTTGGTCAACAATCTAGTACTCATTCCGCATTTTCAGAATAATTACTCTGTTTCCCATCAAGATTTTTCCACACTAATCTCGTGTCGGCGATTAAAATATGTTTTTAACAATTTATAATTTGGCCCCCCTGTTAAAGTTCAAGACTTTGCAAATCTACCTTCCTCTCTGTTCGTATATCGTCCGTAGATTTGATTTGCTAAGGTAAACAGATGATTCTTCAGTTGTACCGTTCTAATGGTAATCACTCAATATCTGTTTTATTTTGTTTAAATCAATCTGTTGATATTACCGATTATAACCAATTTTGAGTTAGCAAGTGTTGGAATACACTTATCCTAAAATTGTTTATACACTCACATCTGTTAATGAACTTCGTTATCCCATACTTGTCGCCAAATAAAATTGTATCGAGGAGGAAATTAACTACAAATTAAACACCACCGGGTACTTATTACCTTATTTATTGAACACTGACTTATGTCAATAACTATACATTTCTATCTGACATACTACCCTCCATAGCCAACCTATCATATCTAATACACAACAAAAATAAGCTTTTTTTCCACGTTTAACCGCTGACGTAGTATAATTGCGAAGCTACTTATAGTACTCCCAATGATCTCGAGTCTTTGATTTCTTAAACTTTGCAAGGGTATTTTCACGCAGTTGTATTTACAACCTGAGATTGTCGGTCATCAAAGGGCTCATAGGTTTGGTAATTTTAAAAGTTCTAAAAGGAGCAACAATATCAAAGAGATTAGTAATTTTTTCATTAAAAAAGTCTAATTTTTCATTAATGTTAGTAATGTCAAAAATATTTCTCCAAGGCACCAAATAGAGTAAAGCACAAAAGTAATTATAATCAAAATTACTAAAATCTCGACTAGTTCTAAGGACATCTGGTATTTCCGGTGAACCAATATTTAATGTACACAAAACAAGCTCATGATCAGAAACTTCGGAAGCATTCACATTCGCGATAGATACGACCGCGTCAGCATTAGTCGTGCAAAATCAAATCTATCATGGTATTATTTTTAAAGGTTATGCGTGTTGGTGCATCAACAATTTGCTCTAAACCAAACCCATCAATAAGATTTAAAAAATCAATGGTAATTTTATTGTCAACATCTATGCAATCAACATTAAAGTCGCCTAAGCAAAATATGTTTTCTCAGCAAGACAAGATTCAAAAGCATCAAACAAGTCTGAATTTCCAGGTGGTCTGTAAACAGCACCAACAGCATAAAACATTTGACAGCACTTCTTCAGTATTCTGAAACTACCCTACCACGACGCCTACTTACCGCCATGCACTAAATCCAGGGTCGATTTAATTAACGGATATTTAGTCTAAAATTTTTTTTTGGAATGAATACCTATTAAATTTATTTGCTTTATTATTTTTATTATATAATTGTTATCGCATTATACTAGAATTTCTAATACAATAAAATGTTACGAAAGTTATCCTTCAATACATAATTATCTCTTCAATAAATATAATAACACTTACAACTAAATTGCCCAAAAATCCGTTTATGACCACTATCATTTGACAAGTACGAAAACAAGGAAGTAAACCAGCTGTAAAATTCCAGCAATAATACTACTTCTCAAAAAGCTGTTTAAAATGACATCATTATCTCTACGTATGTATGTGATATGCATACAAAATCAAAATTCGTGTATGTATATACATACGCCTTTGTGAAGGTATAACCAAAAGCTGTAGGAAATCCAATACCGAAAAATAATTAAAAAATATAATAACTGACTAATAATTTTTTTGCTGACAGACCATGCAACATTTATACATGTAATAGCTCTTCTAATAAACTTTAGTTTACCTAAACTTTAGAAATAAAAGTAATCAAACTTTGCAATGTTGTATTACTAAATGTTTAAATTTATTTTACAAACAAATTAAAGATAGTATAACATAAAACCAATACATTATATGTCTTAATTTTTCCGGGACACATACCTAAGATTACTTTTAATTTGTATATTGCTAACAAAAATAAGTCCATTAGAATATTTTATAATATATTTTTCATCAATAACGGGGGGTTGCTCTTCCCTTTTGACGGATGATTTCTTCGCATCGCCGTGGTAACGACTCTATTAACCTACGACAACGTTCGGCAGGTATGGCGCGCCAACCTTCTTCAATAGTGGCATAGAGTTGCTCCAAATTTGCGGGTTTTTTTTATTTTAATGTGCTTATCGACATCAATCCACAACATCTCAATTGGATTGAAGTCTGGTGATTGCCATGGCCATGGTAAAATATTGACAGAGTGTTTAAAAATTGATTTACTCTGCGTGCCGTGTGCTTTCGGTCATTCTCGGCTTGTAACAACCAATCAATGGGCAAATGGTAATAGGATCTCGTTTAGTATACTCATATAAACATATTGATCCATGATGCCGTTAATGCCATGAATGGGACCAACACCTTCTAAAGTCATGCCACCCCAAACATTCACAGAATCTCCTCCGCCTTTCACGGTTGATTTTATGCATTTGCTGGAGTATTCTTCATGGATACGTCGTCGAACCTACGATTTATCATCAGAGCCACCAAGTCTGTTAAACTTCGACTCATCTGTGAAGATTACTTTTGCCCATTCCTCTAAAGTGCAATGGAATTGTCCTTTGCAAATTTTAAGCACATCTTCCGATTACGTTCTGATATCAAAGGCTTCTTGCATGCTACTCGTCCCATTAAATTAAATTCATTCAATCTTCTTCGGACCGTTCGGACAGTAATTTTGCTGCCGATATCTGGACCAGCTTCAGTTAAAACCTGGCTAGCTGTTTTGTGACGGTCAGCATCCGAAATACGATGCAGAATTCTGTCTTCTTGCACAGTGGTTTTTCTAATTCTGCGTTTTCTGCGTACATTATCGGTTGAATTTGTTTTATTTATGAATTGGACTGCTTGTATGCATGCAGGTTTTGAAATATTTAATCGTTGTGCAATAACCGAAAATGAGTATCCTTCCTCTCTTCATAATTTAATTTGCACCCTCTGCTGGGGAGTGACGTTCTTCCCACGGCTCATTTTCATAGACTGATTCGAATATTTTGTATATTTAGCTATGTTTAGGAAGTAGAGATACTTACATGTGCGTGTTTTATTGTTTATTGTATTAAATTGCTATCGGTCTTAAGTTTGTGGCCGCTTTGAACTGTGCCGCGCTATGCAAAAGTTAACACGACTTCGGTAAAATTTCATTTGAGAACAAAGATTCTTTAAAACTGTTTGCTATTGATATTGGTTGGTATTATTTATATGTCACAGCATATTTGGTGTTATGCAGTTGATATTATTATTATTAATTAGCTTACTTTTTCTGTTGAATATATAGTTGAAATGAGATACAATTGTTTTCCGTACAAAAAATTACGTAATTAATTCCTTAATAGCTTACCAACTTTAATTAATCTTATCGACAAAGAATTGTTTAAATAAATTGTTTAATTAAAACTTACATATCGCCTGGTACCAATTTCTTATGTAAGAACTGTATAAGAGATTCATTTTTAACGAAAATATATAAAAGAAACTATTATAGAAACATACACAGGGTGACTGGTAATGAAACGATCATACATTATAGCATGTTAGTAAAGATCATTTGCAATAGATATAACCCAATTTGCCTTATCCAAAAGTCACCCGTTTTCCAGATATTGTTTTTTTGTTTTTTTCGAAGTTGACTATTTACTCTCACTCAAACTTAAAATTTACGAAAATAATGGAACTCAATTCACACACTCAATTTTTCAGTTTGTCTGGGTAGAGGACATCTCAACACACATGATTTATCGGTGACAATTACGTTAAATACTTGGAAAAATTAAAAGAAAAAAAATTAAAGCTGCCGCTTTTGATGAAACTGTAGACACGTTTGTGACCATTTATTTAGCGACTGTGTCATCAAAAGCGGAAGTTTTAATTTTTCCGTAGTATTTAACGTAATTATCACCGATAAATAATGTGTGTTAACAAAATAAAGTTTGTTACTTATTATTTTCAAATAAATATCTCTTTACGAAATATCGGATTTTGTACGTTGTAGTGTAGTGAGTAATTCAAAAATCTATAATTTGTATTCAAAATCTCAACAAAACGTACTTGAAAATACGTCTTTCTGCGGACAAATATTTTACATATTTTTATCATATAAGGGAGAAAGAAGTATGTTTCGCCACATGATCATATTTAAGTACCTACATCAAAATAACGAAAGTTGGGATCATATTTCTAATATTTTCAATGCTTATATAGACAATGTGTCACATAAGCAATCACATAAAATTTCCTTAAACTTAAAAAATGTCATATTAGCAAACAGCACTCCATTGTGCTAATTTATTGCCCCTTTACAATTAATGATGTTATCCATTACTATCGTTCTGTAATTACGCAATAAATCATTAGTTTAATGAGAATTTGATTTCAGGTGTATACTCGTAAATTTACTATTAACATATTACCCATAAATTAGCACAAGCATGTTCATTCTTATCAGAAATGAAAAATTAATACGTGCATATTTATTGTGCAGTATTTGGAATAGGTTAGAGATTTTGAAAAATAAACTCTTATTACGCCTTATAGTATACAGGATATATCATAAATATCAGCAAAAAGTTGTATGCTACATTCTAAAATTTTCGCGTTGTATTTATATGATATATTAGTTATCAGTAATAAGTTATTGATCTATATTTTGAACCACTTAAGAACAAAAAATGATGGATAGGAATATTAAAGTTATTATACGATCTGCTGGACATATGTAGATGTTACGCAATTCGGACTTCATATGTTGACGTTAATTGTGCTTAATAAATGTAGTAGTGATCAACTACTTGAAATGATTTGGCACAATTTTGTATTTGACTTTAAACAGTAGCTTTTCAGTTGTTGCAGTAGGTCATATTACAACAGTAGCTAGATATTTACACAATTTTATTCCGAGTTTTCTTTATGTACATAAATATAAATGAAAATATTTTTGGCTTGTCTATTTGTGGCTAATTGCAAATAAGACTTGCTTATTGAAATAATCTTTAAGTTCCATTGACGCAAAAATCTTTTGGTATATAAAAACAAAAGTTTTTCTTATTTAAAATCTTTAAGCTTAAGTTGATTTGAGTAAAATATGTTGATAGAAATTGTAAATATGTATAATTATTACTGTAATTAGAATTTGAAAGTCGAACTTTTGCTTTTTTCGTAATATTATGCAATATTACAGAAAATAGGTTTTCTCCATTATCATATGTAAGGTGATGACTACAAATAGAACATATTACGAATGGGATATTTTGTCTTATATTATCCGAAACGAAGCAATAAAAAACTATTATAAAGAAGTGCAGTACTATAATATGTGCTATTGATCACAACACAATATATCTAGTAAAGGATGAACAACTGAAACTTATCCTGATATAAAAAATATTCTGATAAGGCTAAGTGGAATCGTTTGGTCACATAAATAGGATGGAAGATAGTCTGGTGACGAATAATTGCGCAGAAAGGTAAAAATGGAAACAAAAATATCGAAAACAAAACGTACTACAAATCTGAACCAACTCTACATCAACATCCTGAATGAGTTCAAATTAAATATAACAAAAACAAGGAAAGTAAGTTAAAATAATTAAAACTTTTAGTAAATACCGTACTGCAAAATGAGATAATTCAGCTGCTAAAAGGTTCTCTTTCAGTCGAAGAAGTTTTATCAAAGCCTGCATGTCAAAGTTGCCGGTGTTCTCTTGTTAGTAATAGCAATTAAGAGACAATCTAATTTTAAATAAAAGATCTTTACATTTAAAAATATGCTAGCAATATATGTACATATGTAAATCAAACATCAGGTTTATTATTTAAAATATAACACTATAAATGTTTTGACACTAAGAAGGAAATCGATTTAATATAAGCATAATACATACGATATGTTCGGAAGTATTGGCACTAGATATATTTTTTTAAATAAATTCACAGAAAAAGTTTTAGAACAAAATGTTCAAAGTAGAAACATCCTTCCAAATATTATTTAAAAATACCTTCACATTATGCATCAATGAAATACAAACATCTTTTTAAATTGTCTTCTGTATATCTTGATATTAACCAGCCATTGCGCATCTACACTGTCATAGAACATTTGCTTCTCTAGATGTTATATATTATTGTCTAAACACAGAAAGCACTATTTGACCCATAGAATACCAAATACTCAATAGAAGTACAACATAAATGTTATTCTTTTCTCTCTGATGTGTTTTTAACAATATATGCAAATGACATCTCTATTCTATCAACTCATACAAATCTTAACCATATTTTAAATAATTCACTGCAAATAGCAGTAGCTTGAGTTTCAGATAGCAAACTCTTACTGAGTTTAGAAAAAGCAAAATATATGGGTATTCGCAATAGCTAGAGAATTTTAACAATTGATAACTTATCACTAGAGAGAAATGATTGACACATTAACAAGATTTTTTGACATCACTATGGAAGCTAAGCTTTCAAGAAATCAGCAATGTTAAATATTAGCCATTCACATATCTGGCAGATGATATGTTTTCAGATGTTTGAGATCGCATACAAACATATGATATGTTACGTCCTTTTAGTACGCCCAAGTACAATAAAGAATATCATACAGCATATTGTTGCTGCAGTTATATGGCTTTTATCTCAAAGATCAGCAAAGCTTTTGACACGTATACATACCTATGTATATGTGTGTGTAATATACTTTGAGCATTCTTTCAGAACCATTCTATACATTGAAGCTATCACGATAGCACTATACTTATATATTTTACCGAAATGTAAATGTTCAATGTAAAGCATTTTAAGCATTGGTACACGTCCATGTAGCGCCATGGCACTAATTGATGGGGTTCTATTCATTTATGTAACTACCATATTTTCCCAATTAAATGCGCACTTTTTAGTATTTAGTCAATAAAGCTTAAGCTTAGCTTTAGACTGAATTTAATTCCTCTGAATAAATTCATCAAAGCAGTAGCCTGTTTTAAACAAAAAAATTGCTTGAAGGCAAAGCTTTTATTTACTAATTGAAAATTCCATGTTGAAGATTACGTACTTAATTTGAAAAAGATGGTACATGCATATACTTATATTACTAGTCAACGGCTCGACTCCTACAACTTGCCCCTTCTAATGGACAATAAGCTAAAAGGTTTAAAATCACAGAAACCCTAACAAATTATAGATCAAATAAAATCACAATAATCATAGAAGTAGTATACAAAGAACATCTAGGATTCTTCTATAAAAATTTGTTCCGCACGCTATACGTAAATCAACACTATTTATTTAAATTACAATTACAACAAACATATGACGTTAAGCTTAATTAAATATGACTCGTTTACAACGTGATATCGATCACTTCTTTTAAATCAACAACCGCATATTATATTTCAGGAACTAGTTGCTGGTAGAAATATTATTATTTTTCATTACAACAGTAACTGGTAGTAACCACTGCGTTTTTACGAAAACAACATTCCTACAATAAGTTCCACGATTATTTCACTAATACATGTATCTTTGTTCAACAAGCGATTTCGATTTTATGCATTTTGAAAATGGGCGACTATATTTGTTCGATATAAATATTTTAATCTTTACAACAATTAACAATTATTCGAGATAACAATCTATTAATATTACCACTAATGTGCTGACAAAATTCAGGAAACTAATAATCAAGAGTTAATTTTAGGTATAATATTTTGATTTTTATTCCTTATTACCTTAGAAATAAGTGTGTATCGAAATCAACTGCTAGATAGGTTTTTTGTTATTTCAGTCTTTTGAAATATTTTAAAACAATCTTTTGTCACTTTTCCCATTATCAAACAAAAACTTTAGACAACACTATAAATATGATGGAACCAAATGAGCTAATACAAATAGTACCATTGTTGTGCAGAGAGCACACAAGAGAATGGGACAATAGGAACAGAAAGAAATACTGCATTAGAAAAACATGACCTAACCGCGAAGCATTGGTCATGTTCAGTTAGCATATCAGGAAGTCACCGATAGATACCGACGAGTGAAGTAGGTACCGTACTGAATGCCTACCCCGTTTATGGTACAATGCTTATGGTATAGGTATTCAATACACTACTTCACTAATTGGTGCCTACCGGTGACTTACCAATACGCTTACTCAACACAGCCATTCATTGCTTGACAGACATATGACGCATTGTGTAACTCTAAAATTGACTCCGTTACATATCAAACTAGGACTAATGAAACATTTCGTCAAAGTCATGGACAATACTCCTAGTTTCATGGACCTAAAACAGAAATTTCCTTAAATTAGTGATAAAAAATTGAAGAGAATGAAAGTAGATTGGCAAGCATTTAAAATGTTACTCGCAATCTTATAACATTTTATAACAATTTGGGTTGTAATATATTTCTACAAATACACTTCCTGCACCGCACTTTGATTTTTTCCAGGAAAAGCTTAGCGTAGTAAGTGACCACAGCGAACACTTTCATCGGAATATTTTCAGTTATGAAAAAGAGGTATCAGTGCAAATGGAATCCTAATATGCTGGCCGATTACTGAAAGGATGCTTTACATGCAAAATATAGCAAATCGCTATTCAGTGTGTCAGAATGTTCAAATATTGCGTAGTTCAGGATGTGGAAAGTATTAAAATTTTAATTAATTATAAATGTCTGTCTCTAAGAAATGTTGGGGCGAAACCGATGTCACATTTGAATTCACTAGAAAAATCATATGAATTTGTAAGACAAAGAAATGTTTCTTTTCTGTTTTTCCAATGTAATAAACGGATCATATTAAATTAACACTCATTAATAGACCGGCAAGGATGGGAAATTTCCAATGGTGTGGTGAGCGACGTTGTTTTTTATTCTATATAATGTACTGTTCACTTTACTCGACCAAGAAGCATTTGTCTCCTTCTGGAGCAAGTATTCAGATTATATATTACCAAGTCGGACATCGAGAAGAAACGTTACCATCTGTTCGTGATTATGTTGAGAGAGGAATTAAAGTAAAATTTAAAGATAAAAAATGTGGTTATATGTTATTTGAAAGTATTATTGACAAGAATTCAGATTTTCATCTAAGACAAATTCGTGAAGAAAAGATCCATTAAGTAGTCACAAGGATTACTTTAAATTTGCAAATATAGCATCACTAGATGTGGAACGGTCGTTTTCATCATTAAAAAAATATTTATTCCGCACGCCGTACTCATTTTACTGAAATAAGTGTGGAAACATATTTAATGATTCAAATATTTAATAGATACCACCCAGTTTGTGATTACATGGAAACTTCTTAAGTGTTTCAGCACATTATATAATATGTTTTTTATCATTATTCTATGTGCAAATATTCATGCGTCCGCATCGCTTATGCTCATGAAAGTCACGAACATGCATATACGTATGCATATAGACATAAATTTTCTATAAGAACGCCCTATATTATAGCAAACTGCAAAATAACCTTAAATATCTCTATATCTAAATAGAGAAGAGATGTAGAATCAGACGAAGAATGCTAAAATCACATAATATACTGGCTGTTCCGTTTAAAAAGGAATGAAATTATATTACGTCGTGCATAAGCTGAATACTGTGTAGTTAATTATAATTCTCCATTGTGCATCATTGGTTAGCAACTCTTCAGTTTTTTTATAATATGATCTGGAAAGGTGTCGTCCACTGACACACTAGACCGATACATTATATGTAATATAGCTACATACGTTATAATCAGATCTTGATACACTTTTTGATACCTGTACCTATGTACATTATACGGCTAATACATATACATACCTAGACAAGATCAAAATTCATGTTAACCTCGGTTGTACAAAGTGGTGATAGAAATTTAATATGGAGCATGAATTTAGAACAAATTTATTTGCCATACCTATGATTTAGGACGTAGTGGTACTAAAATATATTATATGCTGCTGTTTAACAAAATGTCGTGTACTTTTTATTGTGCAATTATATGTGCGTGCAATGGTCCGCATAACTGTTACCAAGCGTATCAGCAAAGTTTGAGCAAACTAAACTATGTATTGTTAGTAAGTAAGAAAAAACACGGAGAAATTTACGCATACGCCGACGCCATATGTATCGTATACTCAAACACAAACGATCGACAACTACAGGAATATATAAATGCAGATTTGAAATAACCTCATAACGATCAACGTAAATAGAACAGAGTATATGATATTTTCAAGGAACAATCACAAATTCAACTATATCATTACCATCAACAACAAGCCCATACGGCAAGTGCAAAAAATCAAATACCTTGGACTTACAATACAAAACAATTTGAAATGGGACCAACATATAAACAACCTAATAACAAAAATGCAAAAACCATAGCAGGAATAAAAAGATACAACACGTGATACCTAAACATCTGAAAAAGTCAATCTATCATGCAACTTCCACCTCCAACATAAACTACTTAATAAACATATGGAGTAATACAACAAACACAAACCCAAATAGACTACAAAGACAACAAAATAAAATTATCAAACTAACAATCTAATGGATAAAAGAACAGCTACAACGGACATCTTCAAAGAAACCAACGAATTAAACATACAACAACTAATTAAACGAAGTAATCTACTACAAATATATAAAATTTAAAAAAAATTAATAAAAACAAACTGCTTTCAAATAAACTCCAAATACATACATTCACACAACACTAGAAGACAATCCGACATAAGAACAAAAAAATATAACTGTAACAAACACAAAACAACACCTACTACCGAAACCATAAACCTATATAATAAATTACCAATAAAACAAGTAAAAAGTTTACACTACTTACAATATAAAAACAAACTAAAAACAATGATCAGGCAAGGCCAAATGTAACAAGACCGACACTTGAAAGGAAGACAACAATGCCAACAGCGCCCTCGATAAAGTTAACCAGGTTTATACCTCTTCAACCCGTGGCAAGGAAAGAGGACGGGAACCAGATGACAGTGGGACTACAATAAATTATATTTATATGTATATGTATGTACCCATTGTCAATAAATTAAATATTACTTAAAAAGAAACATTTCTTCAAAATGCTATACTGGTAACAAATTGTTGATACCTTTCAAATATTACCAATGTTAATTAATCGAAAACATTGTAGCATTTCAACACATCTCACACACCTACACATCCTGGAATCTTCTCATAAAAGTGAAATTACGAGAATAAAGTGAAACTAGGAAAATTTTACTGCAGAAAATTATTGGTGTTACTTGGAATATTGACATTTCGTAATGTTTTTGTGCGCAAATTATCATAATTGTAGTTTAGAGTGGTCAATTTTTCATAACAATATATGGATATTTTTAAACACCACTTACAATAAATAGATACAACTAAAAGCTAAACTTCACAAATAAGTAGCAATGTTGAACATGCCACAATTCTTACACAATAATGGATTTTTTAACATAGGAACAATTTCCAAGTACTTTCTTCACGGTTTTTAAAAATCAAGCATACATGTTTCTTTTCCACCATATCTTTTTCACTGTTATGGTTTTTAAACACACGTTAGAGACAATTGCGTGGATGGTAGTGGGACGATAATACTAACCGCTTAGAAAATGCTTGAGAATGGAGTACAAAATTGTAAGTTGTCAATATTAAAAAAAAATCTTGTTCATTACAAAAGTGTGCACTTTTTACAAAATTACTTCTCATTGTTTTAATGTTTTCGTCCTGTATTATAATTATGTCTGAACGCACTGTGTCTGTATGTGCATACATATATAGACATATTCAAAATGCAAACTTTTGTGCATAATAATGTGCATTAAAATGTTTCCAAGCAGATATCTGAATATATTATGTACCTATGACATCTCAACCTTACGGTTTCCGTTCAGTGATTTATTGTTTTAATTGAAAGAGCTTTCAGTAAAATGTTAGCATTATAACCAAATACCTCTACTTGATTTCTATAAACAATTGAAATGAACGAGCAAGTTAGTGTAAACATTTTTTTGTAATACGATAGCAAGGTTATCAGCATGCATCAAGAAAGTATAAATACTGTCCGAAGTAACTCGCCTTTTCCCATAGTATTTTGGGTTACGAATCACTATTTAACAGATTACAATGTTTTGTTTTATTTAATAGTATACAGATCGTTGCATCGCAAGTGCCGTCAAAATATTATATCGATAGTTGAACGGTATGTCTTAGTTAAGTACATATGCCGCGCCGGCGCCGATACATGTTGCAGAGAATACGTATGGATATTTGGATATTTACAGTCTCCAGTTAGGCATTGTAGAAGGTAGTTGTCTCATATGTTCTAGCGCTTTGTGATATTTTATTACATTTTCATTTTTTTATTATTCTTGTTGAAACAATATTCTTTTCATTTTCATTTTATTATTATATCCTAATCTGTTAATTGTCTCATTCTTCAAGCATTTTTGCTAAACATATTCGTTTAGTTAGTGTTTTGTCGTCGTTTCTATTAGGTTTTCTGCAGAGTTTAGTGTAAGATACATACATAACTATTTATTTAGTTTGTTAGTTTGGTATTTATATGTTATAAAAATAATGGATGTTTATAATTTAGTTCAAAGAAAACAAATTATTAAGTGGTATCATCAGGAAATACCCTTAAGGCAAATAATAGAGCGCTTTTATGAGAATTATCAATCACGACTCTCTCTAAAAACAATTCAGCGAAGAATAAATAATTTTGAAAGATCGGGCTGTATTATGCCGAACAAGCACAAACGTAATAGGCAGCCATTTGTTCGCCAAGACGAAAGAAATCTTTTAATTTGTGCCAGTGTCGAACAGAACCCGAAAATATCTTCATTGGGTATTAGTGGGCAGCTGGATATTTCTAAAAGCACAGTATGCCGTGTTTTAAAGAAAAATAAATACCATGCCTACAGATTACAGAAAACAAATGAAATATTTCCCGAAGATGAAGAACAGAGAATGGAATTTTGCGAAAATATGATGCATATTTGCAATCAAAACGCAAATTTTATTGCAAATATATTATTTACGGATGAAAGTACTTTCCCGTTGCACGGAAGACATAATCCCGCTGTTCCTCGACACTGAGCAAGAGAAAACCCGCACCTAACATACAATGCTAGAACTCAGTATCCCCAAAAATTTGGGGCGGGATTACTTGGAGAGCATAAAATTGGACCATTTTTATAGATGGCAATTTAACAGGCGAGAAGTATCTTAACTTGCTCCAGAATCGAATTATCCCACGCCTCCACGAATTGGCGCTCAACTTGGATAACATATGGTTTCAACAGGATGTCCCGTGTGTCCCGCTCATAATAGTAGAGTTGTACGGGAATATCTTCATAATGTATTTCCAAACCGTGTTCTAAGTACCTGGGGAACTATTCGCTGGCCACCTAGATCACCAGATCTCTCCCCTAATGACTTTTTCTTATGGGGATACATGAAAACTAAGATCTATACATTTGAAAACGATAGACCAAACAATTTGGCAGAATTGCAGCAAAAAATTATTAACACTTTTGATGACATTCCTCCAGCAATTTTACAGAATGCGCAACGAGGCTTCTACGATCGATTAGCATATTGCTTTGAGGCGACCGGAAGACGTTTCGAGCATTTAATGCATTAAAAAAGTGGTCGCTTTTATGTTAACTTATAAAATAATAATTTATGACTAATAATAGATTCCTTCTGTTGTAACATATGCATATTTTTTTAACGTTTATTCCTGCAAATAAGAGAATATTCATTTTTTATTTAGCTACTAATTACAGAATTTAAATTTCATTATTTTACTGTGAATTGTTGTGATAATACATACATAGTATTATTATTCTCCACATTGCTTTAATATTTTACATTTTTCATTCGTCATAAACATCTTCTTACAATACATATTCTGTGCACAAGTTTGCTATTCTTGTTATAACTACATATTTAGTTTTTATGAGGATAAAAACAGCGGGCATATTGTGCACGTTACAGAAAATTTTATCATATGAGTCTACCTACATTACGTATAATTCATACCACCGGCGCATCTATGCACGTACATACATACTACAACGCTAAGACCTGCTCAACGAAGTAACACGTCAATCGGAGCGAGCGTTTGACAGCACTTGCGATGCAACGATCTGTATAAGCGAAGTTTATTGTAGTGATATATATTCGTTAAATCCTGCAAACTTTAATATTATATTTTGATTAGATACAGTTGCGTACCGTATCTGAAAAAAGAAATCAAAAGATAGTTTTCAGAAACTTCAAAAAAGGTTACTGTTAAATGCACCAACTTCTAATTACATACATACATAGTTCAATAATATCATTTAATAAAATCAAACCATTTATAAAGAAATATCAATTTATACTCATTATTAAATATTGTTCGCAACGGATTCTGTGCATATAGGGAATAAACTAAAACAGTATATATATTATTATATTTAATTATAATTCACATTACTGAAAAGGATGACATTCATCCTGATTCATTCATAATTTAGCTTTCTCTTAGATAAGAACATACCTCTACCAATACATTTTAAATAGATCTGACAATCATGTACTTACATAAGTAAAATCCACCAACAACAAAAATTAAATATTGAGATTTTTACTTCAATGTAGTATACTATTATTATCAGTATAACCATTAAATTAAACTTCGCTGTGAAACTTTTTAATTGCCGATACATAGCTAAAGAATTTATAATACAACCAGAATAAAGCTTACAACTAAATGTTTGTATTAGCGCAGCTAACCTAAGATTTAAATAACATACTATTTAAGTGACAAGTGTTGGGCTAAACAAAAATTGTTTCCTGTTGTAAAACTATGCTCACTATTTAGCCTTCAGCACTATTATATCGCGAAGAAAACATTTTCGATAAGAAAGAATTCACATTGCATTCAGGCACGATTCTCTTACTTAGCAAATGTCCAACCATCAATCTGTACTGAGAAATATGTTTAATCTGATTACCATTGCTGTCATCTCTTTTTGTTATCAGTATTAATTTAAGATTTATATAGGATACAAAAATGAGTTTAAATACCTATACATACGCATACACCCTACATCCATATGTAGACGTATAGATCGTGTAAATAAACATTCAAGCTGTTTATTTCATTTGATGTAGATGACCTTATTGGGAGTTTGTATGTGACATGTGTCTTACGGCTCGTCGACACGTACTTCAGATCTTTAAACTTGCTGATTGTTTCACAAGTAATGCAGTAGGCGATGTAAAAATACCGCACCATCCAACTGTTATGCTGTGTACACGTATTTTAAAAAGTCATGCGCGTAATGTGCTCTGTGTCAGGTGCTGGATATAAGTATACCAAACGGATAAATCATGGTTTAATTTGAAATGTCCTACCTCTAGAAATAACTGTACACAATTCTTTTAAATAAACAATAATAATATGTAATTTTATATTTCAATGTTATTTATAATGTGATACAGATCAGTAAAAACAAAACTTTACAGCAGTTAGTGCATAATTGTATATGGATAAGTACAGAAAAGAACTCTAGTATGCTGAGGTCCAATAATTTTTTGAGATTTAGTATCAGTAATTTGGCGAAGTTTCGACGACTACAAAATCTATTCAATGTGTCGTAATTAGTTTAGTAAACACATGTGTAAACGACGTCGAAGTAAACGACGGATTTCGTTAAACCACCTTAGTGACTACGATGCCTGTTCAAACGTTAATAAAAACTCAAATTCATAATTCCTAAGTCATACGGATTTTCATCTGTCCATTCATCCAGATAATGAAGATTAAAAATTCCGTCGCAAGTGTAATGGACTTCATATGTAAATACCATTTTCTTAAGAAATCTGGATTTAGTTTATGTAACAGCCACTGGAAAACTTGAATTTCTCTAATCGTAAATTATGTACCATGTGCAAGTGATACAAACGAAGTATTTGCTTTCAGGGTTTACCTAACAGACACTTAATTTACACTTATCTACCTGGCATTCACACGCAGATTATTATCTACAGCTTACAAAGTAGCCTTTTGGATGTTTTGTGTTCGAACTAATTCTGTCTGATTGTCGCGGCTTAAAGCGTTTAGCTCTTCATTATTATTGGAATATATTGGTTTTTTATGCACCAAGAAATCCAGGAAGAACCTCTCTTTGCTTGCTCTTTGCGAGAACTGTGACAACAGACATTAAACGCAAATCAATACGCAATATTTTGAGAAATTATTTAATGGAAAAACCGATTCCTTTATCAAATATTATACCAACGGCAAAAAGTGTTTGAGCGCTATCGTAAATTTATAAACCTTTTAAAACAAATTGTACCCATCGACAACATTTAGCTGCTATAAATCTGAATGGCAAATTGCATTTATCTCTCCAATTTTACATTAATGCTGTAAATGAAGCGGTAACACGTTGAACATTAGATTATTTGCGCTGTTGCCTAAAGAAAATAACGATTGCTTCTTCACACTGAAGTGTGCTTACTGTCAAACGGTTTATGCCTCTCACGATTTTTTTACGATACGATTTTAAAAGAAAATTTCATTAAGTAGAAAGCACACATTATTCATTTAACAGATTTGTTCACTATTTTTAATGAGGTTTCAACTTTTCTTTTCAAGATTAATATAAGGAAGCAAAATATTGGACGGTGCGTATTCTCAGTTTGTCACAGACAAATTGCCAGGAGGGTGAAGTTTCATCCTATGCTCAATACTTACATAAATATGCTTACTTTCTGATAGCTTTTTTATCCACATGGAAATGGGGTTCTAGCGCGGTTGCCAAAAAGAAATAGATTCGAAATAATCAATATAGAAAGTTTTAGGTTCAACCTAAATAAATTGAAGCCAAATACTGCAAATATGCTATTAAAGCATCAGGTTCGCCCTCCCATTAAAAGCATTTAATTTCTTTTGTGTAGTTATTTTATGTTATAATTTAGATTTGCATTTTGTATCGTTTATATTAATAAATGTACCTATTGATGAATACACCTATCAAAGTGAGTAAGTATGCGCCAGCATTCAAAAACACAACTATTCAATATTAGAAAAACAAAAGTTTACGCAAAGCAGACAAAATTGGCACAAAGTCTAGAATATAAAAAAGACTGCGGGGCACTGGTTTAAGTCTACGGTTGCCTTTGTGCGAAATGTGATAGGACAGATCTGTATCTAGCTAAATCTGCTTGTAAATCTGTTTTGCGACTCGTAATGTTCGACGGTTTTCACCGTAGCACTCCCAAACTCTTCATCTCGACATAGATATGTATTCCTCTGAAAAGCACAGAAAACACTGTAGGTGAGGTAGAGGCAAAATAACTATTCGCTCATAGGTCACCACATGTCGCCCTTACAATAAAATGGCTGAAGGGTTTGATAATTTAGTCTTTCTTTAAATTTGTGAAATATTTCAGGTGAAGCATTTTCAGAAAATCACACCGTTCTGTAATATGTACCACTTTTCCTTTTTTTTGTTATTTAGCTTATAAGGAATATTTTACATTCTATTTTATGCCACATTCTTATTTCAACATTGTTACTATTTTGGCACCATTGTAAAGCACACACTATAATACAGTAAACATATGGAGCACGTTATATTTTGGTTCAAAAAAATTATTTTATTACTTGATTTTAGTGATCCAAGTCATATACGTTTAACGTATGGCATTGTTTCAACCAGGATAGAATTAAAATAATATAATGGCGCGAAACCTTACGTGCTCGATATGTTACTGCCTTATAATGTGCATCTAGCAGAACTAACTAATGACAATTTAAACAAAGCAGGTTTAAAGCTTAATTTGTTCTATTAAAAAGAGAGAACACTACTTAAGAAGCATTCTTAACTTTATAGAAATTTTATATTACCTTCTAGGAACATTTTTTTTTTTTTCATATTTAAGACAAATTTATGTGTATATTTTAATTGTTCGTGTAAGACATAAATACTATACATAACACAATGTATTCATGACATCTTCTGAGTAGATAACTGGTTATGCAATATCTAAATACGATAAATTTACGGATTAATATTAGATATGTATAACTAAATATCAGACTGGACAAGGTAAAATTATGACGAACAATATAACTAAATAACATAATTAACTACCAACACTCATTCGGCCAGATGCACTCAACCGCACAGCTGTGTTAATGGATCTTGCGTTACAATTTGCCATGTAAAATGTTTAAATCAATTCGGATTCGTGAACGAAAAACTATGAAGTAGAAGCAATTGAGAAGAACTGTTGATAATTTTTGTTAAAAGCAGCAAAACCTTGCTTAATTTTAATTCAAACTCTGGACGTTTAAACATTCATTGTTCGTATCATGATTAGAGATGACAAATTCGACACACATCATAGCAGCGTAGGCATGCATCAATTTTGCATTTGATTTAAATTACAAGAAAAAATTAAATGCACTATATTTCACATTGGATGGTTCGGCTAGCTCACCGATCGTAGCATATTTATACACAACACGACTGCATACTAATTTGCAACCGAATTACGCTAGAAATATCTCCGGCTATGTATGTGGTATCAACATGCCAGCTCTCATCATGATGTATATTTAATTTGGTAATAATAAATTAATCACAAAAGGAATAAATAAAATATATAACACAGGTACAAAATCAAATCATAACATATACCACACTATACCATACATAAACAATTTACTACGCACTCAGTATTTGAGAGTTCTTTCTGGGTTCCCTGTTTTGCAATGTATGTTCGTGGGTTGTTTTTTGTAATTATACAAGTTATGGTATATTTCATTTGCCTTGTGTTTTCATTTTCATTTTTGTACTTTGCAGAGTTAGGTTAGGTTACGTAGGTTAAGTAGGTTTAGGCATGTTTTTTAATTCGCTATTTTGTTGTCTTGGGATCGAAGGGTTCTATGGGAGAGCAGAGAAGAGCATTTTGCTGTTCACCTGAATAAGCCCCTTCAGATTCTCTTGCGTGTTATTTATTTACTTTTACTTTGTTTTGCTTTTTATTAATTGTTATATGTTTACTTTGTATTATGTGCGATACATAATAAATTTACTATTTAACTTTAAGTGTTATTTATAATAATTTAATTCACAACACTTGACTAATTCAAATCATTTTAATTTTTATAGTTCTTTAATTTGCAACCGAATTCCTCGAAATATCTCCAATGTATGTGGTATCAACATGGGTTGTTTTTCATGATGTATATTTAATTTGGTTATATGTTCTGGAATAAATTGGTATTTAATTAATTGTTGTTTTATTGATCTATAAATGGAAATATTTCAGGAATTTAAAGATAAGTACATAAGGGTCACAAAATAGATATATTAATTAATTTGGTAATGCAAAATTTGCATTTACACATTTAGCCGCGCATGAATAAAACACGAATTACAAACAACACAAATTCAAAAACATCTCAAACTAATGA
Organism: Holotrichia oblita; assembly: GCA_023690525.1. Taxonomy (NCBI): domain Eukaryota; kingdom Metazoa; phylum Arthropoda; class Insecta; order Coleoptera; family Scarabaeidae; genus Holotrichia; species Holotrichia oblita. The sequence goes on along the minus strand of CM043017.1, from coordinate 94,854,113 downwards.
AAATTAGAGGATATCCACAAACCAAACAATATTTAAAGTTTATAATCACCAATACACTGTTACACATAACGTCACCTCTGAAACTTTTATCTAAGCACTCTAAAGATAGACTACATTTATTTTCTCTAATTTAAGTGTTATTTATAATAATTTATTGCCTGATTTTTTTAAGTCTTGACTAGTTCTTTTGCCAATTTTTGTTAGTTATATATATACGAATAATTCTCATTTTAATTTTTATAATTGTATGCAATGTTTTTGTATTGATTATCAATTTATTTGTTTTTTACATATTTTTTTGTAGGGTAACACACAATTTCTTCCACTGGAATAAAAAACATTATTTTTAAATTGATTTAATTAATTGTTATTGATCTATAATGAAATATTTCAGGAATTGAAAGATAAGTGAAAATCACTTGAACATTTGTTTACAATGTTTAGAACTAATCTCATGAAAGATATCCATGGGGCACCTTTTTTCAAATGAAATTTGTAATTTTTGTGTTATATATATTAACTCGATGCAGTTTATTGTTATATTATACAGAATAAAATTATTTTTGATGATCCATGTCAATGTTTAATTCTGAACTTTTAAATGAAATTTTAACAGACTTACGACATTACCATTACCTAAGTGGCTGATTATATTAATTACAAACATGAATACTATGAAATTGTGAAAAATGTTATTAAAATTATTGTTAAACTTTAACATATTAAATATTCGAAATGTTCTCCATTTTCTTGTTATAAATAACCTAATCTATAGTAAAACTCTTCTCTAACTTTTTGTAAAACTTGAAATGAAATATTCCTCACTTCTGTTTGTATTTTTTGTATGAGATCATCACTGTTGTCTGGCTTCGTAGAATACACACAAAAAATCCAAAAGTGAAAGGTCTGGTGATCTGCCTGGCCATTCAATAGCACCTCTTCGACCTATAGATTTAGGAAAGGGTCCACTTAAATAATTTCTTAAAATACAACAAAATGGGGTGTTGCCTCATCTTACTGAAACCAAACATTTTCTTTTGGTAGGACCGGATCTATTACATTGGAATATAAATTTGCCAGAACAGGTACAACGTCATTTCTAATGAGATCCAAATATTTTATCGCTGTCAAATTCTCATCAATAACAATTCGATCAATTATATGGTTGCTGATGATACCTGCCCAGACGTTCACCTTTTGGGAATGTTGCGTATGAGTCTCGCACATCCGATGAGAATTCTCTGCTGACTGGTACCTACAGTTCTGACGATTTACTTCTCCATTCAACATGAAAGTTGATTCATCCGAAGACAGAATAGAAGCAAGGTTTACCTCACCCTGTTCAATTTATTTTTTAGTCTTAATTTCTGTAAAAATATCATCTTCAAAACAGTTGGATGGATAATGGTAGTTTCTCGGGCTATTTGGTGCAAACTTGTTGTTGGATTCTCTGCAACACTTAATAAAATGTCTAGTTTCACATAATGGATTTTATTTTTATCGGGCGGACATGTCCAAGTTCTCTAAACTGTGAAGAAATTTTGGAAACGGTTCCTTGCGAAATATTGGACGATTCGGGATGCTTCTGATTAAAGATATTAGTAACTTTCACTTGACTGCTCCATTTATCTCCGTAATCGATCATCATAAAAATGTTTATACGATGACTTTCTGTTAAATTGTTGCATTCTTTATTAAAGACAGAATGTCTTTTAAAAATAGATCATTTACTACAATGTTCTATCCTGCTGTAGATGATAATTCTCATATTGACAATTTATTTGTAACTGGGTTATGGTAAATATTTTATTGCCTATACCTATTTTAATACCTCTAATGTAACTAAATCGAGCAGTAAAGGTTTTAAACAAAGACCTGACGTTAAAATTTCTTTCAAAACAGAGTTCAATGTTATATTATTTATATCTGTAATAATTGGTGTTTGTAGAGGTTCTACTCGACGCTTACCATTCTATGTAATAATTTTTGCAATTAGGCGACAAGCATTGTAAATCGCTATGTAAAACATTTTCGTTTTTGTCATGAAACTTCGATCCCGTACATTTTTTTTTCTTTTTTTTTACTACAGATTAGATTGTTGCCAAGAATTTGGATGGAGTAAATGTAGAACATTTTGCACTACGTGGATGTTTACATTTAATACATACTCTAAAAGTGTAAAAACTGTAACAGCAATTTTAATGAAATTTTTAATTGCCTCATAGCATTAATGCCTTTTAATTAATTTTTAATCAAATGCTTAGGTAATAAGTGTTATAGGTATTTCGTTAAAATCGCTTCATTAAGGAGACTTCAAAAATTAAAAAATATGCTACGCTTACATGTATCATCCTATCTACTTCAAATTTCATTCAGAAGCCGTATCTTTAAAATTAAAAATTGACGTGTTCGAGCATTTTTCCTGAAACTCTACGATAACATCAAAAATATGTAATTTTATTCGATAAAACTGCATAAAGAAAAAAGTATCACTATGAATGTATATACATACGGTATGATCTATATTTTAGTTACTGTATAGATACATTTGTATATACAAAGCTAGTGTATATTTCTTTCCTTATTGCACTCGTCAAATTTCCACGCCTCACTGACAACTTTAGGAGTATTTTGCCATTGTTCTCATAGTATTTCATTAGTTTTTCCATTTAATGTAAACACATTTAAGGTGGTTTACACGTTTCTTTGCTTTTACATTAGTGGTGTTAGAAAACATTGAACAATTAAATTTAAAATTGAAGCAAGTCTCGTATGTGCGAACCAAAATGGACGGTCTCTTCATTTGTAGCATTGTAGCATCATTTGCTCTCGGAATTTTTTTGTTGAACGCCTCATTAGTACAATTTCTAGAGAATATCGTTAATAACTTTTTGATCGTAATTTTTTTTAATATATGTACATCCTTATAGGTTTTGACAAACACTTTAATGTACCTTCTCTTAGAATATTTACGAATAGGATGTTTCATTATTACGTTATTTACGTTCGAAATATTTTAAATATAAACTGCTTTGCTGATTGCCATGTAGGTAATATCAAAATACACAATTAATTTAATGGAAGCATAAGAGGTGAAGTAATCTTGTTGCAAATAAAACTTGATATTTTTTAAGTGCTTGTAAATTAACCGTCAGCATGTAGCTTTAAACAAACCATATATATATATTTGAAATAACAGCTAACGGTACGATATATGTACAATGTAGTGACATTTAGTTGATTATCATCAGCGAAAATAGTTCCAAGCTACATAAAGCTTGTAACTGTATTCAATGAAAGAAATGCATTAACAAACAAAATTTAAAAAAATTAAACAATTTCACTTGATGTAACACAAAACAAATATCTACTAATTACCTATGTTATTGCCAGTATTTTCTATAAAAAATTGAGCTCATATTTGAAAAACTAGTAATATTCATTATAGTAAATCAATAACGACGCTAAGAATCAGAGTAGAAAAATTTGCAAAAAATTACAATATATACTCTTCAAAAGGACACTAAATATCTTTGGGAATAACATTTTAAATTCAGAAATAATTATAATATTAATTTCCATAATATTATTTTCCATTTTGTCAAACAAAATTTATAATAATTTTGTTTATTTCTGTAGATTAGGAAATGCTACAGCATATTTTAAAAGATTTTATTACTACCGCGCATTTTCTGACAAGAATAGATCTGTGAGTTGTGCATTGAAAATGTCCAGCATTTTTATCTATCAAAACATCTCTGCCAAGAATATACGTATTAAAGACGATAATTAGTATTGTGAAAATACGAGAATTTAAAGTGAACCAATTGGAATCGGCAAAAATATATAAAGCTGTTACCATCGTTATACAACATATCGTTTATTAACTGTTCACCGATCTATTTCTGTAAAAAATGTAATCATATTTATTAGTATTGAATTATGAGACGAGATTCAACAGAAATTAAGCGTAACTATTCTAGTTTGTTATATTTTAATATCTGGCTTGGTGCTTTTAATTTAATTTTTTCAAATATATCTTTCTTAAATGTTGTAAAAGGAATGGAAATATGCACATTATTTGCAATAAGAAAGGCAAGAAGATAATTTTATGCCATTGGACACTAGATCTTATCTCAATGTTTTCATAAAACGTCTTGTTTTACACGACACGAAATATTACCAACACTTAGCGCGGTCGAAACGAACCAATACGCAGGAATAATGAAATATACCTTATATACATATTTAACACTTGTATCTGAAAATCTGACATGCACTGTTGTGTTGAAGAAATGAAGCATAATTTTTTAAATTAAAACTGTTATATCTTGATGCTCGCAATACCACCACGTATATTTACCAACAAAATTATGGAAATTTATACAAAATGTCTTAAATGATGATCGTCTAAATAGTAGAAGTCGACGTATTGTAGAAAACAAAGCGTTGATCGGCAGAATCTTTGAGGTTATTTTCATTATTCCTTTCTGTTCCAACTGAACGGGTATGTCGCAATCTATTCTTGTGCAAATTGAAAATGTGCAAGATGTTAAAATGCTCGATGTTATTCTAAAATACTATCACAGTTACATCAAATTGGCAATTACATGTATTGCATCGAGACTGCTAATTTTAAAGTATTAGCGCATCAACCAATTCTAAACATATCTCCCGCTAAAATAACACATCTTGCATTTTAATTTAAATTTATTGCAAACAGAAGTACGTATTATATTAGCAAGTGAAAGGTCTCCCTCTCTAAAATATTATTTTAGGAACGTGCTCTGTTAATTGAAGATAATTTACTCTAACCATAAATAACTTAATCCTTATCAAGTGCGTATTCAATGCAATCGTAATAAAGATTGGACATCTGGTTGCAACTTGTGTCTTGGAATGTATGTAATAACTGAACGAGCGAAACCAATTTGATATACATATAACATGATTCTTCGGAAACGATTCACCTGAACATTTTCAAAAACCTCAATAATTATAAATGGGACATATGTATTTAGAATGAACGAAGATAATTACCACCAATATCCAGTTATATTATTATTACTTTCAATTAATTCATAACAATAGTACTTTAGTTTCGGTAATGTCCTGAATTGGTTAACCTCGACAGGCAAGAAAACAGTTTTACATTTAAATTTGGTGTAAAGAAACGTATCGATAGTTTCACACTTATTTGGATGGGTGAAAATCTATAAAGCAACTTTTAAAACGTGCCACATTACACGATTTGCAAACTGCATTTTTTCCTCTTTTCTTCTTCTTCTACACCAATTTACAAACCTTCGATATGTGGCAATTTTTATGGGAATATAGTTTCCTACATTTGCGAAGCATATTGTTTTTGCCGCAGTAATTTGTCTACAGTCACTTTTCTTGCCATGATGAGAACGCTTCTGATTTTTTTTTTTTTTTTTTTTGGAAGGGAATGAAAACTCACGAGAACTTAACGATGGCTTGAATTCTAGTAAATCTAAAACTAGTTCTAGATGTTGCTCTGCTTCCCAATTTCCCCTTTAATCTTAGTTGTAGTAAATTGTATTTGCAACCAAAGGTTTGTCAGAAGACAAAAGGTTTGCTAGAAACAGTTGCTGGATTCTAATCTTTTTCTTGGCTGAGTTGGATACAGCTTGTTCATTTGGTGTGCTTACTGGTAAAATATCGTCAATGTCGGAATCTCCGACAATATCAAAATTTGCTTCCGAAATGTTATATCTTATTTGATTAGCTATACTTACACTTTAGCTGAGAAGCATATCTACTTTCTTCGTATTCTCTGGCCATTCTGAAACATTTTAGAGCTCGATATCAGAGTATTCAATTACGTGTGAACTACAATGTTTCTATAGAAACCAAAATATTGCCCAAGTGGATCAAGAAATACCTGCATTAATTTCATGAACGAAATGATTGTGACATACTTGCAGTAGAACTCGTATAACATGTAAACTTACTTAGCTTACGTTAATTGCATTAGAAAATTACTTCAATTTATACGAAAATATTAATTCGAAAACTAATGGCATCGTACATGGTCTTTGGGTAAATAATTTGCCATCTCGACAAACCAGCTGCAGTAATATAATGTAAAATTATTCAGTGATCACTTACCTCTATCTTCTGGCATCACTGTATTTATTTGGAAATAAATTTGTCCAATAGGCGTTAAAGCAACATCGGGTGCTATATTACTTTTCGAACGACATAATAAGGATTAATAAATCTATGACCAGCTCAGTTATTTGAAGGCGTCCACGTGCCAAGTATGTATGTGACAAAAATATATCCTGAATTTAAATAATGAAAACCATTAAACTGTTATTAAGTCATGATATTTTCGGTACTACCAGGTTATCTGATGCCTTTCGTATTTTACTTTAACCGGAAAATAATATATTTAGGTACATATGTACATACTTACGTTATGTTTGCATTTATTTGTTGTAGAAACCTTTCTTTTTACAATCAACGGAGAAACTCTTGTTTCAACGATCGCGTATAATTATTAATTGATTATTAGACAGCTCTTTCCATCTCAAAAAGAACGGTAGGACAGGCAAGTGTTTTGTTTTTCTACTGCTATCCATTAAATATAGTTAACTATAAATAGGCACATTCCCGGTATATTCACAATTTTGTTATTTAATAAAATGCTACACATTTATTTCAGCGTACATCATTTTTTGTATTTTGGTATTTATGTATATGTTCACATTGACAAAATTCACTGTGTGCAACCTGAGCGGCGTTTTAACCAAGGCTACTCTGATATAGTGATTATCATTGTTTCACCGCTACTGCGGTCCAGAGAAGGGTCCGAATTCCGTGGATACCATCTGTTGTTATAGCATTCCGCGCATAGAAAACAACACATACAAATCTACAAGCGTGCTCGTCTAGGTACTATTATTTTATCACCAGTGAGATTTTTTTCCAATTGCTTCAATTTTGTTGTTAGATGCGTTAGATGAGCGGATCATGAGTTGAAATGTATTTTTCATACAATACGGGGATCACCTTTTATATTTTTACAAAAGCTGGAAAGAAAACAAAATTTTTGAGAACAAACTATTGTTTTTCAAAATACATATTCGCTTTTATGGTCTATACACTTTTGCATCCGTACGAACCAGTTCTCAACACATTTTTCCACTCTGAAGGTTGTATCTCAGAAACATGATTTTCAAACGCTTCGACTGCTTCTTGAGGCGCTGAAAATCGCTATCCACGCATTTTTTGTTGCATAGTTAGGAACAAAAAGAATAATTCAGCGACAAGTCAGTGGAATATGGACAATGGGACATTATTTCAAGTTTTCTCCTTCAAATACTCAACTGTTAGACGTGCTGTATGAGAAGTCGCATTGTCGTGATGAAGAATAATGCGACGCTTTCGGTTGTTCTCCCCGATTTCGTCTATAACTTTTGGCAAACAAATTACTGTATACCATTCAGCGTTAACAGTTCTTCGATCCTCTAAAGGAATTGTTGCAATGTGTACTGTACAGCCGAAGAAACAAGCTCATCATTTTGTTAAAAGTGCTCCTTACACGAACAACTTTTGTCGGGTTCGGTTCGTCTTGAAACACCCATACAGTAGATTGTTTCGGTCAAGTTATATGAAATCCACCTGGAACATATTTTTTTGGAAACAAATGTTCATGTAAAATCGAATATATTGCAGCCTGCGATATTCTAAGCGATGCGTCTGTCTCATTGTAAGTCACATGTCGATCGTGTTCTATCATTTTCCGCACAGCATCGATGTTTTCTGGAATCACAACAGTTTTTGATCAACGGCTACGTGATTCGTCACTCACTGAGGCACAATTACGACGAAATTCTGCAAACTAATTTTAAACTGTCTTCTCTGATGGTACTTCATTACCAAAAGTTGACCGAAGCGATATAATGCATTCTTGTGGAGTTAGACCTTTTTTATAATTGTAAAAATCATCCAACGAAAACCTTCAAGAATAATTTCCATTATTTTACAAACTCAATATATTAAAACTGTCACTATCAACAAACTACTAACTCGATTTCTAAGCTATCGCGGATTTCTCATTGACAAGGAATATAGTGATTACATATGTCGAAAGCACCATCTAGTGATCCGCTGTAAAAATATTATATGTGTCCTTCGTATAGATTTTATGTTTGTAACTGTTGACTGATTAACAAGTTTCATACACATGTTTGACAGTAACTAACTACTCATTTAAAAATTCTCAGTAGTTTAAAGAATCGGATAGAAAAAATGACTTAGTAGCCCATCAACTTTGGATTGAAACTGATGCTATTCAATAGTAGAAGAGACAGGTCAAAGAATGCCCGTTTGAATCAAAACCGCTTATGTTTTATTTCAAAATTGACTTTTTGTGAAACTGTAATTAGAGGGGGGGGGGGGTAACGGCTGTCACAACATTAACCAAACATAAATAAGATGATCGTAGAACTAGTGCGGTTAGCATTAAGTGCTTGGCTGCTAACCCCACTACCTCTCATCTTATTTAGGTTTAGTTTTTGTTAAACATTTAAAGTGATTCAGTAATTTATTAAGTAATTTTACAACCGAATAGCATGGATTTCTTTCGCTCGCTTTCGATTATTGACATTTTCTGTCGAGTACAGAAGTAGTTGCCAAATATAGACAAGAATATATAGGCGAAGTCATAATATTAAGTTCTGCAAATAACTTTCTGTAACTGGTTGTACTAGTTGTAGACTTTTAATCATAATAGGCATAATACGTCATAATACTTCTGAAGTCTAAATACCCGAACAATATCTGCAGGGAACTAATCAATAAAACCACACATAACAGAATGAAAATAAACAAGATAAAACACCTTTAGCACTGAAAAATAAACCTAATATTTTAACTGCCTTAATGCAAACCAGACTGGACCAAATCTCTTCCACAAAATTATTACATGCTTCTGCCAGTTATGCGTCAACTGTTACTTCTACAAATTTCGTATCTATTTGAGCTATACTGGTGCTTCCTTATAAGGTGTGACTTCTCTCTGATGCCATGATTGGCCTTGAACTCGATAAATACAGTGTTATTACAGTTTAACACCAGGTAGGTTAAGTTAGGTTAGGAGTGGGGTGGCATGCAAGCCTGTTTCACCGCGACCTTTGCAGGTCTATTGTGATCCCCTTTACCTTAGAGAACGCTCTCTAATTTCGCCTTCTTAATCAGACTTATCATTTTTGAGAGCGGCTCTTTTATGTAGCCGTTAGCTGTGGGGTTCTCTACACCCATTGCTAGAAACCTAGTCCTCGCTAGGCCGTCACAGTGGCACAAAACATGAACTAGGGTTTCTTCTTCCTCTTGACAGAATCTGCAAAGAGCATTTTCTGCCAGGCCTATGTTAAACATATGCCTATTCAGTCTGCAATGACCGGTCATCAGACTTACTATCATTTTGACAGTCTTCCTGTCTTTACTCAGTAGGTCTTCAGTAAACTTAGGCCTCTGTTCCTTTAGGAACTCCTTAGCCTGTCTTTGTCCTGGTGATCTTTCCCACCGTTCCTTGGACTTATTTTGTGACCATTCGTAGATGGACCTTTTGATTTGTGATTTGGTAATGCCGAAGGAAAGGGCCGCTCCCATGAAAGGCCTTGACGAACCTTGTCTAGACAGCTCATCTGCCACCTCGTTTCCCTTCACTCCCGTGCGGCTGGGGACCCAGGCCAAAGTTATTTCCTTAGGGTGCCCACCTCATTTAGGGCTCTTACGCAGTCCCAAACCAGCTTTGAGTCAGCACTTGCGGAACTGATCGCTTTAAGTGCTGCTTGACTGTCAGAGTAGATAGCGACGCTTTTTCCTGGTTCGGTCCATTTATCTACTTCTCTGACACAGTGATGAATCGCAGCAACCTCAGCCTGGAAAATCGTCAAGTCCTTGCTGAAGCCCAATGAAAGGGCCTTGCACGGCTTCTTTCTGTAAATGCCAGCTTCTACGCCGTGGTTCGTTTTAGAGCCGTCGGTATACCAGCTTGAGTCCGCTGTTACTGGGGGCCATATTCCCAGTCCTTCTTCTCTGGTATTATAACCTGATATTTTCTATCTAGGTTAAATTTCTGAACCATGGCGTCGCTTGGCGTCCCCGTTAGGAGCGCCGCCTTGAGTTCATCCAGTAGTTTTTGGTGTTCGGCACCGTGCGATTTACTTATCGGTGCCTGACTGTGCATGAGTCTGTAAGCTGCAGATCTAGCGCTTCCTTGTATAAAGATTTTTAGCGGTGGCAGGCTTAGAATGACTTCCATTACGGCTGTGGGGGTCGATCTCATTGCCCCTGTGGCGCACATACAAGCTAGTCTTTGTACGCCACCCAGCGTTCTGGCCACCCCCGCCTGTCGCACCTTTGGCCACCATGCTATAGCTCCGTATGCTATCATGGGTCTGATTACCATGGTATATAGTCACAGAGTCAGTTTGGGGCTAACACCAGGTAACTATCTATATATCTAAAAAGAGCAACCGTTCTGCGTGATAATTTGCAAAGCAACGACGAAGCGGTGGAACTAAAAATGTCAGTTAGGGGAAGTGATACGCCTTAATTTACTTTTTCCCATATATATTATATTTTTCTTCCCAATCATTCCCACATATTTATATTACTTGTACTTTCGTTTCATGCAGATTATTATCTTAGAATTTTATATTCTTAAAATATGTGGGTAAATGTGTAAAAAGTAGTCGACTTTGATTGCGTCCGTTGAATGAATTTAAAATCCCACGGGCTATGGAGATACGCCACACTAAATATGGGTTAAATTTGTAGAAGATTTCTTACAGGAATCACTATTCAGTTTTACTGCGTATAAACACACTTTGATGGCGATGTTATCTTCGACGATTCAGTTTTTTTATACAAATTAAATTAATTCAAAAAGCACATCAAGAATACTACTAGTATCCAAACGAAGGAATCTATTTAGACTGCCGCCAATTCAAGCTGTTAAAACAATTTATGAAATGTTAGATACAATAAAAATAAATTACAAGTAAATAGTAGTAATCCATTTATCTAGGTTCATCATTTATTTCATCGCAATAATTTTGTAATAAATACCTTAAAAGTGCTCCAGTTTTATTTCATAATTCAGTGGCCATATTGACAATTTTGTATGAAACATTACATGGCTAACCGTCTAACACACGCAATAACTGTCAACAATATCTCAATCCTCAGCTTATTAAATATTTAGTCTAGTACATCGTTATACATGCAAGTAGACATAAACTCTTGCCAATAACAACGTGTATATTGCATTGTACGTTGACTTAAATAGTGTAAGATGAATTAACTCCCAAGGATAAACAATTATATAAACAGCGTTGGTTCTAAAATTTTATTTACTATTAAAGAATAAAGCAATTACCCTGGTTGACTTTAATTATCTACTGTACATACACGCATTAAAGTTTTCATTTGGTAGGCACAATAGTGATTTATAATAAACTCGGTGTAAAATAATTCATTAGGGAAGTTTATAATAAGAAATAATGATTCAGTAATTATGTTTTTACGCTACATTTTTATATGAGAAATGAAAGGTGTCTATATCTTTCTTCTAGTGAATATACACATTTAATATATAATCCGACCGCGAAGTTTCCCTATGTTGCCTGCTATACCTATAAACATCAAGATAACCCTGTACTACGATCTAATAATCTATATATCAATAATAATTAACAAAGACTTAAATTGTACAATCAGTATTAATAGAATCTTGATCATGATTATCATTAGATTCATCCTGGATATCATTTTAAAATAAAAATCTGTTTTTTTTACATTTATTGTATTCAATACCACTGTCAGTGAGTGTGTATGATATGAGCATACATTTGTAATAATATTCGAACAACATTAATGCTGGATTGTTCCATTATCTAACCCGTCCACCTAGCAAAACTATTTTATTTCAATTCACTTTTGCATATGTCATCTTCAATTATCGACATATTAATAATTATTTGGGTTTGAAGTTTAAGGCAAACACATACATATATTGAGTTTATTTCCTAACCAAATTTCTCTGTTCGATATGAATTTTGTGTAATTTTACTTGCACACATTTTTTAAATTACTTAACGTTTTGGGGGGTGTGGTGTATTTGAATAACACGAAATGTATAGTATCAACGAAAGTATAAATTTCTAATTGAAATTATAAATATTACACGAATTTAAATATTATCTTTATTTATATCAGCGCCCTGACGATTTTTTATACATATATTGTCATGCTTATCTAAAGGATAAAATAGGAGAGTATCAGGGCGGTTTTAGGCAAGGCAGGAGTACTTCAGACCACATTTTTACATTAAGGAAAACTCAAGCGGAAAGCCAGGAATATAGAACAACAATGATGGTATAATTTATAGATTTCTAGCAAGCATATAACCGAATAAAAAGAAACGAACTTTATAAAACCTTGGAACACCTTGTTGATAGTAAATTAGTAAGAATGGTGAAATTAACGGTGAAAGGAACAGAAACCATAGTCAAAATAAATAATACATTTTTCCAGATGCTTACAATTGAGGAAGGAGTTAAATAAGGAAATCCGCTGTCATCGGTGCTCTTTAGCGTAGCCTTTGAAAAAGTTATCAAAAATGCAAATATAAGTAGAATGGGGCTTATATACCACAAGAAATAAGGATGAATTAAAAGAAGTTCTAGAAAGATTAGAAAAAGAGGCTAGAAAAATGGGTCTATACATTAATGAAAGGAAAATTAAATATATGGAGTGGTCAGAGAAGAAATTTAGAACAGATAATGATTTGAAATTAACAACGAAAGAAGGACGAATGTATCAGTTCGAGGAGGTGAATAAATTTACATATTTAGAAGCAATATTTACGAGACAGCCGAATATAGATAGTAGATGCCTAGGAGCACTTAACAAAATATTAAAGAATAAGAACATTTCAAGGAAGGCGAAGATTCAATTATATCGAACTGTAATAACACCCATAGTGTTGTATTTGTGCGAAATGTGTACCATAAATAAACTAGAACACGGAAGGTAGGAAATATGGAAAAGGAAAATACCTACTTAGAAAAATATTCGGTGGCAAGTAAACAGAAGAAGAATGGACAAGAAGAATAAACCTAGAAGTACAGGGACTAGTATAGTAGCTGTTATACGAACACGAAGACTACGACGGGCAGGACATATCGAAAACATGTCTGAAGTGAGAGTACCAAAACAGTTAATGAAAAACAACAATCGGTGGTAGAAGGAGAAGAGGTCGCCCAAAAGGACGTTGGAAGATGGAAATAGACAAATATATAGAACTCTTGAAGATTACTAGATGGATAGATGGAAGGAAAAGGCGAAGGACAGAGAGCAGTGAACGCGAATTACTCATCAAGCCATGGGCCAAGGAGGCTGTGGAACTAATTATATATAGTTGTGTAGTTATAACAAGCCATTACAGATTGAGAAAAAATACAATACTATCTATTTATTAATGAATACAGAAAAAATATAATATGCCGTAGTAGTTACAATCCTTCTTGTTTTATCAATCTATACACATACACACGCTTTGAGGTTACACTGAGGTTAAAGGCTGAAAGATGTTTCTACTACTTCCCAATATTATTAGTTTCTTGTGTCTTCTGAGGCACTTAGACCTGTCTATCCCATGAAGGCTTGGTTTGTATAGAGACCTACGTGAATAATTGAAGACATATTTGTTTAATAAGTTGCAAAACTTATGGGATATCAATAACACCAATAGTTATCACTTGAAAACATAATAACGTGTATATCTGTTATCATACGATTATAATTTGAATCAGGGTGTTTATAGGTACATATATACATATACTCTTATATATCCTTCTGTTTTATAAACCTTTTGTAATCTAATTTTGCATCATTATTTGCTGTAGATCGTGCAGTAAAGAATATCAAACCAAAACAACATAGTATGTCCATACAGTCCATGTGTTTTATTAGATATGTAACAAACTGCCCAAAAAATAAATACATTTACCCTTAATTTTGTTGCAGGTACTACAACAAGCAGGCAACGTTGAAAGATTAGGTAGATTTCTATGGTCACTGCCGGCATGTGATAAGTTACACAACAACGAATCAGTTCTGAAAGCAAAAGCAATAGTGGCCTTTCACAGAGGCAACTTCAAGGAACTCTATCGTATACTTGAAAGTCACACATTTAGTCCACACAACCATGCGAAACTACAAGCTTTATGGCTGAAGGCACATTATATAGAAGCAGAACGACTTAGAGGTTTGTGTTTATAATAACATTTTTATCGTACCATTTTTATCATAGCATGTGACATACGTAATACTTCATATTATATAAAACGCTGAGTAAGTCAAAATATATACCCTCTTATATAAGTAAATTCCTAGAATTGACAGAAAACTATGTTGGCGTATCTATTACGTAGGTATAGTTAGTAAAATGCTTTACTTTTTCTTTCCATTTCATGGTAAATACATACTCTAGTATATAAGTTAGTTGTTCTGCCCCTTTTAACAAAAACCAAAAACGTAGTTAATAAGAAAGATTTGTAGATTACTGTAGTATTACCTAATTATAAGTTTTTGATTTAATATTACGTACAACTAGGAATTTTTAACTGAGATCGATCATCGATCCTTATTTGTAAGGGTAGCAATTAACTCCGCAACTCATGGGCACAGTTTAAAAGTATCTTACGACGAGTACATTAAGAGATCATGATTCCCATTGAGCAAAAATAAATAATAATTTTGTATACCTAATAAGCAAATTATTACAACATATTTTTGAAACAATTATAAAGTAAAACAACCATATTTAAGAAATTCCATCATATGTTCTAGATCACCGTGTCTACAATTCTTCTTGCCAAAAAGTTTTAAATGTGTGTTTAAGTTGACTACCTTACGTCATTGCTAAAAAATATTTCCACCTGTCTAAAAATGATAAGTAACTGCCAAACCCATTAATCAATTACATTGTAGGATATTTGCTGTGAAATCATTCTGTTACTAATATTTCATTTCTGTCTTTTCTGTTAAAGTTGTAATCTATTAGATTATCAAAAAAGGTTTTGTTTATTGCCACGCAAGTAGTTAAGTTAAGTAGCTGTTTAGTTGAAATTTTGTTGACCACTGTTATGTGTAGAAAGTCAAGAGTGTTTCGTTTTACTGATTATAATGTTGTAGTTTAGAAAAAAAACGACAACTATTCTTTACACAGAGAAAAATACTATAATTTTTGTGTGTATTAATTTTATTATTGCTTCAATTTGCTATATCATTTTGTTCTACATAAAACGTTAAATTTGTCTGCCGAGTTAATTTAACAAATTAAATATTATTTTAAATAAGCTTAACATTTATATAAATGAGGATGATTCATTTAATGTAAGTACGTACATTTAATAATCATTCTAGTCGTTTCGATAGTATTAAACATTTTCTTATTTTCAACAAACCGTATATTTAATGAATTTTTTTGCAATACCTAGAGCTTCTTGAATTCGTTCTTAAAATGCAAATTGGTCGACTCTTTTTTAGAACATGGATTATATAAAGATCTGCTGAAGAAATTACCTTGGACAGTATGCGATCTCTGTAGTTATTTTGGTCTCCTGTTCTAAACAGTGCTAGGATGTCTTTCTGATAGACTTTAAATTTTTCGTAAGGATAAGCAAGTATATCGTTTGATTTCAATCATTAAAAAACCTGTTACTGAGCTAATTATCCAAACAAATCCGTCAAGTAGGTACTGGTCATGTTACTTGGAGTGTCATATACTGGTCTACTAGAGTAATTCTCTAATATCCAATCAATTTTAACTTTTTCTAAAATTTTTTCATAAATAATTTAGACTAATAGCAAATTTGTAACATTAGTATTAAATTACTGTATTCAATTGTCAATGAAATAGAAAATCTTGAATTAGGATATTTTTACTCAGAAAAAAAAACAAATAAATTTATTTTTATTTTCTTAATTAAGTTTCGATTTATATTTATTTGAGGCTAATAAAATATATATTATATATAAATATTTTGTTTGTTACCTTTTTCAATAAATATTGTTTTTTTGATATTTTCTTTGCAGAAACAACTAATTGAAAAAAACCAATTTAAAGAAATGTTTGTTTTAGTAAGTCAAATAATTTGAAAACTAGTTTTTTACTAAAATAAGTATTGTTTGAATAAATTTTATTTTAAATATTCATCCAATAATCGTCTACTTAATCGTTTGATTTCAATCATTAAAAAACCTTACTGATAATAAAAACAAATCCGAGAAGTAGGTACTAGTTATTGAGTGTCATATACTGGTCTACTAGAGTAATTCTCTAATATCCAATCAGATTATATAGATTCCTACAATATAAATAATTTAGACTAATAACAGTCACATTAGAAAATTACTGTATTCAATTGAAATAGAAAATCTTGAATTAGGATATTTTTCGTAAATTTATTTTTTGGATTAATTCGTCTCGGTATATTTATTTGAGGCTACAAAATATATATTATATATAAATATTTTGTTTGTTTCCTTTTTCAATAAATATTGTTTAGCAGAAACAACTAATTGAAAAAAACTAATTGAAAGAAATGTTTGTTTTTACTCAAGAACTAGTTTTTCCTATGTATTGTTTGAATAAATTTTATTGTAAATATATCCAATATGTCGCTTAACAAACAAAATTAGTTAAAACAAGTTTGAGAAGATTAGTGTTGCAACCAACATTATATAACTTCAGCTTCATTTACATAGAGGGTAGTGGGAATTTTAGTGTAAGAGTAGTGGAGTGTCGAAGTTAGTTCTCATGTATTTAAACGAGAGCATTTACATAAACAGTGCGACAGTAACGATAGTGGAGAAGTAGTGCCAAAGTTCGCAAACTCCAAACATTCCCACTACACTACCGATACTTATACCAACGCGTCTGCGCAGAACAATCTACCGATAACAGCTGTTTTGTGGTGTTTACATTTGACTATACATCCATTACCAACTATCGTCGTTACGCATGCGCAACAAAGCAGGCGCATCGCCACTACTTTTCTTATGTAAATGCATTTCCGCACTACAATACACCTTCCACTACTCTTACACTACAATTGCCACTACCCTCTATGTAAATGAAGCTTTTCAATATCGGTTGGTTCCTTTGACAAAAACGTCTTAAAAGGAAAAGACTTTGGTCAATGTTCAATGTTACTTTATAGTTGAAATAAAACGTTACTTTGCTATTATTAACTATTGGCTTATTATTTTAGTAAATTTAAGTTTAACTGTAAAATATATTTATTTCAAATGTTAACACAAGTATTTTGATTGGATGAAAGATAGGCATTTTAATCTTCAAATAAGAATTTGTTTAACTTAAGAATATTTTATACAACTTCAATTTTATTGGTTTAGTGGAAGTATGTATTTTTCTCTATGTCATTCAGTCAGATACTAAATGGCACGTACTCTTTAATTATTCTAAACAAAAAATCAAAATCAACAAAATTAGTATCAAATACAATATAATATATACATATATATGTATATATATAATTTGAAGTTAATAACATTTAAACACTTATTTTAAATTGACGACAATAAACCACCAGCGTAAAATATATTACAATGTCTTAATGCAACTATAGTAAGTGATTCTGTGAATATTAGTTGGCTAGTAGCTGCAATTGCTAATTAGATACAAATCTTCAAAAGTAAAAGCGATAACTAGCCACATAATACACAACAGTGCAAATACGAGGTATACACAGCAACAGTTGCAGCGTTAGTCAGACAAACAATACATTTTAAGAAGCCGCTGCAACTAGCCTCCATCACAGATAAAACAGAAACATACATTAGTAGACGTGCATTATAAAAACTTTCAGCATTTGTTTGCCACGAATTTGTAGGCAAACAAAATATATGTATGCTCTTAATGAAATACCTTAATATTACTTTTCCTGAAAATTTCTTTGGATAATAGAAACCCACCCAATGCAATTACAACATTTTAGATTTTATGCCACATTGTTTCATACATAATAAGTAAAATTTGTAATATTTTGCAGGTAGGCCGTTAGGTGCAGTTGGCAAATACCGAGTCAGACGAAAATTCCCTCTACCTAGGACAATATGGGACGGTGAAGAAACTAGTTATTGTTTTAAAGAAAAATCTAGAAGCGTATTAAGAGATTGGTACTCACATAATCCATATCCATCGCCTAGAGAAAAAAGAGAATTGGCGGAAGCTACGGGGTTAACAACAACACAGGTATCGAATTGGTTTAAAAATAGACGCCAACGTGATAGAGCTGCAGAACACAAAGACAAGTAAGTGTACTTATTTATAGTTATCCGTTTTCACTCAATTGAAAACAAGCAGCTATAAATAAATTTAAAATTTTCGTTGTAGTAAACAATTAATTTAATAGTTGAGTTTACTCATTGGAGGATACTCGCTAATAACTCTGACAAAAGGAAAATCGCCAAAACGAAATAAATAGACAATTATTGTAGCTTTCTTCATACAAATGAGTGCTATGGCATGAACGACCTCTAGACATTCCACAATCAATATGAATCCTCATATGTGTAAACGAGTGTATTTCATGATCGACCGTTAAGATACCCTAACAGTTATTACAGAAAGTAATCTGATAAAAATAGCGTAACTGGCTAACTGAAAAAAGGTCTATTCATTCATCATTTTTATATATTCTTATTTGTTTATATGGAATTGTGATATTGATTATTTCTAGACTTTCTTTACCATCAATAGCGTTTTAATTTATTGAATACTCGACTTAGAGTAAAGTTATCCTTTTAAAACCAGCTAACATTTATATCTAAAGTTTTGGCAAAAAATTTTAAAGCATATACTATATGTATTCTTTTTCTCTTAATGATATTTTATTATCATTGTTAAAGCAAGTTTTCGCCATTAATATTATTATTATAAATTTCGTTATTAATATCTAAAAGACTCTGAAATTGTTTCTTTAAAAATATTACATCGACAGTAAAGCTGACTGCAGCTATTATTGTGAGCACTCTGGATTTATTGAAACCTCAAAAATATTTGCTAAAAGTAATAATTTTTTCGTTACGTTTTCACTTCGCGTACTACAGGTGGAGTAAAATTTAAAAAAGCATTTTACCTGCATCATGTCTGAAAATTCATCGCTAAACTTTTTATTTTGTAAACCAACAATCGTACACATAACTTTTATGTCCAGATAGAACATATCTCGTTGTTTTTCTCTCATTTGTCCAATATTTTCGAAAAATCAAGATGGACATACAAAACGTGAATTTTCATTCTCATATTGCAACCGAGATCGCGAAGGTTTTGCACGATGTTTTGAACAACTTTCTCATAATTCCGTGGTTTGTTATTTATTTCCTAGAAAAGTTTTCATTATACTTTCAAAAACAGTGGTTTTCAGTTGTGGTAGTTTTAAGGTAATTGTTCAAAACCAAATTTCTAACTTGGGAACCAATTAAGTTACCTTCCTTAAATTTTGCGTTAAACAAACCGAACAATGCAAAGGTACTTAAAACTGATGCATCCGTCCATTTGAAATACAGTATCCGCCAGAATAAACAGTACCGAAATTAAAAAAAATTATTTTTTAAACTTTGTAATTTAAATGTTCAAAATGTTCACCATTACGACGCAAACAAGTTTCATATCGATTTTGTAAATCACTGAACATATTTATAAAAAGTGGTTGATGTAATTGTCTGAAAAATGTTTGAATTTTTTCTCGTAGTTCTGCAATATTCTCCGGCGGATTTTCTGTGCGAAAGATTTTGTCTCTCATCATGCCCCAAATGTATGCATTAGGTGGCGTCAAATCCGGTGTATGAGAAGGATATTCGAAGTCTGTTCTTCGGAAAATTATTCTATTATCAAAATGCTGACGGAGTAAGTTGACAGCGCGCGCAGCTGTATGGCTCGTTGCACCATCTTGTTGAAACCATTTTGTGCGCATCCGTAAATTTTGTGCACGGAAAAAGTTCTATAAATCTCTCACAAAAGGTATGATAATGTTCTCTCTGTAACTGTTGGTTTACAGGAAGTGGATTCTGATTATCGTCTTCAATGAAATATGGACCAATTATCCATGACCAGAAACCGTGCACCGTTGTAACTCGGACACTGTGGAGTGGTTTCTCTAGAATGACATCAGGACGTTCAAATCCAAGGAATCGAGTTATTTGTTGATTAATATAGCCGCTAAGATGAACGTGACTCTCGTCTGAAATCCATATGTTTTTCAAGAAATTGGAATCCTCGTAAATTAAGCTCAACATGCGACCACAGTAAATTTTCCTTGCATGTTTGTCCGCAATGTTTAGTCGTTTTCCAACTTGAATACGGTATGGATAACTACCAATTGATCATCCGACGTGTAGATGATACACTGATGTTGAGTTTACATGCAGTTCTTACAAGGCCTCTTTACGGTGACTGCACAACTTCATCAAAAACACGTCTTGTGGTTTGGTTGGTACACACTGTTTGTCGACGACCTGAAGAACGTTTATGTTGACACAATAGACTACCAGTGCGACGAAATTGCTTAACAACAGCTAATATCACACTTTTACTTGGGGCTGCTTTATTAAACTGTTGTTGATATCTTACTACCACCTGTTGTAAGCTTGGACGATCATTGCGACCATTTCCGTATGAGCGAAAATAATGTTCTACCAAAAACACTTTTTCTGCCGTTGTTAAAACCATTTTCAATTTAAATTCAACTCCAGCGTAACATTCATAGGTTAACTAATGACAATTAAGTTAATAATAACAAATGCATATTACATAAGCAACTCCATAGCAGCTTAGATTTCGGTACTGTTTATTCTGGCGGATACCGTACTTCTACAAATTACTTAATTACATCTAATTTTATATGTAATGGGAACAAAACAAAGTTAGAAGCTTTTGTGCACAATATTTTTGACCACCGTTGTTTTAAGCTGGTGTACTGGAATAAAAAATACTCTATTTATTATTATTATAAATACAACGATATAAAGTTTGTAAACTGTAGCTGTAACTACAGCTATGTATGTTCAAATATGAAAATATATCGGTACTGGATCTGAAACGCGGTACGTTCTTTCTAAATTTGGTTTTCTGTAATTTCCCAAATTCCATTGCGAATGCGGAAAGGCAACATCTTCAATCGGTCTACAGCTCCAGGCGGAATAACTCATAGCCAGCCAATCAGTCAAAGTCTCTATCCACAGTACGCGATGTATGTATATCTCTGTTAAACCTTTAGGTACATGTTTTATTACATCTACATATAAGGCTTAATAGAGCTGTTAGTAGAGCGTACTGTGGATAGAGTCTTTGACTGGATGTCTCCTCTAATTGGCGCAAGTTATTAGGGGATGCGAAAGCATGAATTGATATTATGTATTGGTAATACTTATTGTTAAATTGTGAAAAATATTTAGATAATAGAAACAAATGAGCTTCGATTTAGTAATCAGTGAACATGTATAAAATATTGGAAAGTGCTTCTATTTAAACTACAGATTGGCTGCAGATCAATGTAATCAATAACTACTATGCTGGATCTGGACGTTCCCCTCATGAAGTCTCTTATTAAAAACGCAAAACTTTGAGCAGTGTATTTTCAATAAAAAACGAAGTCGCAAATAACTTGGGACACAAGGTATAAAAAGAGTATCATGGGTTTTTATAAAATAATTCCCATTAACAAATGAATTGTAGTAATATTCTACATAAGTTACTGCTTGTCTCCATTTCAATTAATGATGAATTGGCATCCATTTACTGCGAAACAAATCGGTAGTATGTGTTAATTGTCTAAATCTATCAATACACTATCTCTCTCATTAGTAAACTGTTATTGCGAAATGCAGTATACTGAAAATATTCATATGAATACACCAATGCTGAGGGTTAAACAAAAATAACATTCTTGACTATAATCCACGGTTTTGTTATTATTATACGTGATAGCTTCATACATCCTGCAAAATTTACACTTTTATTAGGAAAGTATGTAGATATATCTACATTTACAATATTGCGTAAGTCTGAATTGATCAAATGTTCTTGTGTTATACCACGAAGAAAACTATACTCAACATACCTGTTTGAAATATTGCACATATGGCTCTTAAACAACGTTCAGGAATGATCCTATATTGATATCATGTTGATTTATGTCTTACTGTTACACATGTCTTCTTAGTGTCACACGTATCTTGCTGTTACACATAATTCTTATAGCATCCTTACCTACTTGACAATAATTGCATCTATCCTGCCTCTCACTAACAACTAAGCTTGGTCTTAGTATCTGGGAATTTATAATGCATCATTCAAAGATGAGGGCAGAGGTAGGAACAATGTCGTAGTATTATACAGCATTTGCTGTCCCAACAACATAGGCCAAGAAAGTCAACATTTATTTCAGAAATTTTGCACTAAAATGGGGTGCAATAAAAAATACTAACTGAGAGTGTATTTTTTTGTAGAATTAGATTGGGACTGAAACTGTACACTGGCCCTCTAATGAATGAGTGAAAGTAATTTAGTTTAGGTTGTCACCTATAATAACATCGTGGTGGTAATACCGTGAGAGCAAGAAACGAAGAAGGTTGGCAGCACAAATTTTCAGTTAGCAACACTGAGTAGTTGGTACTGAGTAATTTGGTTACTTAATAGTAAACAATATCGTAACCTAACATCTTGCTGTCAAATAGTATTTAAAAATTGATCGATGCGAGAATTGAATTTTATAGTACATTTTTTTTAATGAAAGCCAGAATTTTTGTGTAGATTTATTTTTGTTGTTGCGTTTTTACAAATCCTTCGTATCGTGATAACAAACTTCAGAAACCATGGAATGAAATATTCACTAGAGGAGCTAGGCCATATCAACAAAACAAATTATATATTGGAATGGTGTAATTCTGCTCTGATTTAATTTCATTTTAGTGGTTGTAATACTTAGTTTATTTTCAATAAAATTTTTAACTGTAAACACATTATAAAATACAATAGACACACATGAATCTCCACAAAACACACAGATATGAAAGCACTTATTTACGTTGATTAGTGTATTGTGGTTAACACTACAGCAAATGTTCAAAATGACCCCCATCATTCTCACTACATAGCTGTACACGTTGTTTAATGTTTTCAAATACCTTCTGTAATGTATCGATGCTTATGCTATTAATCGCTTGAGAGATTGCATTTTTTAGCTCGTCTATATTGTGCAATCTTTGTTGAAAAACCTTTTGCTTCAAGTATGCAAACAAGAAAAAGTCCAATGGTGTCAAATCGGGTGAGTGCGGTGGCCATATTCCTCTACTTATTAGTCTGTCATCAAAATACTCCTTCATTAACAAACACGTTAAGGATATTTTCTTGATATCGTGCAGCATTTATTGTATCGTCGAAAAAGATTGGTCCTATTATACGTCTTCGAGACATGGCTACCCATATTCCAATCTTTATAAGATGTAAATCGTTTTCTTGGAATACATGAGGGTTCTCCGATGACCATGTACGACAATTTTGACTATTAACATAGCCGGAAAGGTGAATCCATGCTTCATCTGAGAAAAATGTCAAGTTCAAGTCATCGTCATTGTTCAGATGATCCATAAACCATTGACAATAATGTCGCCTTTGCTCAAAATCCTGTGCATATAAATGTTGGTGTACAGTAACTTTGTAAGGGTGCATATGCAAATGCTTCTTCAAAGCAGTTCGACAGCTACCGTAAGACACACCTAGAATTATTAAATGATATAATACAATATTTCAAATATAATATGTATATGTATACCAGACTGAGCAGACAGCTTGCGTAAAGATTTCTTTGGACTAGCATGCATCCGTTCCGCTAAATCCTCTACAATATCTTCAGTCAAAACGTACGGCTCTTTAGCTCGCTTTCGCTTCAAGATACTTCCTGTTTCCATGAACCTTGTTACTAATCTACTACGATGCTGAACAAAAGTTTCATACGCAATAGGCACGTCAGGGAACTGGGTAGTAAATTGATCTATACAAGATTGATTGGAATAGATCAATTGCCCATCCTCATCTTGAACTCCACTACGAAAGTAGGCCATCAGAATGAAGGTGTCTTGTTCAATAGTGAACGGCATATCAGCACGCACTTGCTACGTATATTTGTCTTAAGAAAGACTAACTAGAGAACTATAAACTTGAAGCAAAAAATTCGAGATCTAGCGAAACACGATAAATGACGGATGACAGTTGTCTAAATAAACAGAAGCACGAGTGACTAGGCAGGATCTTAAACTTTCGATCAAAAAAAAGTATCAAAGCAGGGATTTTGGTGCAGTCAACCTTCTTCAGTTCAACTTGCTCGCACGGTATAAATATGCGAACCTACATAGCGTGACATGGCGTGAATACTAGTTACATCGATGTAATACACATATGTACACAGTAACTACAGAACTGGAAGGCATACACTTAGGCAGCCGATTTATAGCAGTCGCCTTCGCTACCATCACGGTTTATATGCTCCAAAAAAATAAAACTCCAGTGTGTTTCCAAGGAATTAATCTATAACCAAAATTGCTTGGCTAGTTACTTGTTACTAAATCAGAAAAACAAAAAACGAGAGTTGATACGTTGATTATAATATAGAATTTTACCAGTTTGTGGAGATCAATAATAACGCACCACAGCAAATTTTTAACTGTGACTAGACTGCGCCGTCTGTGTACAGACTGGAAACAATTACCAAAACCACCTACAGTGAGTCACTGTAGGTGGTAGTGACTCAAATAATTGACCGGACACCAACATAAAATAATAAAAGAGCGAATGTACGAAGAACAATATCATTTCAGTAGATGTACATACATAAATGTCCCCCTCAAAAACAAAGTTGACGCGTCTGAGCATTTTATTTTTATATGATATTAATGTCCAAAATCAATGCCGTTTCGTTTTCGAATGGCCACCCTGTACAGTTACAGTGTATACATATATAGACATTATCATATCGCTAACTTAAAATACATCAACGTTTTCAAATTAAAAAAAAATATTTTTCGTCTTAATAAATTCACCGGACATTAATAAAAAAGGAGAATAGTAATACAATTATGAAACAAGTTAGTATTTAGTCGGACATCCTTTGGCTTCTATTACACTTTTCAGTCTACTAGGAATATGTTGCCAATTTGAAAGTTACTTTCTGGCTTATCCTGGCCCATTCTTGCAGTAACACAGTTTTCAGAAGAAATGTGGCATCTTCTAATTTTTTTATCTAACACATCCCACAAACGTTCAGTGGGGTTGATGTCAGAGAATTGTGCCGGCGTATCGAGTACTTTCGGACAGTTATAGAATAATCATTGTCGTACTAGATGAGATTTGTGTTTAGGTTCATTGTCTTGGTAGAATCTGAATGTGTCTAACATTCCCATTTTCTCAGCACTGCTCCTTAAATGGGTTTTTAAAATATCCAAGTACACTGATTGATAATACCCTATATAATTACCAAACGAGACTTTTATTTTCATTTCTTCGTTTGGTTTTCGCCAAACTATAACGCGTTCGTCGCTGCCTATCTCTAATTCAGTTGCAATCTTTGAAGCACTCAATTTAGGATTTTGTTTTATTTGTCATATGATTTGTTCTTTTATCGTGTTCGGTCAGAATTGGCGGCCGATCCGATCTTCTTTTATTTTTTGAAATTTTTATTTTTTTATATTTTGAAATTCTTGAATTTGAAGAGTAATTTCTTTGCGACAGCCTTTCATTTTTTATTTTACTTTACGATGGTCTACAAACTACTAAACCAACTCCACTCTCTTGTCTTATACGAACATATTACCACAACAACTACATTATAGCAGATGGCTTATATTGGAAAATATGTTTTCCCTTATGTGTCCGGTGACTTTATTGAGCCTGAATTATTACTTTCGTTTTTATCTCATATTTGTTGTATTCTTCGCGAACAGTAGGATATTGTATTTATGTGAACTTTAACATTGCTTTGTATTGAATTTAAAATTATTTTTCTGTCATACATTTGCACTTATCCTGTTTTATATGGTGCGCGAACAATTATTTGAGTCACTGTATCTAATCAAGAAAATGTAATCCGTTGCAAACCATAAACGCATGAAAAATAGACACTTAGGACTAATACGTGTAACGATTTTAAATTCAGAGCAATGCTCCTATATAATTCTTCCACTACTAGAGCATTAAAATAAAGATAAAACACTAATAAAAAAGGATTGTGTTCAATTTGAGCATAAACAGTGTCTTATGCCTGGTACTAGAAGATTATCTATAAAAAATACTTAATACTTAAATACTGTTTTACCTACCTTAATACTTAAATACTTACCTTAATATTTAAATACTGTTTTACCTCACACACAGTCACAATAATTTTTTCATTCTAACATAACTTCGTTTCTACAAACCAACGGTCCAGCAAGTTTTTTCCAATTAAACTATAAGTACGCAAAAATAAAGAGATCTAAGTTTTTCGTCTATTTAATGAAAATTGGGTAACTTAGAATGTTTTGGGAATTTAGTGTAAATGAAATAAAATTGCAAAGAACGCGGCGTTTGTGGAATAATCGTAATTTTTATATTGGGTGTGAGTAGATTAACTAATATAACAGACAAGGGACACAATAAAGTAACACATTCGAATATTTGAAATTATTAACTTACTTTTGAATAATTGAGTTTTAAAATTAATGAAACTAGATCCTATAAATTGCACTTTTATTTGTTATTTCAGCTTAAATACTTAAATTACGTTCTAAATTTGAAAATGATCTATGGCTTAAATATTTACGCTGTCTAGGGTTTTTCTAAAAATTGTATATCTACGATGCGCAATCTATATGAATTTAATTACGCCTATTAATAGATGGTCTTGAATACAATTTTACTTGACATATAGCTTATATTATCTATCTAACCTGATTAATTATTTTCTTTACTTTTTGATGATTAAATATTTAATATTCTTCTTGAAATTTCTATTAAATATTAGCTACAAATAAACATAAATTATGCAATCTAAACATTCGTAAATTTATTTAACAAAAACTAGTAGAAATGATTTTTTTTGTAGCTCCAGATGCAATTATAACTTTAATGTCACGTTAGCCTAAGGTCCTGGCAATACCCCTTGATGTTTAGGACTTTAGTATTATTTAACTTCAAGCAATGTTTCCACATATTGAACCATGATCTCGTCATCCAACTTTGCCATAGTAGATTGAACCACCCTGCACCCCCTTAATAAAGATGTTACATAGGAATAGTGTGCCTGTTCGATGGTCAATTTAAAGCAAATACATAATTAAATAATACAACTTGTAATATTAGAAAAAATCTAGAATAAATTATTGTAAAAGATAGAAAGAACCAATTTCTAAAGAGAGTCAAAATTATATATTTCAAATAGAAAATTCTATAGCTTCGCTGAAACATTCTAGATATAAAAACCACTATTGTCCCTATTTAGCTATCCTTTACCGGTACCTTGCTGGTATATATCTGATAAACTTCGCACGTAAAGATTTCAAAGGTTTTGCATCATTTATCTATTTTACGATATTAATTTACAATCGGTACCTTAACCTTTTGCGTATACTAGGCTTGCAACAGATACAAGATTATTACCCATCAGTACAAAATCTAATAACATTTCCTGCACACAATCCATCTTGTTTTGTATGATCTGTAGGCACTGTATCAATTCTAAATATAGTTCAGTCCGTCAACATTAGGACCGTATTTACCTTCTGACAAATCAATAGTATTATTTCATTTCCTTTTCTTGAGTAATTGTGTAATTCACACATTAATAGTTTCTCCTTTTACATATTTTTTCTCACTGATATTTTTTGTGATGAAACTTTTGCTTAAAATTTCGTTCATTTGAAAGTAGAATATAGTATTGAGCATCAAAATCGAGATTTGTTAAATAACCTTGTGTTTCTGCCTTACGTGATGTGGTACACCGCCTTATTTGACAATTATTTCGGTATATTTTAGCAGTAATTGTTCTTGGTGGTCTTCTGATAGATACTTTACAAGCTTTAAAAGCTTCTTCGACTTTTTATACTTCTTATGCTCAGTATGGCAGTTTTATAGCAAATATTCCATTTAGGTTGCTTTCCTATATTCTTGAAAAAATCGTACCTACGGTAATATTTAATTCTAATTCGGCTTTATCATCCTTAGATTATTTTAGTGGATCTGCTCGACAAACATAAACAATTCGTTTGTTGGTTTTTCCGTTTGTTAGTGTTAATGCATGTTCAACTATTTTATTCGAACAGCCTACAATACTTGCTATTTTGCGTTGCGATATTTCTTGATTATATGTCTTTGAATCCAATAATAGAAATATTATCGCTTATTACACTAGATCTGCGGCTTTATTATTATGATCAGACACCCAATTTCGGTATTAACGAAAAAAATAATTTCTCTAACACGTCTAAATCATGTCGTGATCATTTCGGTAACTTTTACTTGTAAACATGTTTCGAAGTCCCAAAAATTAATGGCGATGTTATTACCGTACCCTGCATTATTAACTGTAGTCGTTTGTTTTGTAATCGACTAGTTCTATTATGATAGACATCGATAACAACAGCCTTTTTATTAAAAAAATGGATTATCTAAATATTCTAGCAAATTTAATTATACAATTATATTATAGTTAATGGTAATGTTACGACTATTCATACATAATATTGTTATTCCAATGAAGGTACAATGTCAAAATCCCATAAGCAATAAACTGTAATGGATGAATTCGACGATTACATTACATAAATACGACAAAAAACCGACGATCATTAAGGATGATCGTCGGTTGTCTGATGATATGTCATGAATACTGCCATGTTTTTGCATTAACTTATTAATTCAATAAATTACAATGAAGATATTTTTAGGCAGATGTAAGTACAGACAGCCTGCACAAGTTCAATCGTTTTGAATTGCAGTTTGTAGTAATTACGAAATACGAACCGGACATATGCTCACTGCAATAAATGCCTAGCTTGTCAGTGTCAGTCGTCTGGTTTACTAAGTTTATGTGCAAATTTGAATAAAGTCTGCTTATTTTAATTATAATTTAAAGTACGAGTTTCTCACAACTTATTACTATTAATTTATAGTAATTCATAGTATTACCAATAAGATTAAATATAATTAGAAAAATATCTCCAAAATGCCGCTAAATCAATTTTTTTTTTGGTAATAATCACTAATTTTCCCAATTAATTAAACAGACGATGAGAGGAAACAAATTACAGCTTATAAGTAAAGAATTTATGTTAATCAGTACTACTTACTCTTTTTGTAACCGCCGACGTAATTACTAGTATAATTTTGTGTGTTATAACGAATTATGCTAATTACTGCATTTAATTAAGTGAATATAAAAACACGATCATGTTACCATAGATATTTAAAAAATAATCAAACTCTTTTAAATGCATGCGTGTTTCATAAAATAATAATAACGATAAAGAATTTACATTAACACCGTACTATCGATACCTGTGTTAGTTATTCAAAATCATGAGATATTCATGTACATATATTTCTGTGTAGTATGTTGTGCTTTGGGGCAGATTGCACTACACTAATTTAAATATCTTTCTTGTGTTTCTAACCAATCAATTTCTAATCAAAGTAACTGTATGCTATACATATGTGCGTTGTGCAAGGTTAATCCAGATATTTCGATATGAGCGATCAAAACTAATAGTGTCTGAAACAAATTGTTGTGAATTATTTCTAAAATGTCAGAAATCTAAATTTATATGATAATCAACGATCCATTAATAACTTTCAAAAATCTAAAATTAACATGTTTAGTAGTCTTACTATATGTTCTAATCACAACAACACACAAAAAGAGTACTTACTACTGGGGTACATAAAGCACCGCTGTTTCCTTTGTGAGTGGGGCAGTCGATCGAGAAATGTCCACTGCATTGTTAAAGATTGGCCAATCAGGACTCGGTATATTCCTGGACAAAAGAATATACTTCATAAGGTACACTTGCAACCTAATAAAATACTTCTACCGCCATTGCACATCAAATTAGGTTTCATGAAGAATTTCGTCAAAGCAATGGATAAGGATGGTCGTGGATTCCAATACCTTCAACAAACAGTTTCCAATATTTCAAATGCAAAACTTAAAGAAATAATCTTTGTAGGACCCTAAATTAAACGTCTACAACAAAATGCACAATCTGAAGTGACATTAAATGACCTAGAACGTGGTGCTTGGAATACTTTTAAGAGTGTGACCCAAAATTTTCTAAGAAAAATAAAATCTGACAATTATGTACATATAGCAATTGCTAATGAACTGCTAGAAGTTACCACGAACTAGGCTATAACATGAGCGTTAAAATACATTTTTGGAATGTTGGAGTTTGATATCAGAAAGTACCGTAGAACAGTATAAAATAAAAGTAAAAGAAAAACCTTTTAAGACCGAACGTTTGTACCAAAACCTGACGTGCCAGAATAAAATTGTTTTTATTGTTATTATTATGACTGTAAGAGAACGTAACACTGTACATAATTACAATATATAATTACATTACAATTTAATTACAATAATAATTTTTTTTTAATAAAATTTGTTACCTAGTGTAATTTACGTCTAACGTAAATAATTATACCATTGGTTTTATAAAACAGCAATATGAAAAGCTAAAAAATATTTAAAAACTATGAAGGTAAAAATAAAGTTCAGGAGATTTTAGTGCAATTAACTGGTCGTAGGATCAAGTCTTTAAAAGGTTTATTTTGCTAAACTTTGCGAGCTCGGAACGTATGTCTAGTATGATAATTATGGACATGCGAGTTAATAGAAGCTCTTCTGTTCTAGTTAATATGCAGATTTAATCCCATGCAACGTGTCACGATAAAAATGTAGAATGATTTAGAATGAACACCTCCATAAATTTAAATACGTTACAAGTTGATCATTAAATATTTGGAAGCAAGTATTACCTATACTGATCAATTTAGGACGTAGGATAGTTACAGTGGTTACCTTCCCCCTAAAAATGCTAATGAGGCTGTCACGGTTGGGGTTTAAATTAATATCCTTGAGATTTTCTTTATTTTTAATTGGACATTTTATATGCAAATAATGACCCTCTCAGATGTTACCTATAGTTTAATTTAATTGACATCGCGTTCTTGTAATAAAAATGTCTGCTTAATATTCCTCTTGACGCACTTATATTTTTGCTCTGTGCTTATAATTTTTTGTAGATCTTCCCATCGATTTGGCGTATTATGAAAAAATTATGTAAAACCTTGGATCGGTGTTAGAGCATAGTTTTGATGGCTTTTCTGATACGTAGCAATCCGACAGTCTTCCTATTTACTATGTTGAAGTCTTCCGGGTGTTGTCGCATAGATAAGTTTGCACTTAACGTTTCGCGGATCATGCTGTCAGCTTCTTCAGAAGGTTTCTAAAGACTGGTGTTGTTGTCTTCTGCTCCTCGTTATATCCCTTGTTTCTTCTTCGCCTCGCTTATTCTTTACAGTTCATCGAACTGTAACGAATCAGCGAAATGAAGAAAAACAAGGTACATAACGAGGAGCAGAAGACAACATCAGGCATTACAAACCTTCTGAAGAAGCCGACAGCATGATCGGCGAAACGTCAAGTGCAAAGTTATCTAAGCGACAACGCTCGGAAGATTTCAACATAGTAAACAAAGGTCATGAAAAACTACGCTCAGCTTTCCCATTTGTTTTGTTGTCTCTCCCGTTGCTCATTGTTTTGTTCCTTTTACAGGCTTTATTTTCATTATGCGTATTTCTAATTTAATACTCCTACTTAATAATCTCTCCTTCCACATGATAAAACTACATTTGTTCATTGACTTCTCTTAAAACTGTTTCTTCAATCAACGTATTATTTTGAACTTTTTCCATTTTACAAATGTATTACTCAGATATGTGCGCCTCAAAACAGCAACCCGTAATTTAAATTTGAAAATCTTCTAAAAATCAATTATATAGAACTATATTAGATTTGGAGAAAAAGAATCACAAAGATAAGCGGTTCTACTTCAAGTCTCAGCCTTTACAAAACTGCTGTAGCCAAGTCAGTCAAAATTTACGTCTGAGTGAAAAACCATTCTTTGAGATCATTTTAAAAGTCGGAAATTCTTCAAAATAGTTCAGTGTACTGAAATCGATTACATAATTACACATCACATTCCTTGTTCTAAAGTAATTACAAATAAATTTTGAAGCGCAAAAGATCTCGCTATGTAACTATAAATACACATAATAGTGTATCATAAAATATTTTTAGGAACCTTTTGAGTTATATTGGTTGATTTAATAATAATACAATTAGCAATACTTGAAAAAGTTCGATTTATCTTAACGTATCCATATATTAACGATCAGATATTAGTAAGCATGAGAACTTGTAGATCGAGTCCTTGTAGATAACGTCCTTGATAAGTACGTACCTAACAAACAACAGAAAATCTATATGTGTCGCTAAATTTCTTAATCATCGGTTCTAATAGGTAGGTGTTGGGAATTGGATTCTGGTCGGTCTATACAGTTGTGGTGTTGCGGCATTGCGGACCGGACCGGGTGTCGAATGTCAGGTCATATGACTCATGTGCTATTTCGGGCGTCGCCGTCGGCTTAGCATAATCTGGCGTCGTCTCTAGCCCACTTCTCTAATTTCCAAACAAATATTCTTTGTGTGTGCGTCGACGTCTACTTATGTGTATATATTTATACAGCTAAACCTTAGCTTTTGTGACCTGCCAGAAATGTTACAACATAGCCAGAGCACATAATACAGTAACGTTGTGGTTACCTTAACACGGACTTGCGCGCTTTCGCATGCACTCGATCTTATTAATATCTGGCGTAATGTTTTGCCGATTTATACTTACTCGCGAAACAATAAAAATAGACACCTTAGTAATACTTTCCAAGCATCAGCAACAGCGTTAGTAATATGTATAGGCATTCCACCGTATGTATGTACATACATACAAACACAATACGGCTTTACATAAGACGCAACCGATTTATCCGTCGATTTAATTATATTGCTTCTAAAATATCCTGATCATACGCGTTTAAATGTTAGATGTAAGACGCGCATCTAACACACGCCAAGCTGTCTGTTCAAGTAACGTTAATGTCAGCAGTGATAAATTGTGTACGTCTTTGAAGTTTAGGCGAATGTCTTAAACGTATCGGATTTTACTGAGAAAATTAAGTATTATTCTTAGCTATTTCCAGTATTTTCTGTTGTACAAACCATGCTTTGTATTAGTATGTCTTTATTCTACATTAGTAATACAGAAAATGTATTTTTTTCTTCAAGGAAACTATATACAATAAACACAAAACAATGTCGAGAACAAATCGAGAGATGGTTTAACACATTGCTGTTACTCTGTGAATCCTATAAGTTAAACACTCACAGTGCTATTACTTACCTAAAAAACCCCAAACATTTGGGTGGAGTGCCTTTAGTAATTACAAACACTTCAAAAAGATCTAGTGTTATACAATGTATAACCTTCAAAGCAAAAGTGTTCTATAAATACCAAATAGTACTTAGATGGAAAAAATAATTATGTGCATTTATATTTAGATTCAATTGAGGGTTTTATTGCACTACGATCTATTGGCCTATTGTGACTTCTTGCATGAGCTGTAAACTGCTGGGGTTTACCCGCTTTCAGAACTCACCATCCAGTCTAGGAGCTTTAATAAATTGCAATAATTGTGATTGTTTCAGAGCAGATATTCCTTCTTCGTCTATAACGGCGCCTGAAAAACCTGCAGTTGCTATTCTGTTTCAGACCTATCCTTGTGTTCTAGCATGGTCTCTATACTCCATAATTTTTGTAGTTTGCAAGAAATATCTTGCAGTGTCTCAAACCAGAGATTCTCTTGGAAGAATACTCCGATCCTCCCCTCTCTATCTTTGAGTTCTTTTTTGTAGGTGCTTATCCCTATATCACAAAATACTTCCGGTCCGTCCAACAAACTTGTAGCAGTCGTCCTTGCTATAGGTTAGCTTCTTTGTTGCCGCTAATTCTAGTATGTTTTGGTATCCAGCATAATGCAACTCTATTTTCTATGCCTAGGTTGTTTAGTCTACTAAGGCACTCACAGACTAATTTTGAAAGAGGCTAGGGTAAATTCCCATTGGTTAGGAGTATTTGATTCTTTGCCTGAATACTCCTGCACCCCTGTTTCTTTGTCAGTTTTGAAATTATACACACTGGTAGTAAAACAAAGCTACTTCACTTTGTAACTGGTTTCATTAGTTTGGCGACTCTTATTTTATTTTGACAACTCGGAAGCTTTCGTATCGTTTAAAGCTACTTTCGTATTGTACTTGAGCTTTTGAACTATTCATTTGTTGTAGACGCAAATGAAGCACATAAAGAAAGTTAAATCAAAAGTAACAAACACAACTATAATGTAATGTAGTAGATAATCGCATATCGGAATTACACTAACATACTAAAATAAACTACTAAAATTGTAAAATTGATAAATTTATTAAAATTAAACAATTTGTTATTATTAGTTATTGTGTTAGTTTAAGTATCAGTATGCGGATTACATTTAAAAATATTTTGAATTTATTATGTTTTTGTATGCACAATTGATAACGCATTAAAGAATTTTGTGAGGTACCAGCCAAAAATTCTTCATATCAGTTTATAAACAATTTATATGTTACCCAACTTGCATAAGCAGCAGTGAATTATTATATATCGTATTTTCAAATTAAATGCAAAATTTTCATCGAGATATGTGTGTTCAGTAAATAGAGTGTA
Source organism: Holotrichia oblita (assembly GCA_023690525.1). NCBI lineage: Eukaryota > Metazoa > Arthropoda > Insecta > Coleoptera > Scarabaeidae > Holotrichia > Holotrichia oblita. The sequence goes on along the minus strand of CM043017.1, from coordinate 94,819,139 downwards.
CGTAAAGGATTATAGGTGACGTCATACAAGACTTTCTGTTTGAAATACTGGAAACTTAACATTTTCATGGGCATCCATTTAAAATTTTTGAGTTGTAGTTACTCAATCAAACTGGAACTGTCTACTGGATATGTTTCAGAATTTAATGTGTTTTGAAAGAATATTGGTCTTATAATTCTTCGTGGTAAAATTGCAAACCGCACACTTATTTTTATTTGATATATCCCAGCTGCAACAAAGTTATGGGAATTTTCTCTTGCCCAAGCTCCATAATTTCAGCAATTTATGTATTCCCATAAGTGAAACCATGCTTCGTCGATAAAGAAAGTATAGTCTAAACTAGACTTATGTCAATATTCATTAAATCGTTTACAATACATTAACATAGGTTCCACATCTTACATACACATTTTTCTATGATGCTGTTTTAAGGTATATTGATCAGATTAAATATCAATTTTAAATTGGCAACAAATTTTAACCGCGTGACATTTTTCGGTTATATCATCATAATGTCATATCGAAATCATCATATTTTAAACACAACTTACACACACCAAAACTACACCGCAAGAGTTGCAGTGATAGCCAGACAAGTAATACAGCTTACGGAGTCACTGCAACTAAGCACCCACCACACATTAAAAAAAAAAAAAATCAATTTGCATTTATTTAAATGGAATATGGTATTTTTATTGTAAATTTCATAGCTATTTCTTTAACGTATAACTGTATAAAAATTTTTTTTAATGTGTGGTGGGTGCTTAGTTGCAGTGACTCCGTAAGCTGTATTACTTGTCTGGCTATCATGCAACTCTTGCAGTGTAGTTTGGTGTGTGTAAGTTGTGTTCAAATGGCTTTGTAACAGCATCATATCGCCTTTTATGATGCTGCGCTGTTAATCACTTTGCTCCCAACAGCGAATGGCAAGTCGATCCGGGATTAAACTCTCTGAAAAAATGTCACCGTCCCTCCAGAGAATTGAACCCCGGCACCTATCGTCCTTTCACAACGATAGTCAGCTGCCTAACCACTGCGGCCATCGACCCGAATATCACCGATTTTAATAAGAAATGAAATCAAAACATTTTGAAATTGCCGCCAATATTCCAAATTTTGAAGCGCGCAAATATTGTTATTTATCTGACGCATATTTGCGCAAAACGCAAAATTTGAATTGGGCTCTAGATATATGTCTTGAAATGTCACTGAACTGACAAACGTTCAAAATTAATTATTCGTTTTGTGGCTTTTGTAGATTTCATAGTTTACACTTCATATTTTAAATTTAGTAAGTTACGCTTTAAGATAAGCAAATGGCAGAATAGTGATTTAAGTCAAATCTGACAATTAAATGTCATACACATTAATATGCGTTGCGTAAAATATCGGTAAACTAAGCTTGAAACTTCGATACTGCGAAATTTAAATAATCAAATTTCATTCTTTGTAATTGCAAACATAGTTGGATAAAATATTTAATAAGTAATTGTGATGTGTTAGAAATACCATCTTCTTACAATACAGTGACAGAAAACATAAATGTGCTGTTTAATAAAATGCAAATTGATTTCGGCGTGACGTCATCATGAATGTTATAAAATTTACATCGTTGTTAAAATGTGCTCTTCATCCACCTCTATAGGTCTACCTGGTTGGAGTTTAAAATTTTTATTTAGCTTGGCCGTAATTCCAGTGCATCATTTCAAGTAGCCCACCCTATACGTCTATTAAACGTATTGGAGATGATTTTGCATTCGGTTTTAAACTCAATAGTAAATTCAATGTAGCCGTTGGACTAATTAAATTTATCAATCAATTATATTAATTCCATCAATAGAGACACTGCAGATAACGTAGATCGACGGTAGATTGAAGGATAATTCAGGAATACAACTATCTAGCACGAAGCAGATTGTACCAGAATGGGACTAAAGACGAGTGCCAAAGATTTGAATAATTACAGCATTATTAAAGTGAAAACACAAAATCAAAATTTTAGTGACAAAAGGCATCCAAAGTGATGTTGATTTGTTCCCGAAGACAGACAACATCAAGAACAAGATCCAATGCTGCGTTCGTAGATAGGAAAACCACATCAACAAAAGTTATAGCATGGTCTTCCGGTAGAATAACTCATACGCCACGTCTGACACAAGGTAACTTTATTGCTTAAAATATAACATCACTAAAATTTTGCCAGATATCAAATTCTGCTTCAGAAATACGGCGATTTTCATGACAGTGTTATGATAATGTCATGATAGTCAATCACAGAACATGCTCCTGACTCATCGCCCGGATCGCCCAGCAAACATCAACTTTAGAATATGTGGTAGACGATTTTTACCGTCCAAAGGGGCTGTTACAAGATTCCGTACTCTGATTTCTAAACCATCAACTTCAGACAATGGCAATGCTTTGCAATTTGGTTCAAACATATGAAGCCTGTCTTATTATGCCTTTTTTACATGGTTTCTACAAATATTGTCCACCACTATTGTATGGATGTATACCAAAGATTTACAGTATAAATGGCGAAAGAAGTAGCCTATAGGTAGGTGAACTAACTGTATATACTTTTGGGAGAACATTTTAGAGTCATTAGATTTAGATTTTAGAGTCATTAGATGTTTCCCACTGCGTTTTTTAAATTATATTGTTGATGCACAATATTTGAAAAAGGTTCGTCATAAGAGGTGAATAAATTTCCAACATGTAGAGAGAGAGAGAGAGAAGATTTGAACATGAACTCTACCTAGTTTATGGTAACCGAAATCATATATATTGTGTATATACCCACAATAAGAAAAATTACATTCTTTACAAGATTATTGCCTTCTTAACAATTTATTTAACCAAGAATGCAATATATTTATAATATGGATTGTTACGGTACCAAAATTTTTAAAGTTCACAATTATATTTAATAATTAAATATGACAAAACCGTTGTTATGTTGCCTTCTGGAGCCTATGACAACAAGTTATTATGTATTGCTCATTTCATGTTTAAAACTTTTAGAACTATAAAATTGCTGTGATTTAAACGCACTTTATTAATTGGTTGAAGAAAATATTAACCTCGTAAAGTCTAGGTTATACGTTCAGCACATGCATCCATTTATTGAATTTATACACATAAACATACTGTAAAGAGTTGTCGACCGTATATATGGCGTGTTACTTGTTTTAGGAATATATTTTTCGAGAAAAACCGAAAACTTACGGAGGGAGCTCTGTATTTATAGTGCGTCATAAAATGGGATCAAATAATGGCGGTATGGCTTCCGTTGGTAATTCGAGACTGAGATGCGTAAACTTTACGATTTACAGGTTTCCGATGGAAGGGTCATAATTACGTTAAAATAAGACGTGTTTGTTTACGAAATTATGTGTATGTGTACAGAAAGAGCGCTTCGCCGAAAGAACCGTCATAATTTCGGAAAACCAAATAAAAAACGCTACTTTTAACAGCCAAGTCACCGGAAAACTTTATTTCACCATGTGTACTGCTACAAGTTAATATAATTTTAGGTGGATATACACGCGTTAAAAACACTTTTAAGTGTTTTACAGCCAAGGTACTGAAAAGCTTTACTACATCTCATCCTTTACAGCCGTACGATTTCTTACTCACGTGAAAATATCAAGGGCTACCGTTGATTAGCTTTAAAATTATCATAGCTATCGAGTAATTTTTGCCTGCGTTTCTTAATTTAAATACGCGCGACTATAATTTGTTTCGCCACTAATGAAAGATACGACGCACTGTTTATTATAAAACGATCACAAGAACGTAATTTTACTTTTCAGAATCGAGGAAACTCTTTTGAATATATACACAACTAGATTCACATGAATTGATAAATAAGGTTTTATTTATTAGCCGGAGAACTAGCACGGAATTTATTTTTCTTATTTTTAATCTCGACTTTCATTATTTTATAGAGTGAAAATAACCAATTAACCCGCTGAAACGTAAACTTCACGGAACAGACTCAAAAAGATTTTTATGCGTAATTCAAAGGAGAGATTAAATAGAAAACAGTGGGATATACTTTTTGATAATCACCTACACGAAAAGTGATATTTTTTATGTTAAACGTGAAAACGTTTTGAGTAAATAAAGAATAAAAAAATTGTTTGAACTTTACACTACCATTTTATGAATTGCTCTAGTTCCTTTATATTTACCTGCAGATATACTAGAATATAACATCGAATCAACTCAAACAACTGTAACACATTTCATCAAACATTACTATCAGCAGTTCCAGAAGCTTTCATAGATATAAACATCACTACAAAGCATATTCGAATATTTTTTTGATAACATATACAACTCCAAGTATTTTCGGGAATGTTTTGTTTCTGAAACGTTTCAGTCATTGCTTAGGTAACCGTCCCTGACCGATATTCGATTTTTACCATCGATAGTTCCAATCCCACATTAATTTCTAATCAAGACAAATTGGTTTAATTATACTGTCTTGTTCAATGAAGCTCGACAATTCTTTCACATTCCAACATGAATAACCTTCCATGATGTTTTTATCAAACAGATCATTGTTAGTTAAGTGGTACCTATGTATCCTTGGCACCCTCAATAACATTTATTTATTACATATATGTATAATGTATGTCAATTTAAGAAATAGCTGAATATTATGTATTAAGAGCGCTTGAATCGTTACTAATATGCATTATTATAATATAAAATTGGGCGATGTTCTATTTTCACTCATCAGAGAAAAAATATAAGTTTTACAGTTACCTCTTAACTCCAAACTGTTCATTGTCAATATGTAATTCCATTTACATGTAGGATAGTAGCAAAACATCCAAACCTTGATGTCGCATTTCAATTCCTGAGAAAACAAGAGAAACTAAATGTGAATCTAAAATGTGCATTTTAACGGATATTTAGCAAATATCTTGATATCAGGCGACTCATTTTTTCATGAAGCAAAGACTCACCTAAAACGTAGCAACATAAACATCCTAACAACTGTAGTGAAGTAAAGCTCAAGTTCCGAAGGCGACACCTTGCTCCATTACTGAAAACATGTCTGTTCAGCGTAAAATGACGAACCGCACAAGTGCGTGCACTCTACATAACTCTGGTTTATCATGTTCTACGCTTTTCACTGCATAAAAAAATGGTACACGCCATTTGTTGTCTTATGACTTGGAGGAAACTCAAAGATCACTTCTGACTATTGCTTCTGTAGTAGGGTGCGATGAGATGAGTTGCACACTGCAAACAATTTCTCAAATCAAAGCTTTCAGAACATGTGAGAATAGATGAAGACTATGGAAGTAAGCTATAAAAAGAAACACATTTTGGTGATACAAGTTTTGAACCGGGACAGTTATCTGAGCTTCGTTTATGGAATCAAGAATGTCTTCACGATCTGATTTTTGGATACATTTAAATCTTGTTTTTAAAGATATCCAAAAATCAAAAATCCTTCATTTTCACCTAGAAGAATGAAATCTTCGTCAAAAGAATACGAAGATATATATTTACCGAAATCGTCATTCCCAATTTAATTAATATATGTATTTTTTGACCTTTATGTACTTATCTTTTAATTCCTGATTTATTTCCACTTAGAGGTCAATAAAACAATAAATAATAATAATTGGTATTTAATTATTTATTGTTTTATTGACCTCTAAGTGGAAATAAATCAGGAATTAAAAGATTCCCTATTTAAAGATTATTTTCTAAAGAAAATAGCGTAATATGTTTCAATTATATTTCTTCGTTTATGGATACATTAGTTATTGAACACAATTCTAGTTGTTTTCAAAGTAGTGCTTTTTGCATAACAGCAATAAATTTTCATCAATACTTGTAGACATCAGAGGCCATAACATTACAAAAAAATGGCCTATAAGCGAGTCATTCATTCTTGAATAAAAATATGAAACATTATGCATTTAGTAATTCTAAACGTGTGCATCTACCACCACTACATATTACACTAGAATTAATGAAAAATTTCGTCAAAGTTACGGACAATACTCCTGGTATTATGTACTTACACCTAACAGAAGTATGTGCTGTAATGTATGTGTAAATGTATTTCCATGACTTTGTTACAACATTATCTCATCGCAAATGTTACTTGTTAGTTATGTTCTAACACCAAATGGTAGCTTAATCAGAGCACTGATCTAGCGAGACGCTACCACAAGCATTATCAACAAATTCTCAAATCATAGGTACCGTGCTACGTATGGCAAAGCCAATCTACGACTTTCGAGCCGTTCTACTCTATCGATATTGAAAGAATATTTTGACATTGGGTATTTATAAAATTCAAATTTTGTTATTGCTAGTATATTATGAAATTACAACAAAATCTTGAAATATGGGAGATCATGGTTCTTTATCACCTTTGAATGAAAAAAGTATTTACTATATATTTTGGTCATTACATCACTGTGTCAAGTAAAGTTGTTCATTTACTGTAGAAACCTTAAAAACATAAAATAAAATTCGTATGGTATGAAACCATTTGAAGCTATAAACACTTTGTTAGGTAGTCTAAGACTGTGTAATATTGCAAGTTCTTTACAGCAGCTCTATAAAACCGTTACTCGAAAAGAAAACAAGAAAAAATTAAATTACTATAAGAGTAATCAGTAAAGAGTATTTTTCAAGAATTCTTTGATCTGTATCTAACTATCCAGTCCTTCAACTTTGATCTCTCGAAATACTATCAATGCTCAAAGTATGATACATATAAATATTTACATATTTTGCCAAGAATTTTTAAGATGTGTTTTATATCGCATTTTACCGCTCCGAAAACAATACATTATTACTATTGTTTATGATAATCTTGCTATTGTTTGCTAGTCTCAAATCGAAAGCTAACTTATTAATGCGATCAGAGGGGCTTTTATTAAGTATAATCTGTGTAGATACCTTACAAAACATACATACGTGTATACAAATAATAATGAAATTATTTTTAGTTGTGAAGATATTAACAAGTGGGATAAACAGCAGAGTAAAATTGCGCGTTTTATGTTTGTTTGTATTAAGTGATGACGAAACAATATACGTGTGTCTTTTGGATACAATTCTGGTTCTATACCCATGAATAAATTTTCTTTGGATTCGATGGTATCACTACAGCAAAATCTCTCAGAACTTATCCCAAATAAGGACTGACTAGAATACCAAGAATATTACGCTACGGTAACGAAAATATTGAGAACTCTCAAATGATTGTGAACGCTTTCCTAGCTTCAAACCTCAAATACAAAGTAACACCCTTTTAGACAATGATCCAGTTTCTAATTATTCATTATTTTTGTTATTGACAGTGGCAGAAGATAAGCTCATCATGGTCATGGGTAAATTTATTCTTACCATACCCTTAGCATCCCATTAATCTGTCTATTTATTTTTATAGCCCATTTAAATTCTCTTAAATGTTACGAAAGTGTTCGAATATTGTATACATATATAAAACATATTTTCTATAATGTCGGATCTCATCTTTCTCCGATTTTACACAGCTTGTTGCCTGGAAGATTCACTATTATCTAGTTGATCATATATCGGCAAGGTGCTGATGAGATGATGACAAATAGATGTTTTTACGGACTCAAGTGCATTTGACATTCACATTATATTAAAAAAGCTTTTTTTTAAACTTAAGGTACCTGTATAACAGTATTAATCGTGTTCCCTACTGTGGCTACAACAAAATGAATTTGTGTCCAAATTAGGAGTTCCTCAGAACTCAAACCTGCGGCTACTTATGTACTTAATATGTCCTGCGTTAGCTTATGTTGATGGCATGAAACTTTTCTCCGCTATAACAGATGAAGATAATGTACTGAACTTACAACTTAATTTAAATTTTGTATCACATTAGTGTTTAGGAAGTATTTGCCCTCCTCCCCACTCATACACTGTAGATGAACATGTGAGTTATTCACGTCATCACACATATCTATGTATATACAGACAAATTACATGGCAAAAGTTGCAGCGCTAGTCAGACAAGCAATACAGCTTAAGACGCTATGCAACTAGCACCCACCATAAGACAAAAAAAAAGAAATCGATTAAGCATTGAACAAATTCAGCATCGTTTCTTGAAATGTTTGCCTTCTATAAATGCTAATATCGCTAATAGCTCGCTAGGGATATTGATTAATTATCTAAGCTGAAACGCCAAACTCTTACCAAGCATAGAAAAACACATTGTGCAATATTTACGGAGATTAATAAACGAATCAAATCAGTCTAGGGTTTTGTTAATTATTTGGATTGTCATAGGTCAAACACCACAATGCGGTTAAACCACGGAGTAAGCAAACATAGAATTTACTATAGAATAGGGAAACGATCTTATGCATTTGCTAATTATGCTAAAGAACAGAACCATAGTTTTAACTTTTTTATCATACATCTGTTATTGTATTATATTTCTCATGAAGAAGATCGCAACAAATCAAAATATTGAGATGAGTTGAATAAGTGTTTATTTAGTGTTACAGGCCGAATACCTGTTTTTTACAGAACAGTACGGTCAGAATATTTTTATTACTATTATTATTACACTAATAATACTTTTATTATTAAACGGGTCGATGGCCGCAGTGGTTAGGCGGCTGACTATCATTGTGAAAGGACGATAGGCGCCGGGGTTCAATTCTCTCGAGGGACGGTGACATTTTTTCGGAGAGTTTAATCCCGGATCGACTTGCCATTCGCTGTTGGGAGCAAAGTGATTAACAGCGCGGCATCATAAAAGGCAATACGATGCTGTCACAAAGCCAATTGAACACAACTTACACACACAAAAACTACGCCGCGAGAGTTGCAGTGATAGCCAGACAAGTGATCCAGCTTACGGAGTCACTGCAACCAAGCACCCACCACACATAAAAAAAATTATTATCACACTCCATCGCTTTGTTTTTACGAGATAACAGTCTGAAATGCATTGTACTTATTGCAACTCTCCTATAGTTATCTACAATTTCACAAGAAAAATTAAAGTAGTCTAAACCAAGTACTTCTAATAAATAGTCTATTTATTGGAAATATTAGTCTATAAAATAGCTTCAATTCATCATATTATTTAACATATACATACAAAATTTTCAACCAAAAAAGTTTTATCCATCTAATATAAATTAAAAACTGTCCAGTTTGAAGTCAAAGAATTATATACAATTGAAATGACTCGCTTCGCATCTTCATTACTAGTATTGCATTACAAAACAAACACAAATTCTCCAGAAAGTTACAGCGGATAATGTTTATATTGCTTTATAATCCTGATATAAAAAACAATAAGAATTATGAGTATTGATTGCATACAAAAACCTATAAAAATCAGAGAATGCAGGTTTTAACTGAAATTTTGTATGCTATAATCACGTATCAAATGTGTGGTATCGAGTGGCGGAAGTCTAAAATAGCATAACACGCGCCGGGCTATTCTCAGTTTCCAGGCATCATCCAACACCACTCGAAATAGAAATAACTGCGAACTTGAAACCTCAAAACTACGATCTTCAACACAGTACGTGTCATCGCATTCTATCCAATTCCTTTTTGTTAATTCATCGGCGCATTTGACACTTTCATTTCTTGCCGCTTGCCGGTAACGTCTAGTCCACACTGACACCCATCTAACAATTTTTTATACCAAGTTATTTCGGTATCAGAAAACGTACGTGCTTCAGTAAAATTCAATACTGCTTTTATTACTATCATAGATTTTATTGTTATTACACTAAAAGAAATGTAAATCGAAACGATGTTTATCCATTATGAATGATACTCTGCTTTTAATTTATACAATTTATACGAACCCATTAACACTCGAATATTGTTTTATAATTAATTGTAATTAATAGAAGGTTAGTACAAAAATTTTATTACCAAATTATGTATAAATAAAAAAATAAGTTGCATACATGCATATGCATTGCATATCCTTTGTGTGAAAAAATTTTTCATATCAAATTCACTTACTACCGCGTAAAGAATTATTAAAATACATTCTAATTTAAGATATAGAGCATCACGCCCTATCATTTATTCATGGATTCAAAACTTAAAAAATACAGATTCAGCTTACAATGTGAAACTAACGACTCGTCTAAGATCTGTATGTAATGCGGAAAACCAAAAAAGAATTAGACAAACATTTATTGCAAATCCACACGCAACAAATCGAAATGTTGAAATAAGTTGAATAAAGGAGCTTTTGTTTATATCTAAGCCAAACGCAACAAATCTTCATGCACGATCTTTACATTCAGCTAAATTTATAATATAGTGTGCCACTGATCTGCAAAAGTAATCGAGCCCTATTTCCTAGAAAATACCACCACCGTAACACTTAATTTAAAATATTATAGTGAAATGTTATGATATTTGTACGCAACAGTACCATAAGTTGACCTACTCAAGTGAGCGTAGTCTAGTATAACAGGCCTCAGAATTTAGAGAAAAAATACCACTGAAGGTTGGTGGAGTCATCCCACATCTGCTTAGGAGAACTATGGATAATTCTGTTATTCGATTAGAGGAGTGCAGTACACAACAAGGTACTCCATTTTTAATTCAAATATTATTATTAGTATTTTAAAAATGTTCAGTTGATTTTATTCTTCTTAAGATCAATAAAAGTTTACAGTAGAATCGAAATGTAGAACCATTTTTGAAGAAAATTTTAGTTGTCTTGAAATAATAAATAGTGTATATTTATAGTTCTTGTAATTATTATTTGTCCTTGTATATTTCGCACTGATCGACAGCAAAACATTAATAATTTTGTTATCAATAGTTGCTCTGTCTTCGATCTAAAACATTTCGTTGCATTTTCGCCAAACTCAATCTCAAAAAATCTTATACCCCTCTTGCACGGTTTATGGAATTTCGATTTGAATATAGTCATGTTAAGCAAGACGCATATCTCTTGGTGTGTTTTTGCTTTTTGTCAACAACCCATAATCATCAAAGTTTCTAATAGCTTTGTATACATAATTAAGTCATGATATTTGCAATTATTTATGAGTAATATTCTTCTTAACAACAGTATTCTATATGTAGTGGGTGCTTAGCTACAATGACTCCGTAAGCTGTATTACATACTTGTTCGGCTATCAGTGCAACTCTCGCGGTGTAGTTTTGTGTGTGTAAATTGTATTGAAATGGCTTTGTGACAGCATCAAATCGCCTTTTATAATGCCGCGCTGTTAATAACTTTGCTTCCAACAGCGAATGGTAAGTCTATCCGGATTTCAACTCTCTGTAAAAATGTCACCGTCCCTCCAATGAATTGAATCCCGGCTCCTATCATCCCGACATAACGATATTCAGCCGCCTAGGCACTGCGGCTATCGATCCGTTTTATAATTGACCCGTTTAATGATCATAACGTAAATACAACATCTAAAATTTGAAGTGGATTGTAACAACTAACGTTCAAGATAGTGTAATGTATTTAGGAAGATTTTGGAATAATGTAATATCGCCTAACTTCATTTTAAATCTAATATTTTCTTTACAGCTTTCTGAGTACTGTTATTATATAATGTTATTAATAGACCGGAGACTTGGTTAGTGGACGCGTTACATATTGAGTGACGAAATTCAAATTAGCCACATGTTCACTAATCTTGCACATCCAAAGAATATGTTGTTTTTTTCTTGGTAGACAAAAGAAATCTCTTTTCATTAGACTAGTGTGTTAGATTTGACCATCACGAGCGTTAAATATTACTATTGGAAATTCAAATTGATACTCACATTGCTAATATAGATCACGTATGTAAAACAATTTCTCTTAATGGTTGCTTTCCGCGCAAGACTAATTACCACAGCAAAGATATTGATCCAACCTCAGTCCAACAGTCCTTCTCCGATATTCGTAGATTTATCTAACACTAAGTAAAACCGCATTACTACGCAATATTTCTGAAGTCCAGCAGGTAACCACCAACATTATGCAAAATATTTTTGTTTCTTCTGCCGTTCGACCAGTCTCTACAAAAAAAAGAAATAGGAACACAGAATGTTATTTAACCAGCTCTAGGAAATAAAGACAAAATTATACCACACATAGAGCCCAGATTTCTCAAAAAAAATTAATCATAAGCAGCATTCTAATAGTTTTCATTCCAACAACTCTTATCGCCAAGAGCTTTTAATTTATAAGAAGTAAACAATTCACTCTGATAAAGTTCTTTATGATGTAAATAAAATAATTTGAGAACGTAGGACTTATCAAATATTCAAACAAATATTCCACAATATTGGAATGTTCAAAATTGGTGAGTACCTACATATACATATTTTCTTAATCTATAGTTCTCCCATAGTTCTCAACCTTGCTTGCTAACCATATCGTAATTTCTTCAACAATCATGAATTTTGCAATCATAATGTTTTTAAAAGTAATCTTGAATATATAATTAATAGGAACTTGTTTTTAAATTATCTTAAGTACCCAAAAGCTGTAGTTAAGCATATTGTATTCAACGATATTTAATGCTGTTCGTGTTTGAATTGTTCAAACTTTTAACAAGGAAGAAACTAAAATAAGTAGTATTAGTTTAAGCCTAATATGAAAGCATTAAAGAATGCTGTTTTGTAACCTTGTTAAGATACTTTTCTTGTAATTAAAAGTCGAATATTTGTCGAAACTCCACTTGAAATCCATGTAATTAGAAACTTTATTTATAACCCATACCTGTATGTTTGATTTTTATTATTTTAAAACATAATTAAACATGAAATCGTCGATATAAATCTTCGTCGAAATTACAAAAATTCATTAATTAAAGAAGTGTCAAAAAAACATGTTCATTAAAAGTATTAAAAGTAACCCCGTGGCTCCTCATTAATTATAGTAATTACAGGCACTTTAATTTTTAAACTTTTATGTGTTTTTTATGACATCATTTAACTTAGAATGGGCATGAATACAGTGTATTCAACGCTTACATATCATGTACTTTTATGGTAGGGATGACGTTCGAATTTGTATATAATGTAAGTTTATTAGAGATTAAAACATATACACGGCAATTTACCAATTCATGATTAATACCGTCGGTGTTGGAAATACAAGAAGGCGGCACAATTCTCCCTCAAATATTCCCCTCGGAGCACTAACAAGGGCGCTGCCTATATCAGGTTTCACCAAAACAACGGTCGCTGTTCAAACAAACGCATCACCATTTTAATCAGTCTCCACATTACCACAGACGCTCACAGAATTTAAGCGATACTGCATGAATTGTAGAAATTAGCGCGCTATACAAGAATATCATTGAAATGCAGCATGGCTTAGGAAAACATGCAAGTGAACATCAAACATGTAGTATTTAAAATACAGGAGTGTCCACGATTTTCACTTTAAGATTATGTTAACGAAAAAGTCACAAACATTGTTTAATGATTTGACAAATTTATTTTAGTTTTTCGTTCACAAAACAATGTAATATGTATAAAATAAAGGAAATTTAGTTAGGTGTGAATAATTTAAGAATATATGTAAATACATACAGTTTTATGTTAATGTTAAGACAAATATATCACGGTTTTATGAGTACTAAAAGATAGCGACAATAGTTTGCCTGTCATAGTTCTTGTTTTCCAGAAACAACTCCCATTACACTCCCCATACACAAAGTATCATAGACAGTACATTTACAATTAAACAATATTAAATGATTTGGTACAAATATAACCAATCAATAGTCTCTTAAAAATAAAGAGATACAGCCGAACCCGTATACCATGTGCTAATATGTTTTTGTCACACTTATAATTAAGGAAACGTAAAAAATACTCCTAAATTTTTGTCGTATATTATAGTAATCGAAAACGAAGAACGTAAAATTACGCTTAAGAGACACATATAATGTAAATGTTTAGATAAAATAACGTACAAAAAATGCACCATTATTACACGTTTCTTCTAGCATAATATATACGTGACTTTAGTGATGATTGATATTTTTGTTCTGGAATACGCAATGATGATCGAATATAGGATCATTCCTAGAGAAATTGGCCAAGAAAAATTACCCAACATACAATTTATGTATGATTGTGTTATACAGCATGTAGGTACGTCGGGTAATAAACAGATTTCGCAGACCAGGGAGTGATTTGAAAGAAGCAACTCAGAAATCGTCCTATTATTCTTACCCCAGAACTTATTACAGATAACAGTCAAAGAATTGGAGATATGTATTTCGTTCACGTCCATAAAAGTTAACTACGACTCATGAATTGTTACACCGCGATTATATATTGAACAACTTCACGATGATCTGTTGTAAATTGGTTATGTCCAGGAAGATGGTGCTACAGCTAACATTGTGCAGAGAAATTTCTTTTATCTACAATAAATTCGATTCTTTCACATTCGGTTATTTAGGTATGGTGTAACCTGCAAACTGAACCAATTGAAACATTGCTAGGAAGCAATCCAGGTTACGCAAAACCAAATTCAGCATCTAGTTACAATTGCTTAGAGAAAAGCTGCCTAAATCTGGTTTTTCACCTTCTCACAGAGTATTTTTAGAGATTATCATTTTATTGTCTTCAATATCTTAGGAGATGTACTTCAAACCAAAGAACGAAAACCTCAATCTGAAACCCCGCAAAGAGAATATATCAGTTTAAATGTTTGATTTGGAGACGTATTTTCGATACCTGCTCCTTCTCCTAGAGCGACTGCAAGAGTATTACCTCCATACAGTTTATATCAATAGAAGATTAATTGTGGACACTAGACTAGCAGAAAAATTAAAATTGATTTTATGTAGGTATATATAGTTAGACATATTGTTTTTATTACTTATGTTAGTTGTAATTCTAGTAAAATTACGTGAGCTGATGGTGCAATTTACCCATCCCGTACTCTAAATTGTACCAATGTAGGATTTAATATTTCAATTTGTATAAATGATATAACAAAGTTTCAAAAAAACTTTAAATGCTTACAGCTAATTTTTACAATTTTTGGGTTGCTAAATCCAAAATTGAACCCTATTCATTGCTGTCACCTGCAATTTAGCTACAATTCAATCTCGTTGAAAATGTTTTAAATGTGTAATGAAATTGAGAGTAAACTACATTTAAATTAGACCAGCAGAACTTTATTTAAAGATATTAATTTATATTCTTATTAGATTCTATTAGTATGTGTATTTCCACTTTTAGGTCAAATGAAACAGAAATTAATTAAATACCAATGTATTTCATTTATTTTATTGGAATAATTTAGTATTGGTGAAAACACCAACAAAAATCTCCTATCACATTGGTGTTCCAGCGTTCCTGATAGCATTTTTCCATGACCTTCGGATCTTTACGAAAACGCTCATCCCGCTCATCCCGCTCATCCTGACACCACCTAAGTTAACCAGAAAAAATTTTAAACGACTGTTCGAAAAGTGAAGCTTTAGGCCCATTTAATATCAAAATTTTTTGAAAAATTCCATGTTAGCAACAATGGTTTGATAGTTTGGATCTTTTTTATTACCAAACTTATTTACGGCTTGTTTAAATGCAATCAAAGCTTCCTTCTCATGAACTGACATATGTAATTCAAACTAGGACTGAAATATAATTTTTCTGATATTGGGCTCGGTTTAAGTAACCAACTGAAATTCTACACTATCTGCGGGACATTGAAACTCATATTCAACTGGTTCATCTTTATCAGACAGAGATTCATCACTTGCCATATTCAGATTAACATTCTTAATAGTCATATGTGGTTCAGAAGCAAGCTGATACTGATTATAATAATATATACCTTTCTAACAAACTTGACTAGCCATGACTGAACACTACCTACTAATGTTAGGTTATGTTGACAGTAAGTGTGAGCAAGCAAATGAACATAAGACTGTTTTTGTTCGTTGGCCATTATAATATACCGTAGTGATGGGTTGCTACGAAGCAAACTGCTATTTTGAAACTGCTACCTATCGTTAGCAGTTTGTAGCAGCTAACGAATATTAAAAGAAACTGCTACTTTTTGTAGCAGTTTTCCGATGTAAATATTTCTGACGTAGCAGCTCTATAGACATCATATGTTCTATCCCGTTGTAGCTATAGGAGAAACTGCTACAAAAAGTAGCAGTTTTTTTAAACTGCTAACGAAAAGTAGCAGTAGCAGTTTATAGCTGCTAATGAAAAATAGCAGTTTTACACATCACTACCACACTCCTTTAAAAAAGTTATTCTTACATCTCTGTTTATTACGTTATTGTAGCAACCTCTCGCACACGCATCGGTAAACGGTTGAAACAGTGTCATGTATTATGTCTCGCGGTCGTTCTGCAGTTTTTTTACAACACACATATTTTTTAATGTAGATAAGCAATTTTTACTTTATCAGAAAGTTGCAATACTTTGTCCTGTGTAACTTGAACCGTTTGTTTTATCTATTTTTGCATTTGCATATGATAGTATTATAATACCTATGGTCTATTAAGAAGCAGTAAGTGCCGTCACGTCTCTGTTCGTCTTAAAAATAAACTACTTATGCTCTACGAAATGAAATGTCAACAAATATCGAGGTGAGATTGTTACACCCTTTGGTACTAATAGGGGTGTGATTTTTTAATGTAATTATTTGGTGCATATTTTAGAAATGCCACGGAAGTATAAGGGGCCACCGGGGAGTCGCTCCTATAAAAACTATACATCTGAATCTTTAGAAAAATCTTTAAGTGAAATTAGAAAAAAAGTAACCCTCCGAGAAACGCAAGAAAAGGAAGATACCTAGAAGTAATAAAGATCTGTCCTGTGTGCTTCATAATTTCGATTTTGCTTAGGTATGGAATACATCGCAATACCTCGTATTTAAAACTTAATTTACGTTGTTTTCTTACATTTTCTATAAATAAATCGTGCCAAAACGATAATTTTTATTATTTGGGTTGACTTTGTGACATATTGATGATTCAGTTAGGAAGTGATTTTATGACAAATTTGCAGCCTGGTATATATTTATGTGGTTATAATGTTCGAAAATATCCTCACAGGAAGGTGACATTGTGTTCTAGTGAAAGCCCAATGCTGTCACAAAGTCGCCCCGAGCAATGGAGTGAATGTGTGACAAGTATACATCAAAATTCTGGCTAAACTACTACTGTTTTTTGTTTCACATCTTCATTGTTTAGTAGCTAAATGATGTGGCTACTTCATTTTATTTACCTACGACCTTCCAGCTATAAAACTAGATCTGAAAAAATTATTAAATGTGTCAGATCTGTCACAAAGTCACCTCGTTTTACGGTAACGTCAGTTAATGAGAATTTGTTACTAATTAGAAAACGAGTGTATTGAGTGACATATCCCATATTTTACGATTTTAAATAGGTAAATGATTGTACTCTATGAAAACAACAATAACACTGGTACAATACATATGTATATCCGATCTTGCCGTACTTCCTTATTACTAGAGGTATGAAATTAATTAATTGGCAAGCGTGATATTTTTTATTGTGATTGAGATGATCAAAACAGGAAAAAAGAAGATTATTCTGTGTCCGCGGTAAATGAAGCGCTCTGTGTATTTTTTAGATACTCTTAAAGATAACAATATTTTGAACAAAAGATTATTAGTACATTACTGCTGTAAACCTGAAAATAATCAAATAAGAAGCACTTGTTAATAGTTGTCAAAATAATGTGCAAGAAAGTAATGACCTTCGAATATTGTACAATAAATAAACAGATATAGGGTTTCCTAGTAATTGTCAAGTACATAAATAGTTTTGGTGCTTATATAGAAAATTGTACAATAATAAATTCGCATCTGAGAAAATTAGGGAAGAAAAAGCTTGATTTGGTTCATGAAAATGGAGTAAGTGTGATACCTTATTTGGAAACATCTTCTGAAAAATCTATCAGAGATATTATAAACGCCAAATGTATTGCTTATTTGATACTGGACGTTCCGGTGCAATTTATCTTGATAATACAGCTTCAATTGATTTTTTCTATAAATTAACTACTAGGAAAACCTGTATGTGATTATTTATTACGTAATATTCAGTCTACATTCAGTCTTTGTACATTATTTTGACAATTATCAAAAACTACAAGTGTTTTTTTTTGTTTATTTTTAAGTTTACAGTAGTAATGTAATAATAATCTTTTGTTGAAAATATTGTTTTCGTGAGGAATAACTAATAGGAGTAATACGCATGAGGTATGACTTTAAATATTGAAAGTTCAGTTAGTTGTTTTAAAATCTTTCCATCATCACCGTTGTGTAGATAATTTACTAAAATGAATTTTAAAAAAGCGATGTTTTGTATCATAATTTATTTTGTACGTATCAGATTACTTAGATATATTCGACATCTTAATTAACTTAATTAAAATACAACTACGAGTCATGTTCTCTCAAAATTAAAACGATCGAAGCTGTAATTATTTCTATACACCCGTACATAGTTTTTTGTATTTTTTTAAAGTTATGGTAGTTTGTTATGTTATGTTATTTAATTACTACTCACTTATTAGCATAGTGTAATTAATTATTTTTCATTCATATTTAAATAATCGTATGATATCCATTTACGTTTCCATACACATATAAAACATGTGGAAGCAATTCATTCGAACTGAGATATAGCATGCCACAAAATCGTTAGGAAAACGTCGATAAATTATTCGTTCGCTCTTGTGTACACAGACACAAGCGCATCGAAAGAAATTACATGGATTCAGTTTCAAGTTTCACATTTTTGTCGGAAAAGAGACGAAAAGAAAACAACAAAGTATAAAACAGCACGGAACGTTGGAAACAGTTAGTGTCTCACTTCTATTCGGTAGCAAACAAAAACCAAAGGGCAAAAACCTACCGACGCAGAAGAGGAGGGTTGGACGGCATTCGGTAAACATATGGGCACCACTTGTCACATTGACTAGCGGCTAAAGGTCTGAGAGAAAGGGCTCTAATAAGTATTTATTTAACCATCAATTTGCCTTGTCAGAGAAAAGTTTTGCACCCGAGATCTTCTTAATCGACTGCGCCTGTCGTCGAACCGTTTTTAAAAATGTGATTACTCTCTCATGTTAATGGTTGTATGCATTCAGGCAGTTTAATTTCTAAGAATGTTGAAGTATATATGCATGTGTATATACTTTCTTCGTTTAGATTCCTGGGTAAGCATCCGTTTGAGGCTTTGTGTTAAATTTACAAAGAATATATATTCTTTTTTTATTAGTTATTGTTTTATATGAGTGACTTTGGTTTTGAATGCATTTAGATATTAAACTTGAGGGTTTCTACCTGAATTATAATAGGTGAAATATATATTAAAACTACACATATAGATACCACACTTTAGGTAATAAGTAAGCATGTAAATGGAAACAGTTTGTATTATTAATTACACTTGATTGTGTGGTATTTTTTACTACAAGTTTTATACTTAAGTAATACCTATGCAGTAGTAATTGTAGAAACGTATTGTGTACCCTTTATAAATTATACATACAAAACATTTAACAAAACAATAATAAGGAACGGATGTAGAAAAATTTCACATGTCAACAACATTTGTGTATCTAAAACTGTTTGTCCCGACTGACTTACTCATACATTAAAACACGAACAACTTATCGTAGAACCGCGAGATTTGGCATTTTGTAACGGATTTTTTTCTATTCGTTTATTTCAATTTATTTGCGAAAATAATAAGTAAGGTTGACGCACAATCTCCAGCTAAGGTAGGTACGTGATACAATCAAATATTGACGAAAAGATAAGCTTAAACAACTGATGAACTTTTCGACGGCAGATCGATTTAATATCGCTGACTGTCAAAGAACATGATAAAATAATATAAAATAGACTCGCACGGCAAAATATCAAGACAAACACGTATGCCGGGTGGGCAAAATTGCTTGGTTTTAGAGGGTTTCACATATTTAGAGCATAGTTAGAGAGATGGCAATGATACATTCCAGACCTACTTTTTCAAGGAAAATTCAATGGAGAAATCCATTTTTTAATATCTGTTACAGTGGCGGCGGTAGGGGGCAAAATTGAAAATATATTATTTTCTGTGGAGCTCTATATTTCAACTACCTATTCAAAAAGATACTTCAAATGTTTTAACGTTGTTTTATACAGTTTTTTATGCTAATTCTAATGGTCTGACGTATTTTTTTATTCCAGCTCTATTTTGAAAATTATGGAGTAAACTTGTATTTTTTTAAATGGAACATCCTGTATATTTTGTCATATTCGGAAAGAGTTTGTGTTTCTGATAAAAAATATATATAATTTGTTAGGTATCCGTCCAGTACTTTCCGACATATTTGGATATTTACTAAAAATACTTAAACAATTTTTACTATTTTACTCGTTCATTTTTATTTATTTATTTTTTTAATATACTTATAACAAAAATAGTGGATCCGAGTAATATAAATATATATGAATATGTATAGGATGATCAACTATTAGTTTGGAACGTAGGAAGAATAACTGAGTAACTACTTAATAATTCAGATATAGCAGTATAAGTACTACATTGACATTAAATGCAGTAGGCTACGAAAAAATTTTTAAACATTTGGCATCTCTAAGTTGACGTTTAGTTTTGAGATATTTGTAAGTTTAAAGAAAATACTAGAAACCATTTTAATTTTAATCTTTATCTCAACAATAAAATGAAACGTATTACAAACACTATCTAATAAGATGTTCAACTTGATATCCTCTTCTATCCATGCAAGTGCATCTTTTTTCTATTGCATTTATTGCATTTTGAATATGAAGTGGGGTAATTTTTCTAAATGCCGCTTCTGTGGCTGCTTTTAATTCCTGTATGTTATTATGAGGATGTGTATATACACTATCTTTAACAAATCCCCAAACAAAAAAATCTAAGGGAGTAAGGTCTGGACTTCTAGGGGGGCACCTTACCGGACCGTTGATTCCTATCCACTTGTCAGGATACATTTCATTTAAATAATTCCTTACTACAACAGATGTATGTGCAGGACAGCCATCGTTTTGAAACCAAACGGATGGATTATCAAAAATATAAAGATTATTTCTTAGTAATTCTAAATAAAGTTGTCCAGTCAAATGGTCATCGAAAAATTGATAACGTAATGTATGTCCTTTTAGAAAGCATATT
Source organism: Holotrichia oblita (assembly GCA_023690525.1). NCBI lineage: Eukaryota > Metazoa > Arthropoda > Insecta > Coleoptera > Scarabaeidae > Holotrichia > Holotrichia oblita. Next base: position 94,797,948 of record CM043017.1, on the reverse strand, counting down.
ACATTAAACCCAAACCGTCCCTGTCGTCTTGTCGAAGAGCAAGATGTTCATTTGTCTGCCTCCATTCGTGATGATTATTACGATTAAATAATCCATCACTAGAAATTCTGCTTTCATCAGACCAAATTATGTTGCTTTTGAAGTCTGGATCATTAGTACATTTTCCAATGTACCACTCGCAGAACGTAATACGCCGGTCAAAATCGCCTGAAAAATAACGTTTGAAAACAAAAGAAATATTACTGTATACTTATTTAAAGGTACGAGATACTCTTTAGAAAAAAAAACTATAGTTGTCCTCGATCGGTTAAACTTCCTTACCGTTCTTGATATTTATTATACTATTATGAAACATACCTGGTAATAAGTCGTGTATTACTCGTATTTTATATGGATGATATCGATTTTTTCTTAATATATTTAAAGCAGTTTTTCGCGGTACTCCTAACTCGTGTTCAATTTGCCTACTGGGAACATTAGGTTCAGCTTCAACTTTCGCTAATACAGTTATTTCGGTTTCATCCCTAAATACTTTATTATATTTTCTAGACCTTCGCCTTTCGAATGATCCATATTCTTCTAAACTAGACATCAATCGTTTAAATATGCGATGTTCTGGTTGTCGTCTTTCCGGAAATCTTTCGAAATAAAGCGCTACAGCATCATTTGCAACTTCATTACAGATGATAAAAACACGGATCATATCCAATTTTTCATAGTTTTCAAATTTATGAGGCATTTTTGTAACAATCGTGGAATCAACCGCTATTTTGTATTTAAGTGACTTAATTAAACGTCAAATTAGAAATGCCAAAAAATTTGATAGTTTTTTCATAGCCTACTGCATTAAAATATCAATGTAGTACTTATACTAATATATCTCAATTATTAAGTAATCACATACAATTAATTACATTTTTACCATATTCATATATACCTATATATGTATATTAGTCGGATCCACTATTTTTGTTTTAAGTATATTCAAAAAATAAATAAATAAAAATGAACGAGTAAAATAGTAAAAATTGTTTAAGTATTTTTAGTAAATATCCAAATATCTGTAGGTCTGGAATGTACCATTGCCATCTCTCTAACTATGCTCTAAATATGTGAAACCCTCTAAAACCAAGCAATTTTGCCCACCCGGTACATATATAATAACACTGATTTGAAAACTACTATCTTCTTAGTTAAAATAAGAGCGCACAAGGATGATCATAATAATTAGTGTTAACGACAGTATTTGGGCTTGGTAATATGGTCTCATCCAATGGTAGCGCTGTTGAAAACAGCAAGCGATGCAGTGCAGTATATTTAATTCACGTAAGTATGTTCTTAATGTCAAACCGGAAAAACAAACGAACTTGTATGATGTTAAACACAAATTATTTTGCAATTTATTAATTGATTAATTGATTATTATCAACGCGGGGAAGTCTTTATAATTATCCCTAACACTGCGGCCCACTGGGCCTATTGTTATCTACCTTGATTTCATTTGACTCAAACAGGTTGATTCCCTCGAACAGGTTTAAAAGCCTGTTTGGTAAATCTTTCTACACTGGTAAATCAAATGTGCTTTGCATAGCAACCTTACGTTGTCTTAGTACTACGCATTCGAAGATGATATGAGAGGCTGTTTCCTCCTCCTCATTACAGAGTCTGCATAGGGGTACATCTTTATAGATCCTCATCTTGTGCAGGTCACCTCTTAGACAGCCATATCCTGTTAATAAACATCTTACTGCCCTAAGCTGAGTCGTATTTAATGCAAGTAAGTCAGCAGTTAATTGTTGTAACAGTCGTTCCATCATTCGTTTTGTGTGCCTTTGTCCAGCTACGTGGTCCAAATTTAGTTGGTGTTGTTTTATAATCCACTCACTAATTGCATCACGTACTGCACTCTTTGTAATGCCTAAACCTGGTTCCGGCCCGATAAATTTCATTTACGAACCTTCCTTCGCTAGCTGATCTGCAGTTTCATTGCCCTTGTTGTTTCTGGCCAGAACAGTTAGGTTTTGCAGGCATTCCCATACTAGTTTGGAGGCTATATAATAAGATACTATAGCCTTTAAGGCTGCCTGACTGTCAGAGAGAATGCAGATTGCCTCCTCTCGCGGTTGGCGATGCAGACTCTCCAACGCACAGGTTTGTATAGCATATATTTCTGTTTGAAATACTGTAGTGTATTGCCCAAGTGGTTCACATACCTTGTAGCCCTGGTTCTCGGCAGACACTAACGCTGGAATTAGTACCCGCTCTTGACTCCTCTCCGTACCAGTTTTGGATGTGCGGTTTTCATATCAAAGATTGGGTTTCTTACTGTTGTTTTTATTCTGGTATGCCCAACCCATTGTGGGTTCTCCAGTTGTTAGTAGAGAAGAGGGAGATTTAGCATGGTGTTGGGGTGCTCTTAATAGCCCTCAACGAGGCGAATTCTATTCTCATAACATGATTATTAGTCATTTCTAAATGACCCTTAAAACATACATAAACATATGTTGTAATAACGTAGCCACAATTCAAAACTTAAGTTAAATTAAAATTGAGTTCTGGACATAAACAGCTCCATATTTGTTACGTTGGCTTAGAATTCATGATTGCTCTATGACGCATACTTGGTCAAGAGGTTTCATTAAGTACCATTATAGAGGAAGTAAAAAATGTATTACTGAAAGAGAAAATACAAAAAAATTGTAGATACCGTCATTCTGTCCTAAACGTTCTGGTTTCTTTGGATCTTTCTGCTTGATATTTAAATTTTGTTATACGATACCTCTAGTACTGGTAGATAAAAGAAACCTTACTCTTAATTTTCGGTAAGCATATTCTAATGGCTGTTATCATAGCTAGAAGAACGTACATACATGAGATCAACTCTGCTTTCTGCTCCACAAACCATATATTAAGTTGTAGTATATAACACCTACTAAAAATTGTTGAATTAGGATTTTTAGATTCTTTACAGTTCCTAAATCCATCTCGACATTATCATAACGAAATCTATTCTTGTTCATAAATCTATTATATGACTACAACTTAAATTGTTCAACTTTTACATTTATATGAGTTTTATTTCGAGAATAATTTTATAATTATTTAAGCAATGCATTTCACTATTCTTTTCTTATTCTATCTATTTGCTAAAAGTATACGAATATGGGCTGTTGGCATTAAATTTATAACAATTCTATAGCTATAAATTGAAGGGTTGCAGAAACTTAACTGGTTGAATGAAATCTATGTACGTCTTTAAAATATGACAATGAAAACAAATGAAGCAATTAAGAAAAGAGAAACATACAAAAATATGTCCATATTGTAGTTTCTTATTATTTCTAGGAAAACTAATGCATTAGCGAGATCAAAGGTAACATTACAACTTACCGTCGCATATGTAGTCATGCATTCAAGAACACTTTGTTTCAAATTAGAAATTGCACGACTTTTGCTGTTAATCATGCTGTTACAAAGTTATTGTACGACGACCATTAAAGTGGATGTATACTGTGTTTGATTTTCACATATGAGGCAACAATTACATGCTGCATGCATGTCTGAAACGTGTTACAGCGTAGACCTCAGCTAAAATTATAGCAAACTGCCTTATGGTTCTGTAACATAACTGACCTTTCATTTAATTGTTTAATGCGGAACTTCACTCCTCGCCGCATTACTTTAATGAAAATGGGTTATAATATGCGCTTTGATTAGCCCCTTGTGATATAATATCGTATTTCTCTAAAACGTTAAATGTGTAACTTGCTCGTAAATGCACCATCGTGGAAATAGGGAGCACTATCATTTACTCATATTTTCACCGTTCAGTCAACACGAAAAATGTCTAGTTCACTACTCACTAGTGAAGGCAGATAAGTACAGCTTTCGAGTAAAAATTAGACGCCTAATTTACGCACATTAAAGAAAACCTTTAAGTGCAGAAAATTATAAGTAAACGTTTGGACGAATTACGTTAATTTATTTATTTAAAAAAGATACCACTTTAGAAATAGCTTATATAGTATTAAGTAAGTGCTCTATTCTTAGCCCTAAAGGAAAATGTAGGCAGTTACATAATTAGTGACATGGGTAATAGAACTAAAGGATTGTACGTCTTGAACATGTTTATGGATAAAAATCACCCACTGGCATAGTATATTTTTGTTGGAAAAAAAAAACAATTACAAATGTCATATATGAAAAACTTATTTACCAATCATATACACACAGACAGTGACTAATGTTAATATATTCTGTAAGCACTGTATTTTCAGTACAATCTAAATTATTAATGCAAAAACCAAACTATAACTATTTTTTGTAGTTCTTTGATGATGACAACATTAGCATAGCAATGGATTTCAAGGAAAAGAAAGAGCTATACGAACTAATATTATTATACGAGAACAAGTTATATATTTAGCTGATAGTAGCTTTGGTTCGTGTTGTACTGATTTCGCGCAAATTGACAATTACATTGCCGTGTCGCAGGAATCTTACTATACGTGTATGTCTCCGATCATATCGGATGATGTAAAGCAAGCTGTTGTACGTCTTACCTCTTCGTTTACTTCCGCTGATGACCCTATGTGTTATTTTCTTCTTAAGGATTGCTTTTGGATCCCCTAGTATATCTATTTAATTTTTAATGAAGGCATTTTTCTCGATGTACTCAAAATGACCATCGTTAAACAGCTCTTTAAGAAAGGAAACTGTAGTGATGTCAACAACTACAGACCTATTAATCGCTTATCGGAAAATTTTTTAAATCATTATGAATAAAAAGTTAATTCGTTACTTCGATCAATTCAATTTATTTTCAGCTAATCAGCATGAGTTTCGCAACAACCATTCTACTGACACCGGTCTATTGAACTTCTTTAAGCAGATCATCTCAAGCATTGATCCCAGACTTTTTTGCCTAAGAATGTGTTTTAATTTGTCTAAAGCTTTTGCTCGTGCTATGGTACCAAATCGCGCTCATTAACAACGAATATCATGGTTCCTCAGGGATCTATATTAGGTCCAACACTTTTTCTTAAATATGTCAACAATTTTTTGATATGTATCGATACTTTCAGTGATTTATCAGTGTATGAAGATGATATTAATATAGTGGTAACTTCAGTAAATCTTGATCATCTGCTTGATACTGCAAATTCAATTGTCGAACAAATTAAAAAATTGATGGATTCTAATGAAGTAATTCTGAATTTGCAAAAAAAGGAACTGTATCCTATTCAAAAATCAGAGCAAGAATAAGTTAGATGGTATATATTCAAACAACGTCCTCACTGCATTTAGGCTTTCCACTTCGATGAAAATTTGAATTGGTCTACTCATATACATAGATGGTGTTTGCAATACTCTGTCGAATACATGCTTTGCCTTATTGATCTTAAGCAGATCCTGCAACACAAGTGTTTTGAAAGCATTCTATTTCTCTAACATTTTCGCCAAATTACCATATGGATTAATCCACCGGGGTAATGCATCAGATGCACATCGCGTATTCATCCTTCAGAAGAGAGCAATCTGCATGATTATAACGATATGTATATCTTGGAAGTCGTATATTTTGTTAATAAGAATCGGCGTTACTCGACTGCAGCGTAGAACATAATTATTGTAGTAAATGTCCTATTTATTTGCTTCCTCCAATACATAGTACCACCACATTCCAAAAGAACTTATTATTTATGGGATGTAAGCTTTATAAGCTACCTGATGAATTAAAGACTATTAGTAATTATAGCAATATTAGGAAAAAACTGAAAATGCATTTATTAAGTTGTTACACCTACTATGATTTCTTAAACATCTAATGCTGTTTTTCTTTTGCTTTTGAATTCTAAGTTTATTTATAAGTTGACTTATTTCTACCATGTAACATAATATTTGCATGTACATGTTTTGAAATTAATAAATATTATTATTATTATTGCATATTATGCATAACGGGTAGATAACCGCAGTGGCTAGGCGCCTGACTGTCGTTGTGGTCGGACGATAGAAGCCCGGTTTCAATTCTTTGGAGGGATGATGACATTGTTTCAGAGAGTTGAAATCAGGATCGACTTACCATTCGCTATTGGGAGCAAAGTGTTTAGCAACGCGGTATGATGCTGTTACAAAGCCATTTGAACACAATTTACACACACAAAACTGTACCGCAAGAGTTGTATGATAGCCAGACAAGTAATACAGCTTACAAAGTCACTGCAACAAAGCACCTACCACATATAAAAAATTATTATTATTATTATGAGTATGTATTAATTTATTTTTTCTTTGTGGATAATTACATCTGTACGGTAACTAAAAATGATGTCCGATAAATATTATATACATACAATGACATTTCATATTGTTGTTTGGTTTATTTCAAAGAACGTAATGTTTTATTTTTAATACTCATTTTCATCTATTAATTAGCCGTTGCTTATTTTCCTACAGGGACAGCAGGATGCGTTGTATCCAAAAATTGGCTCGCTTTATTATTAATGCGATTTCATATGTATGTATTAATATTATTTTACTTAACAGTTTTCACCTAAATATCTCCGATACATTTAGATAAATGCGTTTACTATGATGTAAAATTTACTGGTCGTCGATTTGGAGTATTTACTTTGATTAATTGTGTAATAGAGTTGGCTGTTAATTTTTCTAAATTCACAAGAATGTTAGCACAAAACTTCCTTTTTTATATTTCACATCGCTAATAATCTTTTAACTAACAACACGCTTAATTGTGAATTAACATCATTAATAAGTTTGAATTACAGTATAACACTCATTAGTCGCCGCTACAGCACAGCTGTTTTTTAATCTTTTCCCAATTAAAACATTTACACAACTAAAAGGAAGAATGTTGATAAACGTACATAAAACGTTTTTTTCAATTGATTTGACATATTATATGTATGTATGTATCTACCTGCATATTTACTTTTTATGTGCATATTTGACCATGACCTAAAAAATGAAGATCTCTTCAAGCAACTAATAAGTTTAAAGAATAGTATATTATTTTATACGGAGGAAAAGTGATACTTTTCATGGCGCGTTCGTGTTTAGCAGCCGAACGACGAGAGAGCAAGCCATGAAAAGTAACTTTTCCTCCACATAAAATATGCTATGTTGTCTTCAAACATCGGCAAATTTATGCAAAAATATCTATTTTTAATTGAAGATAAGCGAGTTTGGTAGGATGTTTGGACGTTTAGACCGATGATTAAGTACAAGCTGTTTCTATGGTAACTCACCATAAAACTGCCAAGTGGACACTGTCATCATTGAAATTATGTGTTTGTATGTAAGTACAGATATTCATAAAGCTTAAAAATAGGTGAATCCAAATGTGTAAAAATATACTGGATGTTTCATTAAAAATAATGAAGTAGATGGCAATTCCAGTATAACCGCAAGTGCTAGAAATCTAATAATATTTTCATTGAAGAGAACATAATCGACTAAGTATATATAATTCTAAATTTTCAAATTTATATTTTGACCAGAACGCCATAAACTTCTAATGAACAATCTCGCTGCGACCCCCTGTATTTCTGGTTATTATACATATACAAATATTTCTCGTATAATACAATAGAGATCGAACTAAACATAGGTATATAATATTTATCGAGTAACATAAGATACGAAATACAAATAAGAAATGGCAACATAATTATAAAAAGCAATGAAATTCTAGTTCTTCCTAGATTTGTCATGACTTTAAGAATCATAAATTTTATTGGAGGTAATTCAAATTCGATATATCAATGATTTCTTTGTTTTTTTAGATATTTTTGTTGATAAGCATGGCCATTTATATTATTATTATTTTTTGACACATATTAAATGTCAATTTCTTCCACTGAAAAAGTCTTATTAACGAAAACATAATAGGTATTATATGTTCTGGAATAAATTGGTACTTAATTAATTGTTGTTTTATTGACCTGCAAATGGAAATATTTCAGGAATTGAAATATATAAGTACATAAAGGTCACAAAATAGACATATTAATTGGAGGTAAAGATCTCTATACTCAACAGCAATATATCCAGCTGTATATTTGAAACTTTAATAAGCCAATCCTTACGAGTAACATTTAAATTATACAAATGGCATTTAAAAATATATACATATATCCAAGCATCCAGCGTATTTGTTCATAACTTATTTAATTTACACATGATGACATAAAAATATTTTACCGACCATAAAATCGTCCATTTGCCCTCGAATATATACCATACAGTCAGATATCTTTTAAGCTTCAGATGCAACATAAAATAAAGACAATTGCAAATAACAGTAGTTTAATTACGTGGAGTCATGTACACACAAATCCAACTTACATAACTGTTTGAATTATTTATTGCATATTATGTAGATATGTATTTTTCCACAAGTTTTTGTACTCTATATACTAATTTGGGAGTAGTTAATATTGTCAACATAATTTCTTCAATTTGTCTAATAAAGTACACACTTTATCAGAATTTGTCAAATTTGTTGTGTGATTTTCATGCATTCAGTTATGCATTATACCTATTCTTGATTGTCTAGTAAATTTTAGTATACTAGGACATCACAACATATAAAACAATCATAAAAATTCCAGTATATTTATATGCATGAATTGCGCACACATACATACATACAACATCGAATGTATGTACACCTTTCCGGTTGGAAATGAGTATCGACAAGATATAATGCCGTGTTCTTTTCCACCAAAATAGGATGATTTCTTTCATCTTCGCGGGATAATATGCATAAACAAAATTGTCTTTCTGAAATAAATCTATAGCGTTGGTTTTCTGTCCTCCTCTGTAAGGGGCTCATCTTCTTGCAGCCTCACTTCCTGTTCGGGTGTCCTTCTGGTGGTCTTTGGGTGTTGTTTGGTTGGGATCTTAGTGTTTTCTGGTGGATTTCCTTGGCTGATGGATATCTGAAATCAAAGAAACAGAATTAGATATTAATGGTATCTATTACCACTTCACGTTAACCGGAGTGTCTCCGTTGCCGTGCGTTGCTTAGTGTGCTCCACTGATTTTTGCGCGATGGCGCTACTCATCGCCGGGTTGTTACTTGCGAGTGCCTTCTCAAGGAATCCTCTATTGAGCTTCTTCAAGAACTCGTTCAGGTCCTGGACATCTGCCGCTATCTCGAAGGATCACCAGCACGGTGCGTTTAGGGAGGCGAAATACAAGTCGCAGGACGCGATTTTGTAGCCGCACCAGTGCCAGTGGAAGGATGTGTGATGCAGCCACCGTGGCCCAGGCTGGGCTGGCGTAGGTTACGATCGGGCGTATGTGTGTTGTGAACAGCATCGCGCCCGTTTTGAAATTGAGTTTTTGATCACCCAGGATAGGATACTGCTGGTGCAGTCGACCGATAGCTCTATTCTACATGCTCCGTGAAAGTTAGCTTGCTGTCGAAGATGGTATTCGATCTTCTCATCCCAGTCGATTTCCGTCCGTAGAACGGTTATCTTACGAGACCGCATTTCCCCTCGTTTCGATCCAACTGTGCCTGAACAAGTCTGCGGTCTCGGGACTAAGACCACTATTGTGCTGTCATCCGCGTAGATGGCGGTAAACACTCGATGATCGGTCGGTTTGGGAATGTCTGTGACGTAGATGCTGAACAGTATCGGACCCAGTGCCGAGTCTTGTGGAACTCCAGACAACATTTGCCTCTGAAGATTCTCTTCCATTCACGACGGTGTGGAATCTCCGGTCCTTGAGTCAAGATCTGATGGTCTTTAGGATTCGCAGCTGGAAACCGGCTACCTTCATCTTCTTTAGCAAGTCTTCATGGCGGATCTTCCCAAACGCCTTCTCCAGGTACGGGTAAACTATTACGATAGCTTGTTTCTTGTCAAAGACGGTAGTGACGTGGTTCGTGATCCTGAAAAGCTGTAGCGTGGTCGAATGTTCGAGTCTGAATCCGAACTAATCGTTATCCATGAGTTAGCTACCTTCCATATGGTCGCTGATACGATGCAGTAGCAGAGTTTCTAGAACTCTGCTCGAGGTGCCCAGCAGCGCAATCGGTCGATAGCTCTCAGGGGAGTGCAGTTCCATTTTCGGTTTCAGTGCCGGAATGATCCTCGCGGATTTCGACCTGGTAGGGTCGTGGTCGGGTAGTGCCGTCCCTCACTCGGAGTTTTTCCGTTCGGGATGCCTTTGATAACCTGTAGAACCTCCTTGGGCCACACAACGATTGGTGGACCTCCATCTCGTCGATCTCTTACAAGGTGGTTTTCTCCTCATCGGGATCGTTTACGATCGTTCGAAGCGAAGTGACCCAGAAAGGTGCTAACCAGAGTGACAACCTCCTCACTGTCGATGAGACATCGCCTCCCGCGTCATCTAGTAACCAAACGGCACATCAAGATATCGATTTTCAATGGGCACATGTTACAACTAGAGAAATCTGCATTTTACATGGGTATATCCTTTGTAACAGAATTTCTGATATTGTTCCTAGACGAATCTTATGATAACATATTGTTTCATACAAATTATCGACTTTCTTGCAAAAAACATTATTGTGTACCTATTTTGTAACAATAATTTATATTTTTACTTACTTAGAGATTGCGTTTATTGAGGGAAGTTTTTGGGCATATTATTATTACAACTTTGTAAGAACAACTAAAGTACCTATCATACAAGCGATTCGTATCGTTTTATATAAACATCTTTTTTAAACTTTGAGAACGTAAAATAAATTTAATTTGATGGATAAGAGCCTGATTAAAGGTAGATCTACTACGTTTGCCATAAACATGTTTTATTATTTGTTCAACGCATTATAACTGCGTCACCTAACCTCACTCCTTATTTAAATTTTTAGTTCTGGGGATACATATAAAGGATAACATGCAACAATTGCCAATAACCATGATGAATTAGTAGGTAGATTAATAGTATGCTGCAGCAGTTCGACATAACAGATAAACATAAATCAAATAAAAAAATATCATGACAGCTTTGTTGTTTATAGAAATATAGATAAAATGACATAATAATCAATTCAGCGATTAAAGGTAGGTCAATTAATAGGAAAATTCTCTCCTCCAACTGATCTAAAAGCTTGAACAGATCCACATACGTTGGCCCATGGATTCAAGCTTATAGACAAGTTAGAGGAGGACATTTGGAGATACCACTATCTCCCGAAATAGAAACTTAGAAAACTGGGATCGATTGGTGCAGGTAAAACGCGTTGTATAAATAATGGAAACTTGTTTATGCATGTCTAATGTAATTTGTTAGGTTTACTGTGAGAAAAATCGAGATAACGCTTAAACAGAATAAAGCTACCATTTATAAGGCTTTTATCCGTGAAATAAAATCTAATTTACGTTCCTAAAATTTTAATAAAACGATATACGACACCTTGTATAATAAATTGATAAGTTTATTCAGCAACGGTGTTAGAAAGATGTATCGAACAGTATTCTCAGACATTTGGACGAGGTTTGCGATATCGTCTTCATAGATTATTACTGCCAGCGTAAGATGAATTGAAGCTCTGCGTATTGAACTAAAGACAAGTCTTAGGTGGTACTTCTATATCAAGAAAAACATCGTGAAGATGCTGACAGCAACCTTCTACGAAAAGAGTACTATAAAACTCGTCCACCACTATCACAAATTCCTCCTCTTCTTCACAGTTACTATATCAAAACGTAGCTTTGATTGTGTGTAACTCTATAACAAACATAAAATCATTTTATTCATACCGTTATTTATGCAGATTAAAATAAAGATCGCCGCTCGTATAAAGAATATACATATATATCAAACAAAAAGATGAAAATGTATAATCTAATATTTTTAATCAGATGGGTGTTTCAAGAATGATGATTAGACTAAGTTCATCTGTACAACGGTTCTTCTCCGGGCGTTATTTGCAGTTTAAAAACTGTTGTAAGGGGAATAATTTAAATTTAGGTATGTCACAGTATACATACACATACATATACAAATTTTTAAACTAAAAAAATAATAATCTACCTAGATATAAGGCGAGATAACTTTTCTAAAGTCACATACAGAAAAATAAAGATATATAGTTCAGAGGAGGCTAGTTCCTAATTTGTAAAATAACAATACCCTTCTCTATATCAGACATAATCATACGAAACAGAAAACAACGCCTTTTCTATTCGAAACCGACACGATTACCAAAGGAAACGTGTTACATAAATCTTCCAACAATTAATTAACGCCTCCATCGATAAGTTTTTTATCTTCAGATCACGACGAGCGCTTCGAATGATTTACAGTTCCAACTGTCAGAATAATAATATACGAACAGGTACAACACAGCTATGGTGATAGCCAATAAATCTCCCCGAAAATATCTTTTATTTCTATCCGTTTTTCGCGTTCACTTTATAGCTTTGTTAAGAATAGGATTGGATGTTTACATGCAAAGAATAAATGCACATATTCTACAATCGTGAAGATCCAAATGATCTCACACCTTGTATTAAAGTATATAAAACACGTAAAAGCATCAAAATGCCTTGTAGCCAGTTAGGAGATGTAGTGAGACCACCTACGCTGGATACGCTGGCGATGGTGGAAGGCACATCAACTCTTGTCAGATCGGGTTACACCTGCGGGCTGCGTCGAGTAATTCGATATCGGTAAACGCCGAGTTCATCTGCAACCAACAGAACACCCGTACGCGTATTTACAACAACCACCCATGTTCAAATTACATATTATATACGCGTTTGTTTATTACGAAAGTATATGATTTATTAGCGAGCATTATTTTCCCTACAAGTTTTCGAGTTGGAAGACATTACTAACTTCGAGAATTATAAAACAAAAACAATTCATTATTTTGTTTTCATAAAGATATGTAACAAAATAGCAGCCATACGGCGAGACGAATCGCTTACTTTCAAACAACTAAAATATTAACACTAAAGTAGCGTGCTCTGTTCATGTCGACATACTACCACAACTACTATCTCACGATGGTCTCATATACAGATATGCGCTATGTTATTAAAACAATCATGAAATTATCGATTGTGTATTAACTAAATGCAATTTTGTACAAACCTTTGAATATTGACCTATTAGACTTATTAGGTAACTGTCAATGATGATGGTTTGGAAAAGTATATGAAATATGTATGCCACAGTTTTGTTTGAACATTAAAAGTTCTAGGTATGTATAAAATATCAAGGCGAGGAGGATTTATTTAGAATCCGACAACACTAGGCAACACATTTTTATTTTTTTATTTTTTCTTTAATAACTATGTACAGTTTTAGTTTATCTTACAGTCGTAATAATAACAATAGAAACAAATTTATTCACAAACATTCTAAATTAAAATGTTTTCCTTGTTGCTTTTCTTTTATACTGTTCTACGGTACTTTCTGATATCAGACTCCAACAATAATCAGCCAATATTTCACTGTTCCACTTGCCCTAATAACGTTTTTCGATAACAGAAATATCTTGATGAAATCTCTCGCAGTGTTCATCACTGACGTCGTCGAGATTCGGACGATAGAACTCCAGGTGCTAGTGTAAAAAATTTATTTTAGAGCTCATGTCACAGCTCAGTTTATAGTAACTTCTAAGAAGTTCATTAACAATTGCTATGTAATTGTCAAATTTTGTTTCCTAGAAAATTTTGGGTCACACTCTTAAAAGCATTTCAAGCACCACGTTCCAAGTTATTTAAAGTCTCTTCAAATTGTGCATCTTGTTGCAGACGTTTAATTTGGTTCCTACAAAATAGTCCCTCTTTAAATTTTGCATTTGAAATATTGGGAAAGTTTCCTTTAAGGTATTGGAATCCACGATCATTCTTATCCATTGGTTTGACGAAATTCTGCATCAAACCTAATTTGATGTGCAGTGGCGATAAAAATATTTTATCAGGTTCTACTAGTACCTCATGAAGTATATTCTTTTGTCCAGGAATATACTGGCTAATCTTGAACAACGTAGTGGGAATTTCCCGATCGCCTGTCGCACTCACAAAAGGAAACAGCAATGCTTTGTGTACTCCAGTTGTAAACGGAGTAAAATTACTACAACTTTAAGATCAGCGCTAATATGCCATTTTTACACTTTGTAATTAATTTTGCCGCGAGGACGAGTCATATTTTCGTAAGTTTCCTGCATATGGCCTGCGTAGCCAACTGAGATGGATGGATAAACGTTTCCTATGTGAAGAAGGACAGTTTCGAAGCATTGATAAAAAGACGCCGTTCTTTTGGGTTGTGTTGATGACCTAATATGTTAGCATTAAATCATCGATCATTACTGTAGAATGAAAGACCTTTGCCGGTTGAAAAATACTGTGACAATTCTTTCTGGCGATTACGATACACAGAAATATGCGCACCCGGATCTAACAGCTTTCATCCTTGAAGTATAGAGTCTAGTATTTCTGCTTGAGCTTTGGACAGGTTCAGATTTCGAATAAACTCATTTCTGACTATTTTGCTAAGTCAGGTCCGTCCTCTATAGATGGCTAATACTAACCATCTCTGGTCGATAATAACTCGGCAATTTCTTCCTCTGCATCTGTAATGGCATATTCTTTACTAGAAACACCCATAGGTCTTGGTACTAGTAAGGCTTCTGGACGAAGTACTGTACGAATAACAGAGGAGATATACTAGTAGTAGTAACTAGTCTTGTTCTTATTTTTGTTGGAGAACCCGAAAGTTTTCGTGCAACGAAAGTAGCAATCAGACAAATGGTCCGTTTTATCGGCCCCTCAGAGTAAGAGCACACTATGCTCAGCAAATGTAAGGAGCCCCTTGCTTGTCCTGATATTTAGTTTTTAGACCAAAATAGTGAAAATAAAAGTTTTCTATTAAAGGCGTAATATTCCGTTTATATCGTTCAGTAATAAATTCTCCACATACACAACAAAAGTTGTTGGGATTATTTGTACACGCACGGGACGTTATGAAATAAAAAGGCGTTCAGACGTATTGCAAACAGAACTAAATTGAATCTAACGAGCCGTGCGTAGCTCCTTTATATACCAACACAGTCGAAAATCTAGAAATTCCCAATTTCATTAGCTTCAGAGCACAAATGGGCGTGATTTAAATGATGTGATGTAGGACAGGCAAGGACATATTCAGACATGTCCACTCCACTACAATATATCTTGTAATACGTCACTTTGTAATTCTGTAAAATTAAATATTATTTTTGAAAAGGCTATTTGCAAAAATATTTGAAAATCCTGACGTGATGCAGCATATTTAAAATTAGTTTCAAACCAAATAAAAAACTACATAACTTGCACCTAATGGAGTGTTAGAAAAAAAAGTGTTGGACAGTGTAATTTAAATGGCACCAGCGCTTTTCAACTTTCATTTTTACAAGATTTTATATTTATAATTTATAATATAGTATCTAAAAAGTAGTTAGTTAAAAACATCACTAAAACTTTCTAGCCACGATTTTTCTTTTGATTTCACATGTGGTTCACCCAATTTGAGAATTAAAATTAGAAATTTATACTCCGAGAAAACATAAAAAATGCCTAAATGAATATTTGCGATAGACGATACTGATAAGACGATTCTGAAAAGAGAAATTTTAAATGTCCACGTAACAGCATAGACGGTACCTACTCTCAAACGAATTTTGACTAAGTTCCAAGATGCCGACGGATTTAAAGATGGCCGAAAAAGTTTACGCAAAATTATTGGAAGTATTGGTTTTCGCTGGAGAAAAACACAATCCAACCGAAAGATATTGATGGAGCGTAACGATATTACCGCTCAAAGAACGAACTATCTGCGCGAAGTTAAAAGGTATCGAAGCGAAGGAAGGCCATTTGTCTACATGGATGAGACTTACATACATCCATGCCTCTCATACTATACCGAAAAGTTCGAATGATAACACTACTGAGTTTTATTTGTAAATGATCAATGGGTTTAACCTTTAATTAGTAAAAGAACAGTTGTGTGTCACCTTCGCAAACATATTAGCTGCCTTCATTTCACTTCGTATTTATGCTTTTGTTACTTAATATTATAATATACTGACAACGGAACTAAACTCAAATTGTTTAAAGACAAACAATATTGCACGGTTAGATATTTCAAAAATTGTTGATCATTTGTTTGTTAAACTCCTAGTAAACGCTTATTATGAGATAAATACTGCAAATAGTCCTATTTCGATAATTGGAACTGTTTCAAGATAGCTTTATGTTCTGAAATAATATCAAATGGCCGATTCCGCTTCCAAATTGGTTTACATAATTATATCAATTCTGGTGTTGCTTCTCCAAACAGTTTTACAAAACAAAATCTTAAAAATTATACTGCTTATAAAATCCGTTTCAAATTCGACGTGCAATTTAACATTGCTTTGTTATCGGTTATTAGCACAATTAATTGACATGCACTGTGATCTTTCGCAAAACAATAAATTCTTATTGCAGATATTGACAATGAAGTTTCGAACATAATCCAATTTAAATGATATCGAATATATAGAAATACAAAATAAACTGAGTACGAAAAAGTAAAATAAATACGAAATCTATTAACTCAACGTTTCACCACTAATTCAAGTGTCTTCTTCTGGAATAAAATGTAGATAGAATATATCAGCTCCATAAAGTTAGCCCCTCACTATAAGCAATTATAATAAATCTTACTTTTATTCGTTTGTAGGTCGTTTGTAGGTGTTTGATAGCGAATTTCCAACGTTTGATAGTCAATAATTCATTAGCAAACAATAAAACAAATTCTTCGGAAAAACCTATGTGATGTTAGCCCCTCATGTCGTCATTTTGACATCAAATTCAATTTTATTTTAGCAGAATCGTTTGTAGGTCGTTTGTAGGTGCCTGATAGCAAATTTCCAAATCATGATAGTTGATAGTTTATTAATAAATAATAAAACAAATCTAGTAGGATATTAGTCAACCAAAATTACATCAGAAAAGCGTCCTAACATATGTAATTGTAACTCGTCCCGGCCACATTTGCCATCGAATTTAAATTCCTTTGAGAAAAATCGTTTATGCGTCGTTTATAGGTGCTTGATAACAAATTCCCAACGTTTGATATTTGATCATTTATTAACCTTTTAATTCCTGATTTATTCCCACTTAGAGGTCAATAAAACAATAAATAATTAAATACCAATTTATTCCATAACATATAATAATATGTTTTCGTTAAATAACTTCTTCAGTGGAAGAAATTGACATTTAATATGTGTCAAATTACTAATAATATAAATATAAATTGCCATGCCTATCAACAAAATTATCTAAAAAACAAACAATTCATTGATATATCGAATTTTAATTATATTCACAAGTAATAATGAAGGAATAGTGATTTAATACAACATTAGAAATTGAAATGATTTGAATTATTCGTATATCAATCTATTTTTTGTCAAGCTCTAACAATTCTGTTCAAGGACTAGGGAAAAACATGGCCAAAAAAACCTAGTCAAGAGCTTAAAATTAATAAAATTCAGGCGTGAATTAAATTGTTATATATAACGCTTAAATTATCAATATCCGTTCTAAAATTTACCGCGTTTTCATCTTTTTTAATGTATATCATTTCGTAAATTAATCTTTTTTTATAATTATTTTCCTTTTTTAAAATTTTAGTGTTTTGAAAATCAAAATTATGTCGTCTATCTTTAGAGTGCTTAGATAAAGCAGTTTCAGCGGTGACGTTATGTGTAACAGTGTATTGATGGTTATAAATTCGTTTCTTTAAATATTGTTTGGTTTGTCCGATATAACATTTATTACAATCTTTGCAATCTAATTTATAAACGACATTACTTTGATTACCATGTTTAATGGGTGTTTTTAAATTTGTGAATAAATGTCTATTGTTGGTAGGTATGAAAGTTATGTGAATGTCTGATTTTTTTAATTCGTGTTTTATTGTGTCGCTTAAATTGTTTATATATGGTATAGTGTGGTATATGTTATTATTTGATTTTGTACCTGTGTTATATATTTTATTTATTCTTTTTGTGATTAATTTATTGTAAAACTCTTTAGGATAACTATTTTTTCTAGTATTGTTTTTACTTTGCTTAAATTTTCTTTTCTAAAATCAGGGTGAGCTAATTTAATAGCCTGATCCACTAAACTGTTAATTACGCTTTTTTTTAAATTTACCGAAGTGTTTGAAAAATAGTTTAAATGCCTACTACTACTAGTGTCTTTAATGTACCAGTTTGTTTTTATTTGTGTGTTATCATGTATTATCTTTACATTTAAAAAGTTTATAGAATTTTGATTTTCTCTTTTATTATTTATTGTTTTATTGACCTCTAAGTGGGAATAAATCAGGAATTAAAAGATAAGTACACAAAGGTCAAAAAATACATATATTAATCATTTATTAATAAGCAATGAAACAAGTTTTGCAGAATATTGTGTAGGCAACCAAAAAAACATGCGAAAATCATAAAATAAAGAAACATACCTATATTAAAGTTATTTATTTTATAAAATTATTATAATAAAAAAACAAAGAAAAGAGGAAGTACTGGATTCAAATTGGATTTGAAAAAGTTAATAAAGAAAACTTAAATTATCAATAGCACATATCAAATAGCACACACCAAATATACCTATAACATAACTACAACTGTCAATATATGCAGTTTTATATTGTTTTCAGTCATTTTCGTACACCAAAAGTTAACGTTCAATTAACTTTTAGCGTACTGACTGAAACTCTAAAATTTTGGAAATCTAAAATCCTATTGGTTGTTTGTTGTCCGCTAAAAAAGCTTGCATGTGAAGCCACTTTTACATAATATGTCCGATAGGTCGCTTTTCTGATGTAATTTTGGTTGCCTGCCTAATATCCCACTAGATTTGTTTTATTATTTATTAATAAACTATCAACTATCAAGCTTTGGAAATTTGCTATCAGGCACCTACAAACGACCTACAAACGATTCTGCTAAAATAAAATTGAATTTGATGTCAAAATGACGACATGAGGGGCTAACATCACAGAGGTTTTTCCGAAGAATTTGTTTTATTGTTTGCTAATGAACTATTGACTATCAAACGTTGGAAATTCGCTATCAAACACCTACAAACGAATAAAAGTAAGATTTATTGTAATTGCGTATAGTGAGGGGCTAACTTTATGGAGCTGAATATATCAGCAGGTGATGGTAAGTCAACGTGTCAACCACGCTAAAAGCGAAATCTTCTTAGTAGGTGCGGGATGTCAAAAGGTCACTGTAAACCAAACAAGTGGCGTATTGATATTTTGGTTACTCGTATACCAAGTAGTCATTTAGGTCACTTGGTGCGTAGGATAACCACATATATAGATCAATATCTTTAACTCAACTCGCATCATTATATCCAGCACAAAAAGAATTGATAATCAACGCACAATAATATACAGGGTGGGCCACATAAAATGATGCACTAGAATTACTGCCAAGATAAATACAAATTTTAAAATCCGACCAGGTAAACTTATAATGGTCAATGGGAGCACATTTTAATAACAATGTAAATTTTATAACATTTATGATGATTAAATGATAACGAAGGCTTCCACGGTCTGAGTCTCTGTTATGAGGGCTTCCGGGTTTTGACCGCGTCATGGTAAAGTACATATATACAATAACTAGCAATACATTAACCGTTGCCGCATACCGTTGCCGTTTTAACTTACACTTTGTATTAAGTAAGTAGAATTGTTTATTATTCTATTTTGATAATTCACTGTTGTTTTTTTAACGTTGTAGTTCTCCTGATGAAGCAGGAATATTCTGCGAAATATTGAGAAATTAATAAATAAGTCAATAGTTTGACCTCTCTTTCTTTTGACCGCATACCCGAGGAATTACTTCACCATCAATTATATTATCTTTATATTAAACGGTCGAGTACTTCTTTCAATTATTATTATTATTATTATTATTGTTATTATTATTACCTATAACGAGGTTTTTTCTGTATTTGAATATATTTCCCATACAAGTACTATTTGCGCAACAAAATGACTAAAATATTGTGTTTATAAAAGTCAGGGAAGTTCTGTCGCGCAGTATACGAATTCATACCGCCAGCGGCTAATGCTTTTCCACTTGCCGATGCAGATTTAATTCAAGTTGGTCGATAAGTCAAACACTCAACACCAAATTATTGTTCTACATAAGTTAAACATCAAAATTTCCATGCTGTCAGTACTGCAGTTTGCAAAACTATCAATTCAATCAATTGTAATGTAATTAA
Source organism: Holotrichia oblita (assembly GCA_023690525.1). Taxonomy (NCBI): domain Eukaryota; kingdom Metazoa; phylum Arthropoda; class Insecta; order Coleoptera; family Scarabaeidae; genus Holotrichia; species Holotrichia oblita. Next base: position 94,777,648 of record CM043017.1, on the reverse strand, counting down.
CGAATGTAACGAATAATTAATTTTTTGTACTCGCTTATCAAAACCTGTCATTTCACGATTCGATTTGCGTGCGTAAAAAGTCACTGTTAAGCACGAGTGCGTAAAAGTAAAGTTGGTACTTACTGGAACTTGATTAATTTAGTGACATTTTAAAATCATAAATCCCTAACCTTAATAATATGGTCATAAACGATAACGTATATTAAAAATATGTATTATTATTATAGTTCAAAATAGTTAAAAATATTGTACAAACTTCGTGCGTGAAACATTTCGCGAATTCGTGCCCATAAAGCGCTCGCCTCCGGCTCGCGCTTTAAACTGGTCACTCATTCGCGAAATATAATTTCACGCACTTGGTTCGTAAATATCTATTTTAGTATGCATACATCATAAACCAATTAAAACACACTCATAAGCGTGCATAATCGGGCCTTTATCGCACGGCGTGCGTATAAAGGTTGCTTGGTAACAGCCAATCCCAAGCGTTTAATAGTCCAGTGAAATGTCAGGAAATGTCAAATGACATTTAGGTACATGTCATGTATTGAAATTATTGATTTGATTTCTTCTAATTAAAATTATTGTTGCATTTATACTAAAAAATATCGTATGACACTATGACACTAGTGTCATAATATACTATTGAACGTTTGTCAGTTGCCAAGACATTTAATGACATGTCTAGAGCCCAATTCAAATTTTGCGTTTTACGCAAATATGCATCAGGTAAATAACAATATTTATTTTGCGCACTTCAAAATTTGAAATATTGGCGGCAATTTCAAGAAGTTGTTGATTTCATTTCTTATTAAAATTGGTTATATTTTACACAGTTATACGTAAAAAAATTAGCTGTTTAAGAAATTTACAATAAAAATACCACATCCTATTTAAATAAATACAAATTGATGTCGGGATGACGTTATGATTAATGGTATAAAATTTACATTTTTATTAAAATGTGCTTCCCTTAGAACTCTATAACCTGGTCTGATTTTAAATTTCTTATTTAGTTTGACCATAATTTCAATGCATTATTTTAAGTGGTTCGCCCTGTCTATACTTTGATAACATATTTAACAATAAATAAAACTTTTGAAGATGTTTAGACGCTTTTTTACGTTAGGAGATAACTCTTCATTTTGTAGGATATCTGTCTAACTCTGTAGACTTATAGAAATTTCGCTCGTATTTATACGTTTATATAGCAGATACTTCTCCTACATATCTGACAGTTCTGATGTTGACAAAATAATGTATCTGCTATTTCTTTACCTTCAGAAATGTACTTTTAGATAATTCGCAACTCATACCATTGCTAAATGTTTATAAGAGAACTACAAAATTAGAGGAAACTATAGAAACTTCACTGGGTGTAGTTGATAAAATTAAAACACTTATATATATGCAACTGAAGCTATAATGAGCATATATCCAAAAATACGAAAGCTTCGCTATATACACGACCGTGTTATACACGCAGCCCATCCACTAAGAATAGTTTTAAATTTAATATATTTTAATTTAAAAGATGCATATGCGAAAAATTATTCCCATACTAATAAAAGATTGTATTTTCCAGTTCTCAAAACAGTTCGGAAAAGCAGCATCTCGATTCCAGTGGATCAGATAGTGAAGCAGAAGGATCTCATCATAAACAAGCAGTATATTCAGCACCCACAGTCCCTGTAGTACCGCCACAATTAACGACTTATCCGACGTTAGGAAATCCGAGCATGAGTCAACCGCTATATCCCGCGCCTGGTGGCATATTACACGATTACCAAACTTTGTGACAATGGCTCTCAGCACCACCGGATCAAAATAGCAACGAAAACATGTAGTAGAAAGATAATATTTATAATTAAAATTCATATGCTGAAGACATAGTATGACTTGTTAAATAATATTATTATTAAAGTATTCCGTAACCGTACTATTTGACATATTAGTGTCTGCGTTCTTACATTACATATTAATACATAATACATGTACTCTAATTTTTACTTAGAAAGATTTCAGACAATCTTATACTATAACACACTCTTTTTTTTACTTAAAATGTACATACCAGTAATTACAATATAACTGTAAGTGATACTGGAATTAGCAAGTTGTACTAGGTATATTAAAATTACTGCTACCACTATATTCAGTTATATGTATATTAAAGATGATATAACAATGAAAAACTATAAAGGTTAACGAAAAGATATTGAGGTTCCAAATAAGACGCAGCATACGCCATGTAAATATATTTTTTGTAAGAGTATATACAATCTTTAGTATATATATAATCAAATCGACTATGTATATATATATATATTGGTATGTTCTACAATTAAGTTTGTAAAGTTTGGACTGAACTCCTTTTAAATTAGTCCTTTGTTATGTACTTATTCGTGTAAATATTATTTATTTTCTGTAATTATTTGATATATTGAAAAGACACAGACTTTGAATGTAACACGACCTACGATGAATCGTGCACAATTTCATATGTACCTATACATACATACATAAATATTATGGCAATAACGCTTTTACAAGCTTAAATTTAATAACGAGGGAAATAATTATTGTAACAATACATAGCATAATGTTATATCGATAAGCCTTCACAATACGTACATAGAATAAAAACTGCACATTTGACTTTAAATTGCAAATTTTTATTGTAAATGAAACGAAAATAAATGTAAAGCCAATAATTTGTACGCTTATTTACGTTCCTTGTCCACTACTAATTGCAATATGTTTCATATTTTTGAATTAACAGGTATCAGCAATATATAAAAAACTTTTAAATCGAAAACGAAGCATGTTCTAACACGTTGACTATGAATGCTATATAAAATTTGTGCCTTGATAAATCCTGTGTGCACAAATCTTCTAATTCAGTTGTGAACCAAGCTATCAACGGTGACAGGAATTATTATGCATCACTTAGAAATGAAAAGAAATGGTATTCTCAATTAAACTTACCAGCTAATAGTAGTTTTGAGTATTTATGGGTTAAAATTTTCATCGGTAACACTGCCGAAACAGCACATGCACGTCCTGTGAATGCTCTAAGGGTATTTAAACTTGGACATGCATAATATGTCCATAGGACGTCCAAATTACAGCCAGTGGGCATTCCATGGACGTCCAGTGTATGTCCAATTGTCACAAATTTGAATATGTTCAAAACGTCCAATGATGAACGTTCTATGGATGTCCAATGCGGGACTTTGTATGGATGTCCAAAGCAGGACGTTCTATGCAATGTAAGCGAATTATGCATTGAAGAAACAAAATATACTTAATCAATATTTTTATTAAGTACACAGAAAAGAAACACATCAAATTATCATCAGATGTTGCGGATTGCTCGAGGTTTATCTTTTGCGTCATATCTTTCTTTGGCTCGTCGCAACCAACTTTTTGTGGCAATCTCTATTTCTTTAAGTGGTACTGTGCTTTTTGCCGGATTTTATAAAGCTGATTCTAAAAAAAAGACATAAATAATAAAACTTGACGTTTAGTAGAAAGACTTATCGTCGTTTTCATAGATACATAGAAATGCACTTGACTTGGCTGTTTTTGTTTATTCATTATAACTCACGTATTTTTAATCCCAGTAAAAAATTTCTTATAAGATTTTTTGTTTAAAAATTAAAGTTCTAGCAGAAAATGATATAATATACAGGGGTTTCCATTTGAAAAAAAAAACATATTTTTCGGCAAGACTCAAAAACGCGGTGTTCATTTGTCTTTTTATTCTTCCATCTTAAATAGCGTTAAAAGTACTACAAGTTTGCTAATTTAAACAATCGTGTATCTCTAATAATAACAAAGTTACCAATGGTGAACACTTAATTTGGATTGCCCTGTATAGACTGGCCACTCTAAAAACAACAATATACCGGTGCTGCCATCTACAGAATGCCACAATATATTACAAAAAATAGCGGTATATTTGAAGATGAATATAAGCACTCCCTAATTACATGTTTTTTTTTTTGAGAACATGTATATTATATTAAAGGAGATTACTTTTAGGAAAAAGAAATCTCCTTGAATATAGTTTACATGTTGATCTACGGCATTATAATTTTAAAATAAGGTTAGAGAAACAAATAAATCTCAAAAGCTTACATACATCTTGAAAAATAGCAATAATAAAATAAAAGACAAAAAAACAAGTACTATTTCAATGAGTAGAAGCTTGAAATAGTTAATTAAACATACCGTGAAAATGCAGTATTCGTGTAATTTGGGACGCAGCAGCACACCTTCATTGTATCACTTTACGGTCATTGCAAAATAATTTAACTAAACTACTTATTTATCACTAACCATATACTACAAAATACTACTACACAATAAAATAAGACTAATAATATAAACAATAAATAAAACTAGAACCATATACACCAAACTAACAGGGAAACTAGATTCCGTTCAGCTTTCCAAATTAAAAAGAAAAAACAATTCCAAAGGAAATAGAAAACCAAACGCGTAATCTACACCAAACTAAATTAAAATAAAATGTTGAAACGGTGAGCAATTGAGAATATTATTACTAATTTCTTAAAAATAATGTTTCATACCTATATTTACTTCTTTCTTGCCCCTGGAACGAAGCTGAAAAAGTAATTCTGCCGTCAATTAGTCAACAAAACTACTACTACCTGTGTACATAACCACCTATATTGGCTGATTCCAGAGATAAGATAAATAACGGCGTGAAGGGGCAAGAGGTACGAAAATTCGCTAAGAAGTGGGGACGCGAATGAGTCTATCACAGCGATGTAGACTAGACGAGACTAGACTGTGATAGAGAGACTTGTACGCGTCTCCACTTCTTAGCGAATTTTCGTACCTCTTGCCCCTTCACGCCGTTATTTATCCTATCTCTGAAATCAACCGGTATAGTGTGTTCTACGATGAATTTACACGCAAGGTATCGTAACAAATCTGAAAATTATAGCAAAAACGATAAACTAAAAAACATGTAATGTAAACAATGGCGTAAAACAGTTGTTATATGTCTCTGTCGATATAACAGAAAGCGTTTTCTAGGATTGGCCAAATGGTAGTAAGTGGCACTCTGTAGATGGCGCTGCCTGTATAGTGCCCAGACCCTGCCTCAGAGTTCATTTATCTACAGATTTATTTTAAAGATAACGCGTTAACTGACAGATTATATACTACACCATCTGTGGAACCATGCGGACGACGACAAATTTGAGTTTACTTTAACCTCAAACTTCATCTGTATCGTTTGTTGGTTACTTTTAAATTGCATTATTATAAAAATTGAGGCTGTAAAAAGAAGAAATTTGACAGTAGCATGGTACCTTAATATAGTCAAGAACTGATCTATTAGTCGTATTCTGTGATTCCTGAAGTCTACTCGTGGTGTTATACCGTATACGGTTTACATTCATACTGTAAAACACTTCTGCTATATCTTCCAATATTCAAATATGCCGTTCTCCTGACATGTACCAATTTGTATACTTCCTTGCATATTGTTCTCATCTAAATCATTTATGAGCACACAGTATCTTTTGTATACTGCACTCAATTAACGTCAGATAACGTATGTCAATCATAACCAAGTTTTGCGCCATCTAGTGAGTACGTTCGCATTATTATGCGAAAGCGCCACGCTTAAATATACCAAAGCGTACGATGCATTTTATTCTAATTTATATTTAATGAATTAATACAAAACATAAATAACAAATATGTATATAAGGTTATATTGTATTTATTTGAATAAAGTAAATTACAAAAGGATAACATATTTAATAGAAACAAGTGCCGATTTCGTAATAAAATCTAATTTCGAAAACATGGTGTCGCAGGTTATCAAGATAATCGCCATTCTTGTTCTCCTTTAACGTCGGCGATGCAATATCGTTTGATATTTGAAATGAGCCTAAGAAATGCAATTTTTCTAATCCAGCTGTTTTTTCGTTCAAGATGCGCATGTCGGACAAAATCAATTTCACCTGTTTAGAATGACGTCAGAACTTTGAACCTTTGGCAATAGGTATTGTTTGTATGCCAAATTTAGTTAAGATATTTGTCGAAAGCGTAATTGGCCACATGTCGCCGGAAACGACGCCAGCTTGTCTTCCTTAAGTAGCCAGAAAAAAATTTCGTCGACATTTGAAATCCCCGGCCTACTACCTAGCAATCCAACTCATATAAAGGTATTTTATTTCCTGAACTTATTAAGCTGCAAATGTAAGATGCTATATGTATCGCAGTAGCTTTGACTATGCGCGAGCTTCATTTTGGTATACTTCTAATAGAAGTAGAGTTTTGACATTTTCAGGATAGATATTATGAGTTAATTTCTATTGAATGATGTATATTTCGAAAACATGGTGTCGCAGGTTATCAATATAATCGCCATTCTTGTTCTCCTTTAACGTCGGCGATGCGATATCGTTCGATATTTGAAAAGAGCGTGAGAAATGCAATTTTTCTGATCCAGCTGTTTTTTCGTTCAAGATGCGCATGTCGGAGAATATTAATTTCACCTATTTGGAATGACGTCAGAACTTTGAAACTTTGGCAGTAGGTTTTGTTTGTCTGCCAAATTTCGAAAAAACAGCTGAATCGCAAAAATTGCATTTCTTACGCTCATGTCGAATATCAAACGATATCGCATCGCCGACGTTAAAGGAGAACAAGAATGGCGATTATCTCAATAACCTGCGAACCATGTTTTCGAAATATACATCATTCGACAGGAATTAACTCATAATATCTGTTCTGAAAATTTCAAAGCTCTACTTCTATTAGAAGTATACCAAAAATGAAGCTCGCGCATAGTCAAAGCTACTGCGATACACATAGCATCCCACATTTTCAGCTTAATATGTTCAGGAAATAAAAAACTTTTGTATGGGTTGGATTGCTAGTAGGCCGGGGATTTCAAATCTCGACGAAATTTTTTTCTAGCTACTTAAGAAAGACAAGCTGGTGTTGTTTCCGACGACATGTGACCAGTTACACTTTCGACAAATATCTTAACTAAATTTGGAATACAAACAATACCTATTCCAAAGTTTAAAAGTTCTGACGTCATTCTAAATAGGTGAAATTGATTTTCTCCGACATGCGCATTTCTCACGCTCATTTGGGATATCAAACGATATCGCATCGCCGACGTTAATGGAGAACAAGAATGGCGATCATCTTGATAACCTGCGACACCATGTTTTCGAAACATACATCATTCGACAGGAATTTACTCATAATATCTGTCCTGAAAATTTCAAAGTTCTACTTCTATTAGAAGTATACTAAAATGAAGCTCGCGCATAGTCAAAGCTACTGTGATACACATAGCATCTTACATTTTCAGCTTAAGCTTCAGGAAATAAAAACCTTTAGATGGGTTGGATTGCTAGTAGGCCGGGGATTTCAAATCTCGACGAAATGTTTTTCTAGCTACTTAAGAAAGACAAGCTGGCGTCGTTTCCGACGACATGTGACCAGTTACGCTTTCGACAAATATCGCAACTAAATTTGGAATACAAACAATACCTATTCCCTATTTCTGTCGACGGCATGGAGTCCCTTAAGGCGTGCTTGGTCTACTCGCCAGGAGCGTGGGCTTGAGCGCACTGTTTAACACCCTATGCATCTTTGGGGGGTTTGAGTAAAAGGGGTTTCGGATCGTTACACCTCTACAGAAAATCTAACAGCAGATCGAATGGTTAAAATCTACCAAAAATGTTTACTACCTAGTGCTGGAAAGTTGTATAACAAGCCAGGAGATCACTGGATTCTGCAGGAGGATAATTACCCTAAAGATTGTAGCCGTTAGTGTACAGGGTCGGCCACTAAGAGAGGTAAGCGGCTGTATTTCGAAAAGTATTTGTCCTAGGTTCTGCGGGAAAAAAATTTGATAGTAAAAGTGGCCAAGAGAAATTTCTGGAAATTATTTTTAAGCTCCAGATTTTACCGCTAGGAGGCGTAGCTGCTATGTTTATATCTAAAATTCCTATTATCTCAGAAAATCGCAGAATAAGCTATAACTTTGGTATCTTCAGTTGCAAGCCTATTTAATACGATATAATTTCGTGACATTTAGGGACATATTTGTAGTTCGTGCTTGAGGTTGTGTCCATGCTTGAGCACGCGATTTTGACGTAAATGTCATTACAAATATGTCAAAATCGCATGCTCAAGCATCGACACTACCTCAAGCACGAACTATAAATATGACCCTTAGTCGTATCTGTCATAATAAGGGAGAGGGAAGGCAATCTATTCGTCAATGTTTAAAGTTAAAAATTTTCGTTGCTATTCAACATATCCGAATAATCTTGGACTCGTTTGAAAGGAAATTGTGTGGACTTTAAGCAGCGTTTATATGCTACACTCATTAGTTTCAAACTAATAAACTAGAGGTCGCTTTCTGGAGCGGTAACCTATTTTGACATTTTCTCAAAAAATTAAATGGAACGATACTATTGTAAATCTACCTATTATCTGTAAAAATTCTTCGGACGCTAGTCCGTGGTATTCCTAGCTCTAACTTTAAAGTTCTAGTACTAATGTGGGGACTAAAACATAATTTAATTAAAAACAATTACTTACATGTTTCTGGGAATATTGAAACCAAACATTCACCAACTAGGGTCGCATTCAGAATGAGTTCTGTAAAGTCTCAATGCGAATTATCACATTACATCTTAGAATTACATATACACAATAAATTGATTAATCTCTACGAAACCATGTTTGCATTCAGATTAGAATATAATATATACAGGCTGGTCCATTTAAAGTGTAACACTGTAATATCTTCGAAACAATTACTGGTATGACGAAAAATGTTAGACAAAAGTTGAACTATATGAAGAGGCTCATCCGATGGCCCTACTGTTGTCACTATAAAGAAAGATACAAAGGTCACAGCAAGGGCAACTTTTTTTTTCAGAATGCATATGGTATTTTTTTACCAAATTCTAAAACACCAATAAATTGTGAATAGAAAAATAGTAAACCACATGTGACCTCAAATTAATATTAATCGAGATATTTCGAAAACATGAGAACTTAATAAAAGTCAGTGCAGCAATGTTTTTTCTTCGGTTTTAAATGTAAAAGTAGAAAATAAATGTTAATAACAGCTACAAATTGTTTAATATATTTGTTTTAAGTGTACAATATCGACTTGTTGTATATGACACGGAACCAACAACACCAGAAAACATGCAGCAGAAAATATGACATGCATGTGCAGACATTTCGGAAGACATGTTACTGCGTGTGCATAGAGACTTTTCTGCGCGAATGCAAAAGTGCATTGAGGCTGGTGGCCGCCAATTTGAACATTGAATTCGATAGCCGTCTGCATTCTTCAACTGTTTACCTTATGTAAAGAATTTGTAGCTACTATTAACATTTACTTTCTACTTTTACATTTAACAAACAAATAAAAAACATTTGCTGCACTGACTTTTATTATGTCCTCATCTAATATCTATATCCAGCTGCAGGTAATCTAGAAAAATAGAAAAGTACTAAATTAATTTTATATCATAACATTAACATGACTGCACACATGCGAAGTATTTCTTTAAAATTCATTCAATAAAATTTGATTCAACATTATCCAATGATGGAGGATGCAAAACTCTTCAAGTTGGCATCATCGGTATTTTCTTCGCGTATGTACGAGTCGATGTTCTGTTCTGGCTCAGTAGCCATCTGACGTAGAAGGGGGGTGTTGGTTAGCAGGGGTCTTCTTATAAATCCAGCTAACGACAAGGACAGAAAGATGTTAAATGCACCACAATAATCTCAATCATATGTTTTAAGGTAATGAATTGATTTTATATCATTTATTTTGTACACAAATACACACAAATATTATAACAAAATCACACAATTAAAATCCATCCACCAAAGAAGAAAAACCAGCCAGTTATGGGCATTTTAAGAAGAAATTAAATGGTAATTAAAATCAACAACTTTACGGTGACCCTGTATAACACAATTTTTTACCGGACCTGTAGAAATTAATCTATCAATGACCGTTATTGACATAAGACTATCGAAATGTAGTTCTGAAGACATTTAGAGACAATTGCGAATCATCTATAAAAAGCCATGCTATAACAACAAAGACGCTATTTTTGCATAGATTGTTGAACTGAACGTTTGCTCTACGTAAAATTCATTAAATAACCACGGTGCACCGTTGGGCCCAAATAAGCGATCGTCTTCGATTAAACGTACGTAAAACATCAAAATTTTCACCGAATTTTAATTACCCCTACGAAAAAGACGTTTTCCATCTACCATCCGGCTAGGCGAGCGAAAACAGAAAGTTTTCGAAATCTCACACACACACACACACTCACACAAGTAAGATAAGGGAACTTAATTTTAATTAGTTTTAAGTCCAAAAATAATATTTGAAAAGTTTAAAAATTATTTTTTTTTAATAATTTTTTTTTTAAGTGAAAATTTTGTTTTTATAAAAGAATATTAAGTTAAAACATAAAACATTATTTATTTTAATTAAAATAACAAAAAAATTTCAAAGTAAAAAGGTAAAAATTTTAGTTGTGGTGATTACCACGAAATTTCTGAACTGTGTAAACAAGTCTTTATAGGTTTATTGAAGTAAATAAATTTATTTTTTTTTTTTTTTGTAAAACATCTTTCTGATGTATTTTTTTTAATAAGATAAGCTCTCGTATTCTGTTCTTTACACCTGCTGTAGAGTTAAAAATTCGCGAACCCCTGAGATTAATTTTTTTATTAAAACCCCAATTTTTTATTTAAAGAGTATAGCTCAATTTTTTTTAATATTATTATAAGTCAAATTTCACATTACAGTATACCGTACAGTCTCGCTAATCCGGACTCCGATGATCCGGACGGCCGGCTAATCCGGACGGCAAAAAGAAAAAAAAAGTTGCAGTTCTTTACTGGGTACAATATACGAAATCGAAGTTTGTCGATAGCGAAAACAGTTGGGGGTTCATTTATCCTTGGCCATTTTTACCGTGAAGAGTGTCGAATCAACAGTCCGTTTTTGTTTTGTTTCTCGCTAGACGTCTGCTCAGTTGTTAGTTGACTTCAGTCATTGAGTAATGCTCAGTGCGTTATTGACCGATCGGTGTTCGGAGTGCAAGTTTGTTTCTTCAGAGTGCAGCGTGTTCAATGAAAATGGCGACTAAAGGTAAGTCAGTGATAGTAACAATGGAACAAAAACTCCAAGCTATGTTTTGTATTAATGCAGGTGAATAGCTTACTAAAATTGCAAAAGAGTTAGGCGCGGGAAACAAACTGTTTCCGATTGGAAAAAAAGGCGGAAAGAAATCGAGCATATTTGTGCAAAAATGGTTAGTAAAGACAGTTTAAGTGGCAGAAGTACTTAAAAAATACCAAAAAACAAAACATTAGATGATGCTTTGTATGTTTGGTTTTGCCAGCAACGTGATCAGGGTGTTCCGTTATCGGGTGTAAATTTGCAAACGATCTCGCTCAAACTGAATGAAAAGTTGAAAGGCGACCCTAATTTTACTGCCAGTGTGGGTTGGCTGTTTCGATGGAAGGAGCGACACGGCATCCCTGAAATCCAAGTAAGTGGCGAAATTTTGTCAGGTGACAGTGGTGCCAGCGAGAAATTCAAACAATTTCGAAAAATTCCTGAATGATGAAAACTTACAACCTCGCCAAGTGTTCAATGCAGACGAAACTGGTTTAAATTATAAAATGCTGCCGAAAAAAACTTTAGCTTTTAAATTAGACTCAGTAGCGAATGGCCACAAAGTTAAGAAAGAACATGTAACTTTGCTGCCCTGGAGTAATGCTTCTGGGGATCTAAAGTTTCCACTTTTGGTGATAGCGAAATCTGCTAAACCTAGGGCATTTCAAAATGACAATTTAAGTGTTCTACCGGTCCAGTACAAATCCCAAAAATCAGCATGGATGAATGCTAAAAATTTTAAGGACTTCGAAAACTTTGTGCCAGCAACAAAAAAGTTTTTAAAAGAGAAAAAACTCCCTCAAAAGGCAGTTTTGTTAATTGATAATGCCCCGTGCCATCCCAGTGAAGAAAACTTGCGTCATGGTGACATTTTTGTGAAATTTCTTCCTCGTAATGTCACGGTTCTCATCCAACCAATGGACTAGTGAGTAATAGAGGCGACAAAGCGGCGATACAGAAAAAAGTTGATTTTATCGTTTTTGGAACAACAGGAAGCAGATCCAGCTACAAACTTTATGGACCTTGTTAAAAAAGTGACAATCAAAGATGTCATTTATTTGGCAGCGGAAGAATGGGAAGAAATTCAACCGTCTACTCTCCAAAAGAGTTGGAAGAAATTGTGGCCTGAGATGTCACAAGAAAGTGAACAAATCGATACTCAATCTGCTGATGACGCTGAATTTGTTCAATTTTTTCAACAGTTAGAGGGTTGTACTGAGGTGGAGGAAAATGACATTTCCGAGTGGATAAACAATGACAGTGACATCGGTCATCAAGTGCTAAATGAAGACGAAATCGTCGCAGCGACAACAATGCTGGACGGGTTGATGACCTACTTCGAGAAACACATCGACACGTCAACAGCTGAGCTACTGACCTTGAAGCGCCTACGAGTTTGCACTGCAAAACGGTGTCATTCATTATTAAAACAAAAGAACATGACAGACTTTTTTCACTAGTTTTTCAAAATTCATGATATTTTTGTTTCCTCTGCAGACTGTTATTGTACTTTAGTCAAGTAAAATATGTCTATCAATCAATGTGCAGTACTGTTAAACTTGTGTGAAGTCCAGAAATAAATTTGTTTAAAGATAAAGATGTTTTGATATTTTTATTCTTTTTAAACCAGTTCAGTTACAGTCACTCTTTGCTAAATATGTAGGTTATAAAATACGTACTCTGTCCGCTATACATATATTTACTGTATCACCAGGCTTTTTCCGTCTAATCCGGACTTTCGCTAGTCCGGACAGGGTCCGGTCCCGTTAAGTCCGGATTAGCGAGACTGTGCTGTATACAAATTAATAAATATTTCTGATTTTGAACATTCTGTGAAAAAATACATTAAACATTATGTGACGCAACGCTAACTCTCTTTGAGCTATTGCTGCATTCTGAAAACGCTCAAAGTAAACTGCTATCATATTGACGGTCTCAACATTCGTAACAAGCATTTTAAATGATCTAAACCAACATCAACGGAAGAAAAAATAATAGTAGTTTTTACCACGAGTCAATAATGACAGTTATTAATTCCGAAAGCTGAATTTACGAACCGAGTCGCGTAAGCGGCGAGGGAGTAACTCGACTAGAGGGAATAATAGTCATTATTGCGAGTTATTATACACTACTTTATCTACGACTAACTGAATATTACTAAAAAACAAATCAATTAAACGAAAATATCATTTAATAGGTTTTGACGTTTGACAATTAATTACATACTCGAACTTGTTTATCGTTACTATGATAACGTTGGTATCATTATGTTCTTATTGGCGGAGTGCAGAGACTAATGGTAACATTATGTCTCATTATTCCCTGATCGCATTTTATTATTCTCTCCGGGTATTATGAGTACTATTATTAACCAATAGTGATTAATATAATTCCTACTTTATTGTTTAGTCATAGATAAATAATTAGATGCTATAATACTGCCATTAGAGATATTGTAAAAGAACGGTCTTTGTTGTGCGCTATATTGTGAAAGAACGATCTTACGATGTGCTAATGTGTTTAAAATCTTGGGCGCCACGGTATATGAGCAAATTCCCCTCGTGAACCCTCGATGACGAAAGCTACTGATACCGAAATAAAGAAATTAATTTCCCTGACTAGAAAAATGTCGGTCGCAATCGCTCTAACGTAATAAAGAAAACATATATGTACTTACTTTACAAACTTTCTTTCTTTATACGTTCGCAAGACGTGCGATAAATCGAGGATTTATAATATTTTAACAATAAATAATAACACAAAATATGCAGACTTATTTGACACTAAATAAATGAAAATGCAGCAAATAAACGAATAACAAATATATTAAATAAAATGAATAAATAGGTATATTTACGGTATTACAACATATGGAACAAACTCTTAATATTAAATGCACCTTTCTTAGTTAATTACAGCCAATACGCGATTAAATTGATAAGAGAAACAACTGAGCTAAATATATATACAGGGTTTTCAAACTTAAGTCGGCACTATTGCTAACTTTGTTATTATTGGAGCTACAAAGTTGGTTAAATAGGCAAACTAGTGTAGTTTTTCAAGCAAATTACAATGGCATTAAAAAAAATAATTGACATACTGGGTCACGTGATATTGTGAAAAATGTAATTTTTTTTAATGGGACACCCAGTAAGGTGAACTGGGGTAATTGTAATATATAACTTGCATAGTGTAGTTTCAAACAACCCTTACACTTTAATGCGCGCTTCAAAAAATCTGTGAAAATTTATACAAGATGGCTATATTATGGACTTTATGTCAATAAAATATAAAATGGGTGAAATCATTTTAGTAACATTATAATTTTTTTTTTTAAAAAGACTGCAATATATTACATTTGCCCCCACGAAAAGGGGCAAATGTAATAATCGGCCATCAGCGTAGTTGTGTTAAGGATTAATAGCTTATGTGGGGTAAATGTAGAGAGAATGTTATGCTCCACATTTACGTTTTTTAATTTTTTATTTTCGTTGAAAAATACAAAAGTTACAAACTTTTATTCAAAAAGAAATTTAAACTAACTAACTATCAATATTAAATATTCCACAAATATCACAAACAATAATATCTTTAGAGCTATAAAACATCTAACAAAGGTTAATACCATCAAATTTGAGTTGAAAAGTAAAACCTGAACCGCGGCGGTCTGCAGTAGGCGGAGGTAACGTCTTTAGAATATTGGAGCTGTCCACTATGTCTTCGTCATCAACTGCGGGCCAGAAAAATTGTTTTTTCTTAAATCTCAGGAATTTCACAACCCAATTGTCAGATCCTTCACTTCTTAATACTTTTCCAACAAAGTGCCTGGTGCTTTTCTTCATGCTATATTCAACCAAAACCCATTTATCAACATCAATGGATTGACTATGTTCCAAATCAGATTCAACAGAATCATTCAAATCTCTTAAATACTCCTCTTCATTATCAGACTCATTGTATATTACTTCATTGTCATCTAGTTCACTACCAGAACTTGTGACTTCAATGACCTCTGATCTCTTTTTTTTTGGTGCTACTACTGCTTTGTTACTTGTTATAACCTCAGCCCCTGGTGCTAACTTCCGTTTCGGGATTTTTGGGCTACTTTGAATTTGGCGGACACATTCTAATAATAACTTCTCAAAAGATGGCTTTCCAGAAACTGTGATAGATGGTGTACCAACTATACTGCTGTGGCCAATGTAGGTAGATGCAGTAGCATTACTTATGCTGTTAATCAGATTCTCCTCACTGTTAGAGTGGTCTGTGGTAACTGTTTCGTTGACAGAATTTCCAGGAAGAGCTGGTACGTTGGTATTATTACCCGAATCAATTGTTTCAGAATTTCTCTGATCCCATCTCTTAAGAGCTTCTTTGTCAAAGTTCTCTCTAGGTACAACTTGGCTGTTGAATGGAATAATACCGCCTTTCTTGAAGCCATTAGTGATTACAGTTGTCGGGGTCTCTTTCCAGGATTGGGCAATAAACTCGGAAAATATTTTTTTGGCAATTTGCGACCTACATTTTGTCGCTGCCATTTTACCAATTTCTCATCCCATCTCGTTTTAACGGATTTGAATACGGATAGATCGAGCGGCTGCAGAAGGTGGGTGGTATGGGCCGGCAGTATTAGAATAGTGATGTTCTCTTTAATTGCTAGTTCTACGACAGATGCATTAACATGCGTGGAGTGCCCATCATATAAAATAAGGGCCGGCCTTTTATTTCCCAAAGCAGGAATGACAGTCTTATGGAAATAATTCAAGAAAATTTCGGAGTCCATCCACCCCTTCTTGCTTGCGGCGTAACACATTCCAGGAAAAGAATCATCTGCTGCTTGCCATTGGTCCCAGATGTTCAGCCCTTTGAAAATAACTAAGGGGGGTGCTTTCTGACCAGAAGCACTAGCCATTAGACATACTGTTGTGTTTTCACGGCCTGGAGTGCTGGTGACACGTGAGCATGGTGTACCTCGCTTACCAACCACTTTTGTTCTGGTCGGGTCGATGGAAAAGCTGCTCTCGTCTAAATTCCATATCTGCGAAGATTGGTCTGTAAGCATTAATTCACTGAGGGTTTTTTTCAGGAGAGCAAAATACCCATAAATAATAAATGGATCTGTAGCTTTTTTCTCACAAATTCAACTGCTTGAGGTTTCTTTATACTTAAGTTGTGTCTCTTCTTGAATCCAATGAACCAGTCAATGCCGGGTACGCCATCCTTGAAGGGCGTGCGCAGTTGGTGCTCTTTGACATATTGCGCAACCAGCTCAATAACCTCTTTTCGAGACAACCCAAAACCCCATTTTTCTAATGTAGCAATACCGTTAGCCAATTCCTCTTCTTGTTCTCGGCCTAGAGCAGTTAGTCGTCCCTTGAAATTTTTTTTTTTTTGCTCCTCTAGTCCCCTTCACGTTGGTATAAATTGTAGGATATGGGATATGATAAAGTTTTGACGCTTTATAAATGGTCATTCGACCA
This sequence comes from Holotrichia oblita, assembly GCA_023690525.1. Taxonomy (NCBI): domain Eukaryota; kingdom Metazoa; phylum Arthropoda; class Insecta; order Coleoptera; family Scarabaeidae; genus Holotrichia; species Holotrichia oblita. The sequence goes on along the minus strand of CM043017.1, from coordinate 94,760,923 downwards.
CTTGTAACATCCTCCACAGCTTTAGTCAAGTCATCTGTCGTGTAACTGGGGTTTCCATTTTGTTTTTTGCGATAACATCGTACCATTTTGTGACCTGAAAATAATGGGGCAAATGTAATATAATGTACTACACATTTGCCCCTCACCATAATTTTCAGGGGGCAAATGTAATATATGTTAGTATCACGTGATCGGTGACTATTGAATAAATTTATAATCATACAGCATGAAAACAGTTATTTTTCACCATGGTAGCCAATATTTTAAAATATTTACCTTAAAAACTAAAATTCAGGCAGCTCACAAATAAACACTTCTGGCACTCGATGATTAAGTGAAACAGACGCCGTTCGGTAAATCACGCACATCGTCTGTCAAAACCGCTTTTATTAATGCGCAGCTGCAATAATGGCGAAACGAAGGTTAGGTTAGATACATACTATAGCAGCGGACAGCAGTTCTAATGAAATTCGGATAATACACTTTGCTATTACAATTGCCCCATTTTTACAATTACCCCAGTTCACCTTATACAGTTCTCACGGTCGACAGAAAATTTAATTCTGAACAAAAACTTTCCTATGAACTTTTATCCTAAAGTCAATAATAACAGAGATTTTGATGATTGTTTTTACAGAAACTAAAAACAGTATTGTTTATTTGAAGTTATTTTATTAGTTTCGAAAATAAAAAAAAAAACAAGAAATTTTAAATTCAGAGCAGATGCTCAAAAACATCACCCTCTTGCTCCAAGCACTTTTGAACCCGCCTGTTAACGCTTCTAGTAGCCTTAGCAATGATTCTACCATCAATATTATTAATAGCATGGCTGATGCTTTGCTGGAGATCTTCAAGAGTATCATACCGTCTTTCATACACTGCACTTTTCACAAATCCCCAAAAGAAGAAATCCAAAGGTGTTATGTCCGGTGATCGGGGAGGCGTACGAATAGGCCCGTTAGTTGATAGATATCGGCCATCAAAAAGGTCATGTAATAAGTTATGAATTTGGCGAACATTATGGGCAGGAGCGCCATCTTGTTGAAAGAATATCTGTTGTCTATCCATTAAATTCAGGTCATCCAAGAATTCTCCAAGGGTAGCGGTTAACATTTCGACATACCTCTCGCCAGTTAACGCACCTTGATAAAATACGGGGCCTACAATTCTTGAATCAATCAAGCCACACCAAACATTAACACTAAAGCGTCTCTGCGGATTACAAGGACGGAAAAGCATCGGGTTTTCTCGACTCCAATAGTGGCTGTTCTTCCTGTTATACATACCCCTGTTGGGGAAATTTGATTCGTCACTCCAAAGAACCAAACGCCAAAAATTATGGTTAAGTGTATCTTGATTAATGTACCACTGACAAAACTGAGTCCGTCTTTCTTGATCTCCCGGTACCAGCGTCTGAATAGGTCTGTATCTGAACGGCACAAACTTATGTTTTTTTAGAATATTGTGAATAGTTCCCAAAGATAGTCCACTTTCTTCCTTTAAATCATTTGCATTATTAGGATTAGCTTCAAAGAAAGCTAAGACGTTAATTTCAGTTGCTTCACTTATTATAAATTGTTTTTTGGTTCTAGTTTTCTTGAACACATTTTCATTTGATCGAAACTTACGGTACAAAAGTAAAAAGTACCTTCGATCTGGCAAGTTGCGCGTAGGAAATAAAACACCGTAACGTTCACGAGCTTGCAGGAAATTTTTATTACAAACGATGTAACATTCCATCATATCACATTTTTCTAAATGCGTGAAAGGCATTTTTTCATCAATAAACACAAAATGTTAATTGCTTACTGACAGAGGTTTAATGCAATATTTCAATGTTGATGACATTTGCAAAACAATCGAATTTTGTTTATGAAATAACAGCCACCTTGGCAAATTTGAAAAATCATCAATAACTCTGTTATTATTGACTTTTGGATAAAAGTTCATAGGAAAATTTTTGTTCAGAATTAAATTTTCTGTCGACCGTGAGAACTGTATACTGGCTGACCCATTAAAAAAAATTACATTTTTCACAATATCACGTGACCCAGTACGTCAATTATTTTTTTTTAATGCCATTGTAATTTGCTTGAAAAACTACACTAGTTTGCCTATTTAACCAACTTTGTAGCTCCAATAATAACAAAGTTAGCAATAGTGCCGACTTAAGTTTGAAAACCCTGTATTGTATAGTACATTCACGTTAAGAAAACAGTGTTAGGTAAGATAGACAATAGTTTCTTGGATTCTAATTGGCTGATAACTCAGCCAAATTTACTCCACAATAAAAATCCTACCTTTGTATCAAATTTAAGTTGGATAAAATGAAAAAATCACTGTTAGCTATTATTGAATTTGATTCTCTGTCACTTGTCAAATTTTCTTATTGTTGTTTCATTGATAGTTTCTATTTATATTTTGTTGTTACATACATTTGTTGTTACAGCTAAATCATCGGTTATTTTAAATAAGTTCAGGTAATGTTTTACTAATGCTATTTTTTAATGGTACTTATACGCGATTCATAGTTCTAGTTTAGTACAAGCATGGGTGACGACGAGATAGTTACTCGAAATGTTAACATTCCTGCTGGTTCATCAAAGAATGCTCAAGGGAAACGTATTAGTAGCAGACAAAAACAAATGACTTACAATAATTTATATTTGCAATTAAGAAGAAATTTATCACAAAATGTTTGTTATATGTGGTTATATGACATTTATATGACGATCGCAGCGCTAACTACTGTTTTCTTTAAAATGAATGGATTATAGTGACATTTATTTCAAAGGTATAAAATAATTGTTATGTTGGTAAAATTATCTGAAACTAGCATTTAATTTGTTAACCATGTATGACAATCCGGACTAAAATTTGACGTTGCCCAAATGACATACAAAATTTATAATTTACAAAATGGAATGATACTGATTTAAATTACTCACGTGACATATCTCATTTAATATCCAAAGGTATTTTCAGTTAAATTCTTCTAATAGTCCAAGTTCCCAATCAAATGACTCATTTTATTAGGTCAACTGTACGGCTGATCATCGAAAATCAGGCGGCCATGAAATTCAAAAAATAGTTTCTTCAGAAAAATCTTTAAAACAGACGCGTCCGAACCACCACCGCATGCAGACCTATATCAATTTCGCCTCTAAAACGTAAACAACAAATTAAAAATTCAAATTTACCTATAATATTATCATGTTTTCCTTATCCGAGACCCAATTAATATCAAATCTCATAATTCCGAAGGAAGACGACCAATTTAATTAATTTCTACGACAATTATTTCCAAAATAATATTCCGAGACACAAAGATCCAGAGATTTTTCCACTCCGAGACAAATCCCGAAGAATTTCTTCCACGACGAGACATCGAGCACATCAAGATCCTGATTCCCCGCTCGTACATACGTGAAAATTTTCAGACAATACCGATGCAGACCATTTCCCGACTGAGACACACTCGAACGCACTTTTTAACAGATAAGTGGTTAAAAAATAAGTATTAACGCAAGAAATTGTCCATTTTAATATAAAGAAAATTAAAACTCAAGTATATAGAAACGAATTTAGCCTCAATTAATCAATTAAACAGAGTACTCATGAAGTTAAAGAGAATCCTCCAATTTAATTTATTAGAATTAAGCATTTTATATTAATCGTATTCATTTCACAAGTTAACTTAAAAAAGAGGATAAATAAAATCAATTTTTTAATTATTAAACAAGTTATTGAAACATTATTTGTTTAATATGAAGAAGTTTAAAATCAAAAGGCGTTGTCCGGTACTCTATTTTATTTGTTCCTACATTGTAACTCTTTACTTGCTAACACTAGACTAACTTAGTACTACCTGAATGAACTGAAGGTTCATCGACACATTTCCTTGCGTAATTATTGTCTATCATCAATTTTACAAAGCTACATGAAACTGCATTACATAGCACTAATAATTTCGCAGGTTTAATTCCATCGCATTATTAGCAATTGCAAATGTTCAAATTATATCGTTTTTGTTTTTTTAAGGGTTACCAATCTAAATTTGTTACTATAATGTTATTCCTAGTCTTAAGGCGAGTGATTTGAAATAAAAAATTGAATTTTTCTTAAGTAAAACCTGTCTTTCAATTGTGTGTGAGTGTGAAAAAGAGTCTTGAATCCACCCTAACCCTGAGATAAGAGAATCCAACAACCTTCTCAATAAATCAACAAACATCATTATTTTTTTAAAACAGGACAAGAACAATATATAGACTTAAAAGAACAACAACGGAGAAGTTTATGTAAAAAGACCAATAGTTACTTTATCTTTATACGCTTACGAGGTCGTATCTATGAAAAATAGTGGTTTTTATGGCCAAATATCTTTACGTTACTTCTTTCTTCGCGTACGCACGCTGACGCTGTTTCTTCCCGCGGAATGTCCGCTGCTGACGCTGGGTGATCTGTCTTGGGGCTCGGGCGTGTTCTTTCTTGTAATTTTCTTTACCAGTATTTTATATTTATTGGCTACGTACTGGACCTTCCCAGTAACCACGGCCTTATTTTATACTGATTATTTAAACAAATATATTAATTACAAAAACACTAACTGGCCCTAACTTGACAAATATACTTCACACTAATTGCGGAGCGGACTAGACTCTCTGGCGTTCGAACGAGAAGTAGTCTCTTACATGCGGAGTCAAACCGATATTCCTACGCCGGCCGGTACAGTTCTCATCATAAGGCCGCTCTCTCACGGGTCGATGCAACATCGGTACGGTACACCGTTGGCATGCTTAGGCAATGTCGAGCACATATATTTTAATTGGTACCAGCACACGAGTCGGCGCAATGCGGTTACAACTCCGTATGTTATCGGCATGCTGCGCGTCGGCATATTTTCAATCGGTTAGCATACGGTACTGCATGTATTTTGTGAGAAAGTGAACATTAGAGTCCTCTCTGCAGGACTAACACATTATCTCATATTTGTATTTTGTTTCCTAATAACTTCACTGACAAGCTGATCAAGTTCTTGGAATGTATTCTTTGACATACATGGACTGAAATTTATCGTCATCTATGGTTAATTCCTGTGCGGCAACGAACAATCTGAAATTAATATTCCTTTCTGTATGTATGGGTGCACCCAGTACCTCCTCCTTTTTCGCTTTTGCAATTTTACATAGATGTACAGAATCATATCTTCTTCTTCACTGGACGATGACATACTCTCAAGTGTCGTGCCGTGTGAGAATATACGCAACGTTGCTGCGGTGCAACAATTGCTGCACCGTTATCCTATCGATGTTGCACCAACCCGTGAGAGAGCGGCCTAAGTCATCAGTTTTCTCGTTGTCGGTTAAAACCGTTACATTTTTTAACTATTAAAAATATATGACAAAGAGATAATTATATACAGTTACGGAAAATATACGAATAGGTGCATTACATTAATTAAAATAAAATAAATTTCTATAATGTACATAATAAGTACTTGTTTTCCTTATGACGTTACCATGTTTAATAAAATAAAATAATTGAAAATTCGCATCCCGTTACAACATGCAATGTTTTCCAGACCCAACTTATTTTTAAGTTATTATTGCCTGACTCGTTTGTATCTTTATGCTTGCTAGTTTTTTTTGCGATAACTTGGAAACAAATAGATATCGAGTTGCGGTTTTCAGTAAAATATGTGTAATTTAAATCCGCTTACGAACCTATTAACGCAATAGTATCGTTCTATTTAATTTTTTTAAGAACATTGTCAAAATAGGTTACCGCTCCAAAAAGCGACCTCTAGTTTATCAGTTCGAAAGTAATAGTGATGGGTTGCTACGAAGCAAACTGCTATTTTGAGCAGCTTATTTGTAGCAGCTAACGAATATTAAAAGAAACTGCTACTTTTTGTAGCAGTTTTCCGATGTAAATATTTCTGATGTAGCAGCTCTATAGACATCATATGTTCTATCCCGTTGTAGCTAGAGGAGAAACTGCTACAAAAATTAGCAGTTTTTTTAAACTGCTAACGAAAAGTAGCAGTAGCAGTTTGTAGCTGCTAATGAAAAATAGCAGTTTTACACATCACTAGAAAGTAATGGGTGTTGAGTCCAAGATTATTCGGATAGGTTGAATAGTAACGGAAATATTTAACTTTAAACATTGACGAATAGAAGGTCTTCTCCCTCCCTTATTATGACGAAAAAAGATATGAAAGAACATCACGAAAGAAAATTATATGGTATTAAATAGGCTTGCAACTGACAATGACTGCAATTGTTATTAAGTTGAAACTACCTGCTGTCGTCACTGGTTTATATATATATTAATTTTTTTAATTATGCTGCTGTTGTCACTGCTGGGATAAAAATTTCTATTTTTACGACAAGCTCCCAGTTCGAGGGTGGTTGGATCTGCTGCTGGAAATATAGTTTTTAACTTTCTGAATATATATATAAGGAGTGATAATATTATATGTATTCAGTGTGCCGCAATTACCGTATCATAAATATCTCGATCCAGGAAACGCACTCTCTGGAGAAGATCCTATCGACACAGACGATGCCATTGCTCTTCAACACGATAGTGTATACGAAGCAGTTGTTTCCGCAGAAGATATATTAAAAGCCGACGAGGAGACTATATTAGATTTCTGCGACGATTTTAGTACCTTTGGAAATTGGCATTCGCTCGTAGGTATGTACGTTCTTGTATCATTAGTATTCTGCAATTCTTAGACAATATTATCTGCATATTAATAGGGGCTGCTGGTTTAACTTTAAAACACGAAGTAGAAGAACAAGTAGGAGTTATTTATCTAGACATGTGGTCGCGACAGCGATATAAGGCTCTATCCTTTGCTAATAGAAAAGAGGAATATGAGGAACATCAAAGATTGTAACGTCAGGTGCACCAACAATTGAAACTTGACCGAACGCAGGCGTCAGATCAACAGCGACATTGGTCGGCGACGAATGTTATATATCATTAAACACTGTTCACAGTGACGAATCTTCTTAAATTTGATAAGCTCTGCTTTACAATTGACGAAGTTTTCTTGAAATGCGATTTTATTTACAATCTCATCTTCTACCGAAAAATATCACAGTGAATGCTGATATACTCGATCTGAAATGAAAATATTTTCAAAATTATCGAATAATTACATAAATAAATAACTTACCTAAAACATCCAAAGGATAAATGGCTTTTACACAATCGTCACACAATTTCACGGTGGTACTGAATTCCCAATGTATTTCGTCAGACGTATCTCGACAATCAGCTGGAGGGCTAATATGTTTATCTAATATACTTAAATTCAGCGATCCAACATAAATAATGGCATAAGATGACTCTTTACAGAACCACTGATTTATATGATTTAAACAAACACCTTCTCCTGGGACAGCAAAACTTGGAAACCTACTGGCGGCTTCGGAAGCAAGTCTTGAATATGCCATGGTGATAGAGACATGTATGCCTTTATACAATTTTACATCGGGTTTATATACCCCCAGAAAGATGGAAGTAAGTTTAGAAGGTTTAAACAGCGACGCAGTGCACCATGAGAAAAATATCCGCGACCAGTGACCATCAACAAGTTTAACGTACAATATAAGAAATTATATTTCCAGCAGCAAATCCAACCACCCTCGAACTGGGAGCTTGTCGTAAAAAGCAAAATTTTCTTTTTATCCTAGCAGTGACAGCAGCAGCATAATTAAAATAATTTTATATATAAATACATAAACCAGCGACGACAACGACTGCAATTGTTATTAAAGTTCTTCACTGGATCTCTTGGTGTAGAAGTAGAACACTAAACACTTTAACCCACTGAACACCAAACAAGTTTTAACTAAAACACCGACGCGTTTCAACAGCAATGCTGTCATTATCAAGGCGATAATAAAACTAAATTAAAATAAAATCTACAAAAACAGGTAACCTAAATGTTATGCACGGTCAATCCGATACGCATCATTAATTTCCGATTAACGAAAACAATGACGAATACGGTATAGGTCCATTGTCACAGTTCATTACACATGACTTATTTTTATATATTTCTAAACTTTCGAAAACATTTAGAAACTTACAATTGTTTATTTGTCTAATTAATTTAACATTCGTATGATCGATGTTGTGATCTGTTTCAAAAATGTGTTGGGCAACGCTCGATTTCTCAATTCTATTAAATATAAGATGAGCCATATGCTCTTTGAATCTAGTTGAGACTGCTCTCCTGGTTTACCCAATATATTTTTGATTACAATCTTTACAATTGATTTCGTAAATCTGACTTTTCTAGAGGTTGTATTTTATCTTTAGGGTTACCGATGAGACTTCGTAAACTAGTCCCAGAACTGTAAACTATTCTGAGATCTAGCTCTTTGAAGATTTTACTCAAACCTTTAGTGATAAAGGGAGCGTAAGGGAGGGTCACAACGGGTGAAGCTTTAACATCCTCTCGAAAAGTCGTAGATTCTTTCACAGTTTTCTTATAATTAAACTTCCTAATTAACTTATAGATATGCTGAGGCTGGAAACCATTACACTTGGCCGCATCTTTTATAATTTTAAGCTCTTTCTCATACCTCGCCTTGTTCAAGGGAAAAGTGAGAAGTCTGTGGACCAAAAAATTCAGGCTTGCCATTTTGTGTTGAACACAATGATGGGAATCTGAAGCAATGTAGCGAAGTGTACTGGTTTCCTTTGTATACACGTCAAACTCTAATCTATAGTTATTTCTAATTACTAAAGTATCTAGAAAGGGTAGCTGACCGTTTTCTTCTCTTTCACAAGTGAACTTTATGGTTTCGAACCGATTATTTAATCTATTGAGAAAATCGTCAATATTACATTTTTTAGTGTCAAATATAGCGAAAATATCATCCACATACCTCAACCAAACCCTAGGAAAGTATTCGCTCTCAGATTCTAAGTCCTTTTCAAAACGGCTCATGAAAAGGTTAGCCAAAAAGGGCGACAAGGAGTTACCCATTGCCGTTCCTTCCAGCTGTTCATAAAAACTCCCGTTGAATTGAAAAATGTTCTGTTTCATACAGATGTCAGTTAAGCGAATATATTCCTGGACACATTGTTGACTCAAAGTATTTTGAAGCAACAAGTCCTCGATGTATGTCAAGGTGTCTGGAATCGGTACACTAGGAAAGAGAGAACTAACATCAAATGAAATCAATATTTCACCCTCCAGCAACTGAATATTTTGAATTTCTTTAATAAATTCTAACGAATTTTTTACTGCAAAACTAGGTTGCTGTATTGGCAAATTATTAAATTCATTGGTCAGCCATTTGGAAACCTTATAAGTCGGTGCGTCAATTGCCGAAACAATTGGCCTTACCGACTTGCCAGGTTTGTGAATTTTAGGTAAACAATATAATTTAAGGACAACAGGATTGGAAACATGTAGCTTACGTCTAACATCGGCAGTAACAAGGTTGTTACAAGTTTTAAACACATTGTTGACGTCTCTAATCATTTTCGGTAAAGGATTTTTTGAAATTGACTTATAAGGGCCACTACTCAACAGGTCATTAACCCGATCATAGTAGTCCTCTTTATCTAAAATAACAACCTTGTTCCCTTTGTCAGCTTTCAAATAAAAACAATCTTTTTCCCGCAAAGTTTTAATGATTTTAATGTTTTCGGATTTCTGAGGTGATTTATAGGATTTCAAATTTTTTGAAATAGTATGTTTGCAGGCCTCCCTAACAAACTGTTTTGTGGGCTCAGGAAACCGCTGGATAGAAGATTCTAACCCGGAAATAACCCACTCAACATTCGTTTCAGGAGTCTGCAAACCAAATTTCAATCCTTTATTCAAAAGATTAAGTTCCCGTTCACTAAAGGTTTGCGAAGAATGATTTTCTACTATATTAATGGTATTCATCGGAACATGATGTTTATTTTTTAAAAAACAACCTAACTTTCTTAATTTCCTATCATGAAACAACAAAAAATAAACATCATGTTCCGATGAATACCATTAATATAGTAGAAAATCAAAAAAAATGTAGTATTGACGATTTTCTCAATAGATTAAATAATCGGTTCGAAACCATAAAGTTCACTTGTGAAAGAGAAGAAAACGGTCAGCTACCTTTTCTAGATACTTTAGTAATTTAGAAATAACTATAGATTAGAATTTGACGTGTATAGAAAGGAAACCAGTACACTTCGCTACATTCCTTCAGATTCGCATCATTGTGTTCAACACAAAATGGCAAGCCTGAATTTTTTGGTCCACAGACTTCTCACTTTTCCCTTGAACAAGACGAGGTATGAAAAAGAGCTTAAAATTATAAAAGATGCGGTCAAGTGTAATGGTTTCCAGCCTCAGCATATCTATAAGTTAATTAGGAAGTTTAATTATAAGAAAACTGTGAAAGAATCTACGACTTTTCGAGAGGATGTTAAAGCTTCACCCGTTGTGACCCTCCCTTACGCTCCCTTTATCACTAAAGGTTTGAGTAAAATCTTCAAAGAGCTAGATCTCAGAATAGTTTACAGTTCTGGGACTAGTTTACGAAGTCTCATCGGTAACCCTAAAGATAAAATACAACCTCTAGAAAAGTCAGGTATTTACGAAATCAATTGTAAAGATTGTAATCAAAAATATATTGGGCAAACCAGGAGAGCAGTCTCAACTAGATTCAAAGAGCATATGGCTCATCTTAGATTTAATAGAATTGAGAAATCGAGCGTTGCCCAACACATTTTTGAAACAGATCACAACATCGATCATACGAATGTTAAATTAATTAGACAAATAAACAATTGTAAGTTTCTAAATGTTTTCGAAAGTTTAGAAATATATAAAAATAAGTCATGTGTAATGAACTGTGACAATGGACCTATACCGTATTCGTCATTGTTTTCGTTAATCGGAAATTAATGATCGGATTGACCGCGCATAACATTTAGGTTACCTGTTTTTGCAGATTTTATTTTAATTTAGTTTTATTATCGCCTTGATAATGACAGCATTGCTGTTGAAACGCGTCGGTGTTTTAGTTAAAACTTGTTTGGTGTTCAGTGGGTTAAAGTGTTTAGTGTCCCAATTGTTATTAAGTTGAAACTACATGCTGTCGTCGCTGGTTTATATATATATATATTTCTTTTAATTTTGCTCAGTCGTTGAGTTGCAGTTACGCCCCTTAGCAGTTAAATCTGGAACTTCAAAATAATTTCCAGAAATGTCTCTTGGCCACTTTTACCACAGTATAGTATCTAGCCAGTAGCGTCACTCCCTACAAATTCGTGTTCTTATCCCTACCTGTTGAACGATGCGTCAAAGCTAGTGCGCAGTAGTAATGTACACGGCTGCTCTTTTTTATTACGAGCGCAAATGACCATTGCGCATTTATTCTCCGCCTGTATATTCACCCGCTTATGTGCGACAGCCAATGCGCAAAGAAAAACTCTGTCCCCGAAGATCAAAGGTGCCGACAGAGAGTGACCCTACTGGTTAGATACTGTGCTTTTACTATCAAAATTTTTCCCCGCAGAACTTAGGACAAATACTTTCCGAGATACAGCCGCTTACCTCTCGTGGCCCACCCTGTACAACGTGGCGTGAATAAAAAGGCATCGTGAGATTGCAATGGCCAGCTCAATCTCCAGATGCGAATCCCATCGAAAATGTGTGGTAGTTTATGAAACATAGTCTATGAGGGAAACGTACCTGGACTTTGAAGCACCTATCTCAACAGATTCGCCAGTTATGGCGTTCTTTACCACCATCATATGCTGAAACTCTTGTAGCTAGTATGCCGCGCCGTTGCCAGGCCATATATTAGATAATAATAGTGACTGGACTCCTTACTTGTAGTATATGGTATGTATAGGTGGTTTCGTTTTACATGCGCTTCTGAAGTTTTGCTTCACTTCAGTTACCAACTGCGTTCTTTTTAAAAATCAAGTGATATGGAAATGCACTTTCACGATGCACTTTACTGAAGTGCTTCAGATGAATGTGAAGCATGCACACTAGTAGCGCGTCACTTGTTGTGATACGCTTCACCTAACCTATAAGAAGGGTTCGTTTTTGTGTTTCACATGGTTGTTGCATTTCCGCAATACTTCAGTTGACGTCACAACTGAAACGAAGCGCATGTAAAACGAAAGCTATATGTATCATAGCTTATTTTTAGTGATGTGTAAAACTGCTATTTTTCATAAGCAGCTATAAACTGCTACTGCTACTTTTCGTTAGCAGTTTAAAAAAACTGCTACTTTGGCAGCAGTTTCTCCTATAGCTACAACGGGGTAGAACATATGATATCTATAGAGCTGCTACGTCAGAAATATTTACATTGGAAAACTGCTACAAAAAGTAGCAGTTTCTTTTAACGATAGTTAGCAGTTTCAAAATAGCAGTTTGCTTCGTAGCAACTCATCACTACTTATTTTAGTGCTTCAGGATTTCACAGAATCGACCGGACGTTCGTGTGGGACAGAGTGTATATCTATTTTTTATGTTTTTGTTAAACCTAAAATAAAAAAAATTATTCTTGAAAACTGCAACTAAATTTTCAATTTAATTGTCATTGTACTCAACGCCTGAAAATTAGCAAATTTTCAATGAAGGTACAACAAATAAAATAAAATTTGTTGTTGAATGTAGAAATTGTTTTAATGTGACTGCGGTATAGGCAACCAAAGATACTAGGGAATTTTATTATGTTTATTCCAGAATTTAGCCTGAAGTTTGGTCAAATCGTCAAATAAAGAACTATACCTATTGCAAACATTTTGACAGTGTTCTATTTTGATTTTGTGCTGATTGTATGTAGCAAAAGTTGTTCACAATGAGCTTCCATGACAAAACAGAAATTTCAAGTAAAGAGGATTGGATCCGCTTGTTAGAATCTAAAGAATTAAATAGAACAAATATGAATAAGTTGATTATGAATTACTTAGTAACAGGTTTGCTTTAATTTTATATAGGAAAATATTAGGAGCTATTTAACCTACATTGTAGAGGGATTCAAGGAAGCAGCGGAAAAATTCCAACAAGAATCAGGTGTTTGCCCTTCAGTCGAATTAAATTCATTAGATGATAGAATTAGAATTAGAAGCAATAATTAATGGTAGAATGCAAGAGGCAACAGCTTTAATTAATCAGTTACATCCAGAATTGTTGGACAATGATCGATATTTATATTTCCATTTACAGGTTATATCAGATAATAACATAATTTAATTTTACTAATCCTTTGTTTTTATAGCAATTACATTTAATTGAGTTAATAAGAAATAATAGAGTAGAGGAAGCATTAGCATTTGCCCAATCTCATTTGAGTGAAGCTGGTGAAGATGATCCGTCCGTTTTGTCAGAATTGGAGCGAACGATAGCTTTACTTGCCTTTGAAGATCCTCACAGTAGTCCATTTGGTGATTTATTGCAACCTGCACATAGACAGAAGGTAAGATTAAAATTACTTTAATAGTTTTAAGCTCTTTGAAGAATCCACAACTAAACTAAATGTGACACCGTTAATTAGTTATGGTGGTAAACAATATATTCTTTTTTGTTTTGGAAAGGATACACATTATTTTTCTTTTGTTTCTGCGATATGTAAAATATATGTTGATACATTCTCAAATAGAAGCACAATAGAACCTGTTCAACATGAACTTCAAGCAACTATAAGATTTTGTTCTTTTTAACGTTTTAACATGTTGAGCACAGGTGTGGAGATCAAAAAGTATTCCCTTCAGGACGTATATTGTTAGCATTTTTTATCAATTATTGCACTCTTTATTTATACACTTAGTTTACAGTGTGTTGCCGGATAGATGTCCCAATAGAAAAAACTTATTATGGATATATGGAAAAAGTATTCTTTGTAAAAGTTTTTGCTTGATCTGAAATACATAAATAATACTAGACTTCAAAATTAATATCACAATAATACGTAAAATAGTTGGTTTTTGTAAATTTTGGAGTCACATTTTTCTAAGTCCGTATGATGTACTCACATCATAGTTGCATTGAACGTAATTTATTGCATCGTGTTAGGCATATGTTAGATGAACTACTGTCATGCAGTTTTTTTTTTAATGTAGTGAGTGCTTAGTTGCAGTGACTCCGTAAGCTTTATCGCTTGTCTGACTAGCACTGCAACTCTCGCGGTGTAGTTTTGTGTGTGTATGTTGTGTTCAATTGGCTTTGTGACAGCAACATATCGCCTTTTATGATGCCGTGCTGTTAATCACTTTGCTCCCAACAGCGAATGGCAAGTCGATCCGGGATTAAACTCTCTCTGAAAAAGTGTCACCGTCCCTCCAGAGAATTGAACCCCGGCGCCTATCGTCCTCTCACAACGACACTGCGGCCATCGACCCGTTAAATTTAATTGTCAAAATGATGACACACAAAAAGTTTATGCGGTACAGCTATGGTATAGGCAAAACATCAGCAAGATATGCAATTGAAAAATTTAACAAGTATCCTGATGTTGTCATTCATTTAAAACCCTGCTCAGACTGGTGGGACGATTTGAAAAAACGGGAAGTGTCATTCCTAAAAAGACATCAAAAAAGACTTATGACGATGAAGATACTGGCACTCTTCTAGCTTTGGATTCGGTTACACAAAATTCGAGGGAATCTTTGAGAAAACGTGCATCCATTCTAAATATGAGCGCATCATTTCTCTGCCGTGTTTATGCAGCACACAAACTAAAGGCATATAAACCAAAATTTCGGCATGCACTTGAAGGTGGCGATGATGCAAAACAGTTAGACTTTTGTCTATGGATAGGTGGCGAAATTGCAAACAATCCAAATTTTTATAAAAATATTTTATTTTCTGACGAGTGTACGTTTAGTACCTACAAATGGACATGTGTCGTTTCAAAATTCGCGGTATTGGAGTAACACAAATCCAAATTTCATTACAGTAGAACCTCTGTTAACCAAAACAAAGGGGGAAAGGTCATTTCGGATAACCAAAATTTCGGATAATAATAAAAATGTCATTTTTTGAGATCAGGGATTGTTTTTTGTTTTTATTTTTCTTAAGTACAAGTAAATGAAGATAATACATATACAAAATTAACAAAGCATTTTAATAAGCTCAAACTCTGTATGTATTTACAAAAAAAAAAGAAAAAACATTTTACATAGTGAATATAATATAAGCAATAAAATTTTATGCGGGTTTTTTCGGTCCTAATAAAATAAATCTATATTTTCAATATTTAATATATGTACTGTATTTAGTCTACATATACATACATATGTAGTATATACATATGCGTTTAAAATTACTAATACCGGTGGTACTTTTATTGTTATCTATCAATAATATTAAATTATAATTTGGCAAAATGTCTGATGACTTAAATCGTAAATATTTTCTAAAATTACCGCCTAATATAACTTATTCAAAGTTTGTTTGGTCGTTTCGGTTAAACGCTATTTCGGTTAAAAGTGTTTCGAATAATAGAGGTTGTACTGTATTAACCGTAATCGGCAAAATTATAAAAAAGTAAATGTTTGGTGTGCGGTACTATACGACAGAATTATTGGACCATATTTTTTTTAAACAACTGTAAACCAACGCACTTATTTCAATATATTAAATCACTTCTTACTAGAAGAACTTGACACACTTCCACTTAATGTCTACAGCCAGTTATGTTCTCAACAGGATGGGTGTCCGGCTCATTCAACAAACACTATTAGAGAATGGTTGACATCACAGTTTGAATGCAGGTGGCTTGGGAGAAATGGGCCAAATTTATGGCCGCCTCGTTCACCCGTTCAACCATTATGGATTTTTTCTTTTGCTGGTACCTTAAGCAGAAAGTGTATAATGACATCCTACCCAATGATGAAAATAGTTTAAAAATCCGGATATCACAAGCTATTAACACTATAACACCTCAAATGTTACACAACTGTTACAATGACATTCGTAAAAGAGTAGAGTTATGTGCTGTGGAAGGTGGAGATATAGAATAAGTAAAAATAAAAATTTTGTGTTTTGTTGTCTTGCTAACTATTTTTAGAGTTGATAAAAGTTAGGATATTCTACGGACTTAATTAAAAACGTTAATAAAGAATATATTTTTTATAAACCCATAGTTTTTTTTTGTGTCCGCATTTTGACAATTAAATACTACGTGAATATTTTTTCCATACATCCATAATAAAAAGTTTTTCCTATTGGGACACCTATCCGGCAACACACTAGGCGTTTTCGAAAATGTAAACGGTTACGTCAGATAGCGATCCAGCCGTTCATTTATGAAATCCGGTAAGTGTAACCTTGTTTGAAAATGTGAATCGATCAGCAATCCAGATCACTGTAAAGTTACCCTACTAGCGGAGCAGGGTAAGTAAGGATCCGTATGCGCAATATAGATATTGGTGGATATCGTACGAATCGTTTGTTTATTAGTGATGTGCTTAGTAGTTCTTTTCAGCGAACTAGTTCCCGCGAACTATTTCACTTCTGCGAACTAGTTCAGTGAACTAGTTTGTGAACGAACTATTAAGCTATTGCGCCCATATCCGCACGTGTCCTTAAGCATTCTCATAGACCGCTATAACGCTAAATGCGGTAAACAGATGTTTACATACAACCATAATCCTGCTTTAATAGTTCTCTCGTTCGACGTCGTATACGTGTATGTAATTCATGCCTAATCGGCATCAAGTCTTAATAGTTCGGGCGAACTGGTTCATTTCGAATCTGTGAACTAGTTCTTGTAGTTCAGCTTAAAGAATAGTTCTTTTTAATAGTTCGTTCACGAACTACACAGCTCTATTGTTTATATACACGATGTAAACACAGCTGACAGTTGGAGACATGTTGGAGACGGATCGGCAAAAGTGACTGTGAGCTATAAACCCTCCATAACCAAAATCCAAAATTGTCTATCATTGCCATTCTACTTTGTCGACATAAATTAATACAATCTGAGATAAAACGATACCACACCATACAACACTTTTAGGTTATGTAGCGTATAGCACTCTGTGTTGTGATCTTAACGTTCGAAAATACGTGTAATCTGTCACGTAATATTAGCGATCGAATTGGGTTGTTTGGGTTACATTTTCGAAAACGCCTTGTATTTTTAGTAGCATTTACCGTATTGTGAATAAATGGTGAGTTGTAAGTTGAGGCATGGCGTTAATGCCTCACCGTGTATGCATGTGCCTGTGACATGTTTAAACGGCGAGGCACAAACGCAATGCCACACTACAAGTTCAGACAGGTTTTGCTATACCGTATACTGCATGCGCATAGCTTCAGTACTCATTTGTTCTCCTAACGTGACGAGATACGAACATAATATGGATAGTTACAAAGCTCAACAAGTTCAATTGCAAAAATTATGGGAAAAATGTATGTCAGACGAAGATTTTAATAGTGATTTTGGTGATGTTTACCTATCAGACGAATATGAACCCAGTGAAAGTGAACAAGATCAAGTGATGATGAAGTATACAAAGTACCTAAAAAGAGCTATAAAACCAAAGAACGGATAGAAGACGTAGTAAACGAGCCCTATTCTGCTACAAGCCAAAGTCAGGATGTAGAAATGACAGAAGTAGAAAAAGCAAATGCCTCAGTAAGTAATAATTTTAGCTAGGTATATACTTTGTTAGTGTTTACTTTCCAGTAACGTACTCGAAAAAAAGCTTCTACATATATGGCGTTTGCTTGCAGATATACCAGGTAATCGAGGACGTTTTTGGTCAATATGTCGACGACGAAGACAATCAAATTGATGATGAAGAAGCTTCTGCTGACGACGCTACAAGTGATATAAAATGGATATTTGTGGATGGCTCATCACTGAAACAATTTAATTTTACTGAACATAATGTTGGTATAAAATCACATTTTTATGAACCCTACAGGGTCTCTCACGAAACCCGTTAGTTAGAAAGTTTACGGAATCTACTTTTAGTACAATTTTGAAATTTTGAGTGACATTTGTGGTATAGGTTCTACCGTTTTAAAATATTTTCAACGAAATCTGACTTCCGGTTACACTGGAACTAAATAGCAACTTTGTTATTTTATACAATGGTACTTTTTTTTCAATGTAATCGATTTCAGGCATTATTTGCAAACATTTTGTATCAGGGTTCCCTATCCCTAAATTCAATTGTTTCGAAGATATTTACAATTTGCTTAATATTTTACTATTGCACCATCTTAAAGAAAAATTAATATTATTATTATTACTACGGAAAGTATACTAATATCTGTTATTTTTTCTCATAGTTAACTATAAAAATAAAATGTATCAGTAAGAGTCCTAAGAGTTGGTAAGAGTTGCCAAATGACTGACTGCGCAATATGACTATTAATCATCAAACTATTAAAGTTATCAAAAGACCATATTTCCAAGCCTCTCATCAATGATGAAGCGAATAAAACGAACGTATTACGTTATTTTAATATTTCCGACAAGTTCAATCGCTGCACCCGCAGTTGATCTCGGATAGTCAGAAAGTTCCGTTTTTCGAATTTTGAAATGATACAAAATGCGACCATACTCGTTTCAATTATTACAAGAACTACATCTAGGAGACAATATTGAACGAGTTGAATTCTATGAATTTATGATAATAAAAATTCAGGAAGAACTTTTTGAAAAAAATATTTGGATTGAATGAATTAAAATTTACACGGGAGAGTTTGATCAATAGACGAAATTTACATCATTGAGAAACAGAAAATTCATATATAACAATTTAAAAAAAAGTAAATCTAATTGTATGTATGACAGGTAATAGATTTTGTATTAGTAATATTTTTGATTAAGTGGTTGTTCTTGATGCAACTCTCCAACATTTACACTAATTATGTAGAATATAAATTACATGAATAGTTTCTTCTATTTTTTTTATACCAACTTATACATTATTTATTACTAAAAGTAGATTCCGTAAACTTTCTAACTAACGGGTTTCGTGAAAGACCCTGTACATAAATAAAGATCAGTATGATATTTTCAAAATTTTCATCACCGACGAAATTGTAGAATATATGGTAAAACAGACTAATTTGTATATATAGAGCAGATACTAAAATGGAAACCCAAATCCAAAGGCCATGCGAAAAGCTGGGTTTCCACAGATACACGTGAAATGGAAAAATTCCTAGGAATTATCATGTGGATGGGTCTAATGAAATTACCAACACTAAAATCTTACTGGACCAAAAAAATTTTTTACATCAATAAAATAAAAGAAATAATGCCTAGAAATAGATTTCAGTACCTTCTAAGGATGTGGTATTTAACAATAACGAGGCTGAAGGTGAGAACGATAGATTACGGAAAATAACAACTTTGGTAGAAAAAGTGCTGGATCGATTTCAAAACGTATTAGTTCCAGAATCTGATGAAACCATGGTTCGAGGACGTCTAAAGTTTAGGCAATACATAAAAAATAAGCGTCATAAATTTGGAATTAAATTATATAAATTATGTACAAACGGTGGATATATCTATAACCAAATATAATACTAGTATTAATATAGTCAAAGAAGTGTAGTTCCATTAGGAAAATATAGAGCGGCGCTACCGTATGCTTAGAGCCGCGACAGTTTTAAAGGGGAAGAGCAAGAGACGCACGCGAACAACTAGCGGACCAAACGAATAATTGCATTCAGTAGTTGGTTAGTAATAGACAATATTTGTCTGATCTCACGCATCTGCTAAATTCAGCTAGAGGCGGCATCTATACTTCACTTAAAGAACTATTCTTGACACGTATATATATTCATATAGAATTTGCTATAACTTACGTGTGTATTGCGGAAAAGATAATGAGGATGAGGGAAATGCTACATCAAACGTCGTTATGTCTTTGATGAGCGGATTGCTGAATAACGGGCGTACGTTATACACTGACAATTACTATACCAGTGTACCCTTAGCGTACTAGTTGCTTCAAAGAAAGACGCATCTTGTGGGAACTGTGCGCTCAAATCGTAAATTAAATTCAAAAGAAGTTGAAAATAAATTAAAAAAAGGGGAAATATTTGTCCAAGCGAGTAATGGCATTATAATGTCGAAATGGAAAGACACCAGGACGTTCTTACTTTATCGACGGTACACGATGATAGCACAATTGTAATTCAACAGCGTGGCAAGGATGTCATAAAGCCCAAAGTCATTGTGGATTATAATAAATCGAAAGCGTTCATCGATTTATCAGATCAGCTGAAAGCTTACTCTCACTGCCTTAAACGAGGTCTAAAGTGGTAGCGAAAGTTAGCTGTTGAAATTATATTTGGCAGTGCTGTAGTGAACTCGTTTCTTGTATACAAAGAAATTACCCAACAGATAATACAAATTGCATGTCGACGACACTTCCACTGTTATTCCACCTAACCTTAGTAATTCTCACAAGCTGCAGCAGGGTCCAAGCAGTAGATGTGTGATGTGCTGCGCTGATAACAAAGAAAAATTCGGATGGATAGCAGCACAAGACAAGACTGTAAGGACGAAATGGAGATGTTCCGTATGCGACAAAAATTATTGCATAACTTGCTTCATTTTAGCTCATAAATGTTCTAAAATATAAATATTACGTTATAAATCATTTATTTCTATTATTTCAATATCTTAAGTTTATAGAAATGTGTAGTCCTAAATCACTATAATAAACGCATTACCCAACATACACTGTATACGATTTTAAGATGGTCATTGTATAGTATAAAGAATATGTGCATAAATATGTACTACCGGTGAGCATAAAATGTTAACATAAACGGCTACTAAATCGAATCTGATTTTGTCGTTATAACGACACATTTGACGATACCGCACTGTCTAGAAATTAAATGTGCGCGAATCATTTATATAAGTTTTTAAGTTACCAGACGGTGAGGCATCACCCACGCCGTGCTCAACGTGCTAAGCATTGTAGAAATTATAGTCACCTATAAAACATTTAGAAGTAAATGCCTTTATTGTAAAGCTTCTTCACTATAAATTAGCGAAAGGTGACTTCAAATAATATGTTTATATTATAACTGCTAGTTAGTCAGAAATTGAAAGCTCAGCTATTCAATCGTTTTATTAAAGTACCATTGTTTTATTGAGTAGCGAATACATATACAAAATCGGCCTCTATGTTGTATTTACACTGCTACATGTATTGTGTTATGAATAAATATTTTTTATTTGCCAAACCACAATCACCCTCACAAACGTCATACAGATTGCATGTTTTAGCAGCTACAATCCCAAATAATAAGTAATGGATAAAGTTTGTGTTTCTTTAAAGGAATCTGATGTATTTGTAACCATCATGAATACTTAAAATATTATGCTATATTTCAGATTGCAAGTGAGGTAAATGCTGCAATACTTAAAATGGAACATCAAGAATCTACTCATCCAAAAATATCCAGCTTACTAAAACTAATTTTATGGTCCCAACAGCAACTAGACAAAAAGAACATCAAGTACGCTAAAATAACCGACCTGTCAACGGCAACTCTTGAGGGTCCCAAATAACACATACTCTTACATGAGTATTACTACAGCTGTGTAAATTTGTTAAGTAGACATTCATAAGACCATACCTTATTTAAACATTTCAATCTGCAACAATTTTTACCAATCACGTGGTTTCATCATAATTTTATTTTATGTACAATTATTTTCTTTATAATCATTACAGAACTGGTGAACCTACAATAAATGTAAGATATTTATTTCTACCAATAATAAAAAATCGTATTTTTGTATCTCCTCCATTAATTATTACTGCAATAGTGTTCGCTTGCATTAAATCTTATGATGTCTACAAAAGTCACCAATATATTTTAATAATTTTACTCAAGTCTGCAAAATATGAGTTGGTTTTTGATAGATAGGATAATTTTAAGTTCTAAACTTTTAAAATTATTCCAAATACATTTGAAATTTTATTGTTAAATGTTAGTTCTGTCTTTAATACTGTGATTTTAAGACTTAGTTTTCAAATTGGCAAAAGAATTTTGTAGTTTGGTAATAAGAAATGAAGTTGAATGTATAATTGTAGCCTTTAGCAGTTTCTGTATCAAAAAAATAAATATAGTGACGTTTTGTACTATGACGTCTCTATTTTTCATATATTCCCTGTATCTGCAAGTAAAAAATGTTTTTAACTACTACTGCAGTTTCATGAACGATTTTTTTATGTGAAATTTCTTTGAAAAATGTTTCTAATATCAAAAATTAAAGCAATTTAGTACAAGTGATAAGAAACCGTCTTTTTTCAAACAAGACGGAATTTGGCGTATACACTGTGTCCAAGATAACAATGAACTGCATGGTGATCTCGGGAACGGTAAGACATACAAAGTTGCTTAAATTGGCGAAAAGTTGTGCCTTTTAGTGGACTTTTACATGGCGTTTTTTTAATTCAATTGAGTTGTTTAATTTCTGAGATATTTAGGAAGACGTGTTTTTTTTTTAATTTTCGTTTTTATTTTTTTCTGACTTTATTTTACAAGTTATCGAAAAATAAATAAAAGTTCTTCATTGGCACATTTATTTATTTTACAAGACTGTATTTTTATATTTTTTGTTCGACGTTTCGTTTTTGAGAAACCATCATCAACTTTTTTTTTATATGAATGGAAAAAGGTACTGTACTCGATGGCATTTTTCCTTACGAATTCAACGATGTACATTATACATATCGAACCTCTGCTACCTGTCATAGGGTCATATTTATAGTTCGTGCTTGAGGTCGTGTCGATGCTTGAGCACGCGATTTTGACATATTTGTAATGACATTTATGTCAAAATCGCGTGCTCAAACATCGACACAACCTCAAGCACGGACTATAAATATGAGCCATAGTGCTTTATTATTACCAGGCCTACTATAAAAGAATCTAAAAATAAATAAAGTTACTTCTTTTTGCCAAAAAGTAATTTCCAAAATATGTATGTGTGAGATACATCGTTGAATTCCTAAGGAAAAATGGCATCAGATACAGCATGTGCTTTTTTTCTCCGCCCATATAAAAAAAGAAGTTGGTGATTTCTCAAAAACGAAACGTCGAACAAAAAATATAAAAATACAATCTTGTAGAGCTATAAATGTGACAATGAAGAACTTTCATTTATATTTCGATAATTTGCAAAATAAAGTCAGAAAAAAATAAAAACGAAAATTTAAAATAACACGTTTTCCTAAATATCTCGAACACTAAACAACTTATTTGAATGAAATAAACGCCATGTAAAAGGTCACTAAAATGCGCAACTTTTCGCCAATTTAAGCAACGTTATAGGTATGTTTTTTTTTTTTTTTTTTTTTTTAATATGTGGTGGGTGCTTAGTTGCAGTGACTCCGTAAACTGTATCGCTTGTCTGGCTATCACTGCAACTCTCGCGGTGTAGTTTTTGTGTGTGTATGTTGTGTTCAATGGCTTTGTGACAGCATCATATCGCCTTTTATGATGCCGCGCTGTTAATCACTTTGCTCCCAACAGCGAATGGCAAGTCGATCCGGGATTAAACTCTCTGAAAAAATGTCACCGTCCCTCCAGAGAATTGAACCCCGGCACCTATCGTCCTCTCACAACAATAGTCAGCCGCCTAACCACTGCGGCCATCGACCCGTTCGCAGAGTAAACTAAATTAATCAGAAATTGTACGACGCACGCGTAATAAGATGTAAGCGTTCGCAGTAAAGAAATACGAAATTTGATGAGTTCGAAATTAGCAGGTTGTTGCAGAGTGTCGAAATCGTAGCTGGAAATTGTATTTGGACAGTCGAAAGAGTCGGTATAAATATCTCCAATTTAGAATTAGCGTCTGCGCACAGAAAAGTTTAGGTCTACCTGCTCTACTTCTCTGCATGGCTCCAGTTTTAAAACGAAACGGCGAAACAAAATAGGATAAAATAAAAAATAAATAATACAAATATAGAAGTGAAGTATGCTGCTATAAATATAAGTGAAGTGTGCTATTACAAATATAAGTGAAATATGCTACAAGTACGGGAAACCCGTTCGCACAACAAAAATACGTATTAGTTGACCATTTCGATTTTCTGACAGCGCATGCGCATTCGACAAATTCCAATTAAACTGAAATCGCAAGAAATTCACTCTGCGAACATACCTTATATCTCTTATCGTTCCCGAGATCCCCATGCAGTTAATTCGTATCTTGGACACAGTGTATACTGGTTGCCTATGAATCGACGAATGAATATATCGGACACAAAATTACTGACTAATTAGTCAGCAAATAAAACTAAAGAGCTAAATCAATTGATAATTGTCAAAAGTTGTTTATTATCATCAGGGGTAAAAAACAACAGTAATTAATAGAGTCGGCAAAGAGAGGTAAGTTTCAGTGTAGTGCGGAGAACAACGTGAAGCAGCAGTATCACGACGAGTGTTCAGTAACGTTTACGTACTCGCATCATTTATGTTCGTGACTTCTATGAGTGAACGTAGGCGATACGGACGCTTGAATGTTTACACATAAAAGGATGACATATATAACGTTCTAAGACTTTAAGAAGCTTCAATGAAATCACAAACTGGATGACATCTATTACATATTTGAATCACTAAATATGTTGCCACACTAATTTCAGTCAAATGAGTACGGCATGGGGAATAAATATGTTTTAATGGCGAAAATGACCGTTCGACATCGAATGATGTTATATTTGCAAATTTGAAGTAATCGTTTTGATAACTTAATGTATCTTTCGACGGGCCTTCACAAATTTGGTTTAGTATGAGAAAATCTGAATCCTTGTCAATAACACTTTCAAGTTTTCGTATTACATTCTGTTTTTTTTTTCGCCTTTCGCCGCACGGGTGTACGTGAACATCATCCACAATTTGAACAGAATCTATAAACAACATCGAATCATTTTGTAATTTTTATAGTGCTTTTTGGGAATAGTTTCTAACTCATTTGTTATCCGACTATCTTGAAACATCTTTTGTTTTTTCTTGATAGTTTCGACGTGTCTCGGATCGAATTGTAAAGCTACCTTCTTTACTTCATCACAGTGTTCGCAGCAGCAAAACACAGCCTCTGACCATGTTCCCCAAGGCGTAGTAATCTGCTGTGGTGGTTCGGACACTTTGGACACGGTTCGTGGAATTTTTTTATACGCTTTGTGGACTTTAGAAACACTGCCTTCGTATGAGCCTTTAAAGCGTTTACTGGTGGATAACATTTACGTATCAGTTGCGCCACAAGATTTAAAGCATGGTTTTTACATGGTACATGTAACAGAATGCCACTCTCTTCTTTAAGGCACCGTCACTCACAAACATTAAAAGCTGCTTTGTTGAAACTTAAATTTTGTTCAATTCTCTCCACCACTTTTAAAACTTCACTAGTACATTTTGCCACTCTTTTGGAAGCAAGTAAGACAGAGGATGACCGTTCAATTTCTTCCATTGTATGTACAACATTCACCATAGACTTTTTTTTGCTGATCGGTTGTTTCGTCCACACATAACCACAATTTTTTATCTTTTAATTCTGCTTTAACTTTTCCTTCAACATAGTCGCGAGTAGATGCCATAACGTTTCTTGTCGATGTCCGACTTGGTAATGTATCGTCCCAATACTCGCTCCAGAAAAAGACAATTCTTGGTTTAGTAAAGTGAACGGTGGATTACATAGAATCAAATAAACAGCTATATCAAATGTTAATATTTCGCTGTGATGATGGCCCTCACACTTCCGAATGCTGGTACACTTCAAATAGTTGTCGCATATTACACATTTAATTCTATCGCCTTCAAATTCTAAATCCGACATACTCGCTATTACGTTTTCTAGTTTCTTCGAAATACGCCGTTTCGAAAGCGTACCTAAATGGAACATTTTCTAGGTATGTGTATACTGCAGTCACAGCGATCAGTGGAATGATAATGTACAAGTGTGCTTTGATATGGACGCTCGAGTTTCCGTGCCACCCCTCTATGTTGCTCACCGCACTGCATTAGATATTGCCCCTCTTTCCCGAGTCTAGTACTAGTAGTTTATAATTTACTACAACAATGTGTTTCAGTGTCTAAATAATAGTGACAACAAATGAGCTTTAAGCTTTGCCCATCTGCCATTAAGGGAATAAATTAATATTACCATCAATACCACATTAATTCTAGTTTTAGATATGTTAAAGTTCTAGATTCAGTGCTGATGATGGCTTTACGCTGAAACATGTTCACTACTTAAATTAAAAATAAATTGTACAAGGAAGAACAATAATTATTTACTCGTCACAACAAAACCTTGTAATGTGGATTATAATTCGACCCAATTAAAATTACCACTGATATAGTCATTATGTTTTGTATTATACATACGTCTGGCAGGTGTTAGCACCAACATATTTTAATATTATTATTTTTTGTTTATCGTCGTCATTTATGCGGTATCTTTTCCTATTAGTCATTACAGTTTGTTAAATCTATAAATGAGTTGTTTGCTATTATTCCATATGTGTTTGCTACATCATAAATATACTATGACGGTTAATTCGGAGATGTTTAACATTTATTTATTCCTACGGATGAGCATGTTTATTTTTTCATGATGGACATAAAGACAGTTCTGGGCCCTGATACAATTTTTCTAATGTTTGCAGACATTTTTATGACTTGTAAATTATAATTCAGTTTGATGTGCTCGGGAGAAGCTAGTACTCTGTTGAAAATTTGGCGATAAAAATGAATTGCGACAGTTATTATAGGTTTCCTATCCTCTTTAGCCACATTCATTGAAAGTTTAACTAGCTTGATAATTTAATATGTGTTTACAGGGTTTATGAAGCTACTTAGTTGTTTTGATGTGTATATATGGAGGTGTGATTTGCAAACGTTGCTGTTGCAGTATATGCCAGGGAAGTCAGTTATAAGCTATAAATAAAGATACGGTTCCAAAACATACTCTAAAGGAATTGTAGCGTTTATATTCCGGGTATGTTAGTAGTAGGGTAGGTTTAATGTGTAATCAGAAAGTGTTTCTTGTGCATATATAATTTAATATTCTATGTGTGTTTTTTTTATTTTGCACAATGTCAAATCTTATGAGACTCTGGATTGAATAGTGGGTGGAATGTTTAGTGGTCAAGAAAATAAACACTTTTGGATTTTTCTAAGCCTACTGCTAGTGATTCATGTAATCCAAGCTTCAGACGCAGGGAATTTATTACGTTTTATAGGTTTGCTAGTTTTAGATATTATCAACCTTGTGTTTTGTAAATATTGTATCAAATCTAGTTTCTTCTCACTGTTCTAATACTAGAATTACAAATTCTCTTACTTATTATTATTATACCTAAGTATTTCATGGGATATATATTTTAATTATCTATATATTTATTATAGAACCTATGTAATTTGGATATTTAGTAATATGTACGTGGTTTCCAATGCTAAACGTATTATTGTCGTTGAATGCCTTTTACTTTATATGATAAGACTAAACTTTCAATACCAGATATATTTCAACTTTTAGGGCAAATGCAACAGCAATTAAATACCAATTTATTCCAGAGCATAAATTAATATGGTTTCGTTTACAATACTACTTTAGTGGAAGAAATTGAAATTTAATATGCGTCAAATACTTACTAATAAAATATATTATAGTCATGCCGGTTATGCCTATCAACGGAAATATCTAAAAAACAAACATTGATATATCGAATTATGGTTACATTATCAATTAATACTAAAGGACATACTAATATAAATTTAATGTAACTACATATAATAATATTTATTAGCTATATGATCGCATGCGATATTAGCTTCGTTGATATATAATTACAATAAAACACATATATATGTATATATAGACACATTACATTAGATGCTAAGTTCGTATGTATGTACATTGCTCCATTGCCACCAATCCGGACAACTAACCAGTTACCCGTTCAAAAAGTGATTGATATCATATATACATTGATCAGTAAAATATTCTTTTGTTTTTTGTTTGAAATTATTGACAGTCGGAATGGCTCTTAGTGGTGGCGGCAGTTTATTGAAAACCTTAATACACATATAACGCGGACTCCTTTCAA
This sequence comes from Holotrichia oblita, assembly GCA_023690525.1. Classification (NCBI taxonomy): domain Eukaryota; kingdom Metazoa; phylum Arthropoda; class Insecta; order Coleoptera; family Scarabaeidae; genus Holotrichia; species Holotrichia oblita. Next base: position 94,732,828 of record CM043017.1, on the reverse strand, counting down.
ATAATGAAGACTTATGTAAAGGTATGCTAAGTAAGTCGGAGTTCGTGGTCAAATGATCCGTGTTAATATGACTATTGGACACAAACTCAGATCGATGTCTCACCACATACATAGAGCACTCATATAAAAATAAGGATGGCAGGGACATTATATTATAACGTTTGAAAAACGGAACACACGACTCCGTCCGTCTCAGTCCAAACATACTTCTTACAATTCTTTTCTGCAGCGGAAAGCATCGCGAAAAATATATCGATCGACCCCAAAAAATTATTCCGTAACTCAACCTTGACCTAATGTATGAATCATAGAAAGTAAGCAGAGTTTCAACATTCACACAATTTCTCAACTTGAACATTGCAAAGTTCATAGAGCACAATTTAGAACAAACAGAAATATGAGCCTTCCATGACAGGGTATTGTCAACTATACATCCCAGAAATTTTACGTTAGTCTCCGCAGGTACCGATTTGGAATTCATTCGTACAAGTATTGATCTGTCAGCTTGTCGTCGTGATGATGAAAACAATAATGACGTAGTCTTAGATTCGTTGATTTTAAGCCGTTATTACTACACCAGTCAACCATATCATTTACATAGCGGTTACCCATTTCGGCCATCTCGTACTCGTCCGAAGCAGATATAACTATCGTCGTGTCATCGGCATATTGATAAATGTCGTTAACATTAAACTGAATGTTAAGATCGTTTACATATAACAAAAATAGTATAGATCCCAAGATAGACCCTTGCGGAACACCACATGTAAGATTAATTGCATTAGAAGAAGATACTTGTCCGTTATTAGAAATTGAAACCAACTGTTTTCGATCTTTTAAATAAGATGCAAACCAACGTAAAACAGTACCCCTTATACCATACACAGACAACTTTTGAATTAATAGATCGTGATTAACGTAATCAAATGCCTGACTCAAGTCGAAAAAGAGTCCACCTGTCACTTGGCCCTGATCAAGTAGTCCATAGACATGATTAAGTGCTCTAAAAATAGCCTGATTAGTGGACCCAGAAGCAATAAACCCAAACTGTGTGGACTGTGTGCTTCGTTAAGAAGGCATTTATTTTACTGCACATAATTTTTTCATACAATTTCGCGAAACAAGATAGTACAGATATAGGTCGATAATTACTGACGGCATGTTTATCACCCTTTTTGTATATTGGTTTTAATTTGGCTGTCTAAAAGTGATAGAGGCAATGAAATCAAATGTGCAACGTGTCTTAGAACAGAACACAGAATCTCATCAACACCGAATGAATTCTTACTACTGATTATTTGAATTGTATTGAAGACTTCACATTTGTCAGTGGGCCTGAGGAACATACTCTCGGCTACTGCTACAGAGTCATTAAATTTGTAATGTAAATCATTGCTACAATTAGTAGAAACCAATTTATGGAAGTGTTCCCTAAATAGATCAGCCAAAATATTAGAGTCTTCAATTAGATCATTGTTACTGTCTCTTATACGCAATGTGTGTCTTCTTTTAGTATTAATATTGCTTTCATTGTTTATTATTTTCCATGCACATTTAGATTTATTAACACTATTCTTCATCATTTGATCATTGAATTTTTTTTTGGTGGTAGAAATTAAGGAATTGTATATAAAAATAAAAATTATTTGAATTGTTCGTATATTACCTATATGGAACAGAATTGTTAGAGCACGATAAAAAAATGCATTTAAATACGAATATTTCAAATCTTTTATGTTTATAGTTACATTAAATTATGTCCTTTAATATTAATTGAGAATGTAGCCATAAATTGATATATTTTCTTTGTTTTTTATTAATGATAGGAATGGCAATTTATTCCACTAAAGAAGTATTGTAAACAAAAGCATATTAATTTACGTTCTGAAATGAATTGGTATTCATTTGCTGTTTCATTTGACCTAAAAGTGGAAATACAGTTAGTCACAAAATGATTCGGCCTAATAGAATAAAGTTTTGTAATTTTATTTAACTTGGCTGGAAATTATTTAATTGTATAAATATATACTTTGTTCAGATAAAATTATGTTTAATTGCTATTACTAGTTTATATATACATACAACATATCTGAAAAAAAAACACAATTCAATAGAACATAAACTTAACAAAAGTATTTCCATTGTACTCTAACAAATTCACAAAATGATGCGGTTTTCTCATAATAGTTAACAACTACCAAAAATAAAATTTCATTAGTACCTACCTCGTATAACTTTCTTTCTCATCAATGACGCATTTCAAACGATTTTTCATGGATTTAACTAATTTTTGTGTAGGATTTTGGTCAATAGTGTTCCATTCTTGATAGGAAAAGGGGATTTAAATCCGGCGATTGTGCTAGAGTATCTAAGACTTTGGGGCAGTTGTATAACAGTCAAGATTTGGCCCTAAACGCTTTAGGTTTAGGATCAAAACACCTAGTTTTTCCGCGCTTTTTCTCAAGTTATTTTTTTTAAATATTCACATAAATGAATTGATCCATCTTGCTATCTGCTTCATCGCCAATCTGCAAACGGTAAGACGTATACTAAGATATAACGGTCTTCATGGTAGAAGCGCTAGGAAAGAACCATTGATTAGTAAGCAAAATATTGGTAGCAGATATGAGTTCGCCAAAGAGTACTTCGACAAACTAGATACGTATTGGGACAATGCTATATCTTTGCGTATGACTGTAAATTCAATATTTTTACTTTCCGATGGCAGTCCCGCCGTCAGAGCTTAAAAAAGTGTTGATCAAATAATTAAATTAATTGTTTGAGATCGACTATGAGACAGCAAAGATTGTCAGAGTTCGAAGTGTTGTCTATTGAGTCTAGGCTAGCAAGAACTTCGAATTGTGACTCAATTATTCAAACTTTCGCAGAAAGGAAGGCAAGAAGAGTGATGTTGTAAATAAAACATAGTTCAAAATCTGTTAGTGTTATTATATGAACATTACTTAAGTCTTAAGAATTATTATTAAATAAGTCTGTAAGTAAGTTTGTTTTATTTTATGGAAAACTCTAAACTCTTGTTATTATAATGCACTAATGCAGTAGTAATATATTAATACTATTGACAAAAATAAAACACATCAAATATTAAGTGGGAGTGGGCTCGCTGTATTATTTTGCCCCGGGCCGCAGCTGTGCTGACGGCGGCCCTGTCCGATGGTCACCAGAGGGTCTGGCCAAAAAAATATACAGTTACAGGCAAGGAACTTAGTACAGTGAAATATGGTGGTAAAACTGTAATGGTATGGGGATGTATGGCAGTATCAGGGGTTATTTTTGTTGATAGCAAGATGGATCAATTTATTTATTTGCATATAAAAAAATTACTTGAGAAAAAGCGCAGAAAAACTATGTGTTGGTAATATATTTATTTATTACCAAGACAATGACCCTAAACATAAAGCGTTTAGGGTCAAATCTTTGCTGTAATACAACTGTGCCAAAGTCTAAGATACTCTAGCACAATCGCCGGATTTAAATCCCATTAAATACCTTTGGGCGATATTAAAAACAAATATAAAAAACGTTGTATAACTAATAAAACAGAACTGAAGAAAAATGGTAGAAGAATGGAACACTATTGACCAAAATACTATACAAAAATTAGTTAAATCGGTCATACTAGATACTATATAGTGAAATTTTATTTTTGGTAGTTGTTAATTATTATGAGAAAACCGAATCATTTTGTGAGTTTAGAGTACAATGGAAATACTTTTGTTAAGTTTATGTTCTATTGAATTGTAGTTTTTAATTTTTTCAGATAAGTATGTTGTATATATATAAACTAGTAATAGCAATTAAACATAATTTTATCTGAACAAAGTCTATATTTATACAATTAAACGATTTCCAGCCAAGTTAAATACAATTACAAAGTATTATTCCATTAGGCCGAATCATTTTGTGACTAACTGTATATCTGGGAATAAAAAGATATTAATTGATGAGGTAGATTATTAGTCTTATTACAATATATTTTCTTTGAGACTATGCTCTACTACTACCTATTTTGTAATAAACTTAGAAATTCACTCACTTATATGTAGTGACTTGCTGCATATTGTCAAAGACAATTTTGATGCTTTACATATTAGTAGGTTTCAGATACAAATAGGATAATTCGTTTAGATAATTTTTGTATTTTAACAGACGATTTCTTTGGCTCATGTTTTAATGGTTTTTCACTCTGATCCATGGCATTTATATCATAGAGGTAAGTATTTAAGGGATAGTTATTACTATGGAATATTTGCTGTCCTAGCTTTATATCAAACCAATGACTGTACGAGTACATCACAACCTCTTGTATAATAGTCAATTTTATTAATATGTTGAAATAATAGTAAAATAAGTTGACTATATAAGAATGCAATAATATTTTAAATTTCAAATAAAACATATTTTACGTATTATTATAATATGAAAAAAACTGCATCAATATTCTTCAAATTAATTTATTTTAAAAGTAGACTTAAGATTACAATTATTTTATTAAAATTCCTAAAATATGTATATATAAAGTGAAAATATATTTGTATGTTACTTATTATAAATATATAACAAATAGTCTTGATCGTTGCAGTAATATTAACAATGTGCTACCATCCAAATACATATTCCATGGCTTTACTGACAATACCTGTTGATTTCTGAGGGACGTTCTGAGGTATAACAGTATTAGAGCTCTGAGTTGGCACAATAGAGTGACGTAAGCTTCTGGCACGTATAGGCGAGGTTATTCCCGAATTGTCCAAATTTTCTTTATTTTCTTGTTTGTTATAATATGGTACAACACCAACCATTATATTTCCAGATACTAACTTTCCATTCAAAGCCAATGCTTTGGCTGCTTCATGTACAGAGCTATATTTTAAATGTACCCAGTTGCCTTGAGTAGGGAATTTCTTTTCAATTATACAACCACAATTCATTAACTGTGCCAAAACTAAACTTGTAGAACTGGGAGGAAAACCGAAAACAGTTACCCAAAGCGTATCCATTCCATTTCGTGACACTTGCGACATATTGGTGATGTACGGTTGATTTAAGCTATTATTTAAGTTGTTTACTGCTTGATGATATCTTAGTGATTCGTTACCAATTCTAGAATAACTGTCGTTAAAACCTAGTGCTGGATCTTCAACTGGACTTTGCATTGTGCTATTTACAAGAGGTTGTACACTTTTATTCTCAATCGTGTCAAATAAGCTATGCTTAGGAGGTCCACTCCTTTCAGCTTGTAAATTATACGATGGTTGAACTAGATGTGAATCGTTTAAAGATTGATTGAACAGTTTTTGACGCATATTCCGAGCTTCAACAGGTGTACTGCTGAAACTAACTCTTAAATTTGATTTTGATCGTCCTGGAGATACATTGATATTTGGTGTACTAGGTTGAGAATCTCCCATCAAAAATGACGGTAGGAAGTTAGGTACTACACCTGGAGATGTTGGGCTAGACGGTGGGCTACCCAGTGCCATTGGTTCCATTTTATTAAGCTGAAAAGATATATGAAATATATATATATACATATATTTATCATGTAAAAAGAGTCAATTATTATAATCAAATAAACTAACCTAACGCCAGTGACAGTTACAATCCGATTCAAATGATTTTAAGAAGGATCGACGTGATATTAGCTACTGTTACTTTAGATAAGCCATTCAGATAAAGTTTAAGAAGATCAACAAAAGTTATACCAGATCGTGCAAAAGGTATGTATAAATACAATTAAAATCGAAAGTAAATGTAAAGAATCTATCGTTCCTTAACTGCATTATAATTTTCCAGTTAATTTTAGATTTATTTTGAGTTGTTATAGATGTATTTTGTTCGTCCAGATTGGTTTATTCACCTTTTTTATATTTAACGAAAAATATGTTAAGTTATTTAAATAAAATGTGACAATAACTATTTATATAACTGTTAGATTGGTCTACTAAATAAATCAAGCGTTATTTGTAAAAATATATGTGCAGGATGTTCTATTTTCTCTGAACAAAATACAATTTTATTTTAAATAGAACGTCCTATATATTTTGTCATATTTGGATTTTTCCCTAGATTTTATGTTAAGTTGTTCCAATATTCCCTATGGCTATGTCTAATTGTTTTCAAATTATTTATAATTATTTGTAATTTTTGCAAAATGTAGGTGCTTTTTAGAAACCCTATATGTATTTACGTGTTTTGACAGCGTCATAGTAATACGTAATACATAGTAAATACAATTCAAAAATAAATTAAGTACAAAATAAAATAAAATAGAAGCACCAAAATTACAAAATCGGCTCCATGTTTTTTCACTAATGTGGGTGACTTCTTCAGGAGTAAAAAATGGTTAGGGGGTGTCTGAAGGTCACGATAACTCGTCTGTTAACCACGTTAGAAGCAAAAATCCGTCAAAAGGTCTTCGTAAGTTTTCACAACAGCGGACAGGGGATTTTTTTTGCGTATTTCACATGATTGGTTGTAAAATATTCAAAATGTCAGTGGCGCGAAATATTTGCGGATATTTTAACATTTTGCGGTGCCGCAGTTTTGTTAAATATTTTTCAACTTTCCAGCGGAATTTTAACTTCCATCTTTGTTTTTATTCCACGGTTTCACTTTTCTGCGGCACTTTTCTGTTATAGTTCAGTGCTCGATTATGTAGAAGAAACCGATAAGGCAAACGTGTTTGAACCAAATATTGAAAATGAATCAGAAAAGTACCTATTTATTTATTAATAATTGTATTTTGAAATAAATATATTTCGCACCCACCATCGCTTTCATCGTTTCCGTTTTCCTTTTATTTTATAAAGTAATGCAACTAAACACATTTTATGTATTTTTATATTCATCTTCAATATAGATAGGTGGGAAGGTATCATGTAGGTATATAAACTCGAAGTTCGAAAGGAAATTTGGGTTAACTATCAAGAACTGTTACATTTCCATCCAAACAACTTTAAAAACTAGGACCTGACAACTTAAGTCATTGTAACTTTGTACAATCAAATATTACTACAATGCACCACAAACTCTCCGCGCATATGAAAACTGTTATTAAAGTTTTTATATATCTTCTCCGCCAAATTTAATTCCGCCGTCCGCATACCGCCGTTGTGAAAACCTACCTACAGGCGTGGTTGGTGGTCCAGGTGGTCCGGATATCACGCTATGTGATGCTTATTTATGAGGCTATGTAAAAAAAAGTTATAGTGAGTCTTTTTGATGCATCAAAGATTTAAAAAGAAGTATAAAGGATTCGTTTAGATCAATTGATTGACAAACGCTTAAAACCTATTTGTTTATATATATTTTTATTGTTAATTGGTCGAGTTTTATACATTTTTTAAAATTACTTTCATAAGGTATTCTTAAACGGAGCTCTTTGTTATTAGTAAAACAATATCGAAATCGCAGTTTCAAAGATGAAACGAAAACAGATATAGGGTTTTCGAAAAAGCGCCTACATTTCGCAAAAATTAAATATAATTATAAAGAACTTGAAAACGGTTAGAAACAAAAAATATATAGAGTGTTCTATTAAAAACAACAAAGTTGTACTTTGTTCAGTGAAAATGGATCACCGTGTATAAGTGAAATGAATTTTAGGACATGTGCCACATCAATTCAACTTGTCGGTAATTATTTTGCAGTATAATGTTTACACAAACAGATATATGATACTTAGACACCTTAGCAAGACAGCTTCTGTATATTATACCAAATGTTAAATACATATCCCATAGGTTTCTTTTTTACCTAACACACCATAACATATCCCCGCACGTATCTCTACTCGTAAAAGTAACTCGTTCACAAACCCATTGTCAGGTGCACGTAATATTTGCAGTGAAGTTTAAAATGTTTAATACCCAATACAACTAAAATATGTACTAACATAATGATATGAGAAGAAATTTCTAAACATAGGTACTATAGAAACGTTTATTATTACGATTATTTCCATACTTAATTTTTAATAGTATTATCAATTTCCAAATATTAGGTGACGATACTTTGAATAACAGAAACTGAACTAAGGAGGACACATTTTTCAAACAATTTTTTTTTCCATCAAAAATCAATTTTATTTCAACGTCTTTAACGAAGAGGCTTTACTATAAATAGTTGCTAATTTCACTCGTATTGATTTGCAACACTTGAAATTTCAACAAATGTAGTACCAGAAACAATAAATTTGTAGAGGTTAGTAAGATATTGCAGCTCATGGAATATGGTAATAATTAATCTCTAAGAAATAATTTGCAAAATAAGTCTTATTACGGAAAATTGAATAAAATCGAATAGGTTAACTACATATCCTATTTACATGAAATACTCATGCGCGCCTTGTATATTTGATTTTGGTTTCAGTTTAGTTTGTCTTGAAAAATGGCGGTAGCCGGTTTGATGTGTCGTTCTCGTTTCATTCTTAGAATCGAAATCTTTAAAGGATTACGTTATTCGACCATAGTGAATAGTGCTCAATTTAATGAAGTAAGTAGTAAGATTTACAACAACTTTAATTGCAAATTAAGTACGTTTTCATTCATCATTTTCTTGTTTTAACATTTGCCACATTCCATTTTGGGAAGAACTCAGGTTAAACCCACCACATATTTATTAGTCAGTAAGACAACAGCTGGTTTGAAGTGAGGTTATGCATTAAAGTAAAACGTTTAGGTTGTTATAGTTGTGGTAACATCGCATATTTTATAAGGTCGGAATTTATTTTGTTCTTGGTACATGAGATGATAGATATAAAATAATTTATATAGCTATACATCATAGAGACCTATGTGAGTATTTCAGTAAGTTTGACGCAATGCTGTTTGGTGAATACGTTGGTCGATATTTGTGTATGTTATAAACAATTGGTGTGTGTAATTACTTACATATTTATTTGCAATTATATAAACAATTGGTACTTCTAGACAACCATCCGTTTATTGTTCTTTCACGAATTATCTATTGTGTCGACAGTGCAATATGATCAGTACATATTCTGAGATGGATTTTGTGCCCAAAAATTCTTTTTCAATAAAAATGTTGAGGACTCATATCATATGAATACGTCTTTTAATGTTATAGTAGATAATTCCATTCAACTATTTAAAGATGATGACTAATACATGTGTACAAGTCCTAGAAATACATTTACAAATTGTGATCTTTATTGCTACAAATAAAGATGCAGGGATTTGTTAGCCGTCGATGTGAGATGCGTATCTTTTAATTCTATTTGATTAGTTTTCAATACGGTAAGTAGGTTAAAGCTGTTAGAAAAGCGGCAAATTAACAAATATAAAACTAGTTTAAGAAATCGTATGGATATGTACAAGGCCCTACCTATCCAAGAATGTTCTGCATTGTAGATATACTTAGTTAATATTTAGCAGATGTCAACTTTATTAAAAGAATAATAAATTGTTAAAAAAAACCGTTCCTATTCGATTGTGCGATTGTGTCTATTACTACCAAGATTTATTCAAGTTGGGAAACTTTACAAGCCCTTTAGAATTAGTTCAATCTTGGATTGTAGCAAAGAATTCAAGACAAAAACAATTTGTGAGTGTGTTTTTATTTTTGATATAATCTTGAATTGAACATATCTGTATATTGTTGTAATCACAATCATCAATTAGTTCAACTTTTTCACTGTCCATTTTTTAGTTTTGGTATTGTGCTGCATAATAAAGTTGTGTAGGTGAGCTACTGAAACTTCATAGAATAATAATATTAATGAAAATGTTAACATTAAGAAGACATCTCTATAATTTTGTTCTCTCTACTCGTGTAAAATAGAGGTAGATACTTATTTAATACATCACTAACAATTTCAAATAAAATACTTAAAAAAACTGTGGCATTTGTAAAAAGTGAGGATAGAACACATTTCTTATTTTGTTTTTCATTCTGCGTTGAGAATGTTTTAATTTAAAACAATTCCAAGTATGAAATGCATATTTTTCGTCTTGCATACAGCATGGAATAGAAGAGTAATATTTAACAATAATAATTTTATCTACGCAATTATTAATAATTAAGAAGTATCATCTGTATATTAATGTACTGTAATTTAATGACTTATTTTTATCAAACTTTGAGTAATTTAAAATTTTCTTGACATCTTACATTTACCTCTGCTATGCCTATAAAGCGCTTAAAAACGTGACTATCTGTGCTACAAGGCAAAACGTGTGTTTTAAAATTGGTTTAAGAACAAAATTTTTAATGTAAATATATGTATGTACTTTTATTTAACTTAACAATCATCTCATTATACCTACCTTTTTTAATAGCACGGAAACGAACTTCCTATTTCCTAAGCTTGATAAAGTACTAATGCTGTACAGATTACTACTGACGTAGTCCTAATATTTTGATCCCGATAATATAGTGAAATTTTATGTTATAGGAAACGTGCTACACATTTTAATTGCATGTCTTTGATATTATCTAAGTTTTACATGAAATGTAGGTTATTACGAGGGTTATTTAAGTTTATTGAATTTGTAATCATTAATTATCCAAAACTTCGCTACTTATTATAAATTTCTACCCTACAAATTCACAATCTTCGCTATGTCAATAATAGCAAAACAAAATTCGGTTAATACCAATATTCATATATTCGTATCGAAATCCATTTTGCAGTTTTTATCTTCTAGTTTTTTAACTGAATTTTGTCTTTAATATTATACAGGGTGATTCTCAACCCATACGCATAAACTTAGGGATTTATTCCTCATGACAAATAGGCAAAAAAATTGTAGTAAAAACTATTTTAGTTTCCTAGATATACGTGAAATTTACTTTCAAAACAAGAATACATATAACATTTTAAAATAATATCACAGGAAGTGTTCAAAGTTAGAGAAACCACACACATAGCTTCTCTGACATCAAGAGCAATATTTTACAGCAGTTCCGGTAAATTATTGTGCAAAAATTGTAATTGCATCAGTTAATCGATTCTCCAGAATGAAAGGGCCAATAAGTAGTCAGTTCATCATTCCAGCCCATACACTCACAATAAATTTTTGTTGAAAATGTGTTCGGCGAGTAACACGAGGATTTTCCACGGCCCAATAATGCGTTTTGTGGACATTGTGAATACTAAACGTTATTGGTAAAATTTGGGTTTTAACTGATGCTAATGTAGCAACCACTCGCAAAATTGTATTCGACGGGATGACCCAGAGGTAGTAAGCCTTCTACAAGTTGTCCGTGATATGGATGGAGTTGGTTGTGTGTCAATATTCGTCAAATTGTGGATTGTGATATCCCATGTTGCTCTGCAAGTATCCTAGTGATTATGCTAGGCTGTTCTTCGACGACATTCAAAACCTTCTCGAGATTGACAATATGTACAGGTTTAACTGCTCCTCGATGTTGCCCAGGCATCAGTCAAATATCGCCATTTTCCTTAACACTTTGCACCATACATAAAAAGGATTCACGTGCCGGATGATATTTATCTGGAAACCTTTCTGCATACAGACGAGCCGTAAACACAGAATAATGTCGTGATTCATCGTATGCCAGTACCATGTCACAGAATAAACAGCAAGGACAAAAGCCTTAAAATTGATGTCATGGTTTTTGTGCGCATGACTGGCAGACGCCATTTTCATTAAAAAAATGTCCAAATATTCCTGGAATGTTGTTTACATATTTATTGTTTGTTTGAAGATGTTTGGAGGTTAGTTCTTAGTTGTGAGTTTAGTGATTTTGTGATGTGTACGTTTCACCTACGTGGTTTATGTGTGTTGGCATATTATCCTAATTATAGTAAAGCATAATTAAATATTATAGATATTTCTAGTAGATAACTGCAAAATTTGTTGTTTGATTCTTGTTTAAAACCTTAAATATCTATTTTTATATATAATTATCTAATACTTTATGTACCGGGGGCCAACTAAGAATGTCGCTCGGCCATATCTCACTAATGGTTTACAGCACAGCTTTGGGAAGAAAATATTACTGACTAAAGTGACCCCGAGAAATATCTGGAAATTATTTAGAAAAGCGTAGGATAACCGCTTGAGGGCGTAACTGACCACAAAAAAATCGAATTCTTATTTTACGCAAAATTTACCAACTTAAGGTAGGTACGTTAGAAATATGAAAATCGGAATCTACTGAAAATTTTGCATATTTTACATCGAACTACTTTTTCGTATTCTGTGAAATAAGGGGAAAGGAAGGAGGGGAAACTCTGTATTGATTCTTGTTTAAAACCTTAAATATCTATTTTTATATATAATTATCTAATACTTTATGTACCGGGTGGCCAACTAAGAATGTCGCTCGGCCATATCTCACGAATGGTTTACAGCACAGCTTTGGGAAGAAAATATTACTGACTAAAGTGACCCCGAGAAATATCTGGAAATTATTTAGAAAAGCGTAGGATAACCGCTTGAGGGCGTAAGTGACCACAAAAAAATCGAATTCTTATTTTACGCAAAATTTACCAACTTAAGGTAGGTACGTTAGAAATATGAAAATCGGAATCTACTGAAAATTTTGCATATTTTACATCGAACTACTTTTTCGTATTCTGTGAAATAAGGGGAAAGGAAGGAGGGGAAACTTTGTATTGAAGGAACGCTTATAACTCCGGTTCTGTTGAACCGAATTTTGCAAACTTAGTCTCGTTGGAAACAGGATTACTCCTCCAATCTAACGCTTATAAATTGGAACCAATCTAATAAGTGACGTGCATGCTAGAGGGCGCTGTTTAAATTTTTTGGGGAATTTTGCTTTTTATCGAAAATATTAAATGGAAACGTACATTTTTGACAAGAAATTAAAAAAGGAGGCTAAATTACCAACAAATTGGCGAAAACCGGGTATCGCTATCTTTTACCAATCCGAAGATATCTTCAGAAACGTGTAAATGGTAAAAAATTCTTCTATAAATTTAAATTATTCTGCTTCCCGTCAACGAAATTTAGCAAATTTGGTCTTATTAGAAAGGATTTTTATTGTCCTATGTGTAGTGATTGAAGCTGTTTAATTTTATTTTGCCCGTCGCCGCTAAAGGGCGATAAAGGAATTTAAATACGTAAATTTTATAATTTTTGAAAAGAACAGTGCGTGGAATGCTTGGCGGCCAAAAAAATGGACTATTATGGATCTCATGGAGTGATTTAAATTGTTTAATATTTTCTTTATTTTTGTCACCGCAAGAGGGCGGTAAAGAAAACAGAATAGAAGAAATGTCGCTTGCAATTTGCAACAATATGCTTTTCAAAATGATGAATGTGCTGCGCCAGTCTATTTCCATGACCACCCAGGACCCCAAATTTGATTTGGTGGGATTTTTATTTGTTAGGTCGAAAAAATATCTTATTTTTGCAACGCGATCTACCGCTTGTAACAACTTGGTTGTGGAAATTGGAAATATCGTTCAAAGTATTTCTAAGACAGAAATAGAGACAGTAGTTCTATCTACTCGTTGTAGAGTGAAAGTTGGAATCGAAAATAATAGGAGACAACTTCAAAATTTTGTTTTTGTTGTTTCTCTGCATTATTTATTTGTATTATACGGTTGTGCTTTTTACTAAAATCTTAAGCTTTCAATTCACTATTTTATAGTATGAGCATAAATATATCTTTACACGTACTGTTCTTTTCAAAAGTCACAAAATTTACGTATTTGAATTTCTTTAACGGCCTCTCGCGGTAATGGACAAAACAATATTCAACAGTTTGAATTACGAGACATAGCCCAATGAAAATCCTTTCTAATAAGACCAAATTTGCTCAATTCCGTTGACGGGAAGCAGAATAATTTAAATTTATAGAAGACATTTTTACCATCGGACACGTTTCTGCGGATATCTTCGGATTGGTAAAAGATAGCGATACCCGGTTTTCGCTGATTTATTGGTAATTTAGTCTACTTTTTTAATTTGTTGTCAAAAATGTATGTTTCCATTTAATTTTTTCGAGAAAAAACAAAATTTCCGAAAAAATTTAAGCAGCGCCCTCTAGCATGCATGTCACTTATTAGATTGGTTCTAATTTGTACGGATTAGATTGAAGGAGTAATGGTGTTTTCAACGAGATTAAGTTTGCAAAATTCGGTTCGACAGAACCGAAGTTATAAGCGTTCTTTCAATACAAAGTTTCCCCTAAACCCCTCTCCTTATTTGACAAAATACAAAAATGTTGTCCGATGTAAAATATGCAAAATTTTCAGTAGATTCCGATTTTCATATTTATAATAGACCTTAAGTTGATAAATTTTGCGTAAAATAAGAATTGAAATTTTCGGTGATCAGTTACGCCCTCTAGCGGTCATCCTACGCTTTTCCAAATAATTTCCAGATATTTCTCGGGGTAACTTTAGTCAGTAATATTTTTTTCCCAAAGCTGTACTGTAAACGGCTCCTGAGATATGGCCGAGCGACATTCTTAGTTGGCCACCCTTACATTTCGAACATATTATCTAACCTAGATGCTTGAAATCAAATTCAAAGTTTTCCCAACATTCTTGGACATATTTTTAAAATGGCATCAATAGCCTCAAGGTCACTCAGAATCGTCAATAAAACATCAAAGGTTCCGATGAACTTCTCCTTTCCGTTTATTCTCTGACCATGTCCATAAGTGCTTCGTTAGAGAATATGTGCGCCATAATTCTTATAAACTTTAAATGTGATGACAATTGCAATTGTTTATTGCCATTGTAATTTCACGTAATTTCTATGTATTCTTGATTCGAAAATAAATTTCATGGATATCTAGGAAACTAAACTTTTACTATGTATAATAATAATAATAATAATCCTTTATTGTCGTAAGTTCATACAAGAGAACATTGACATTGTCATAAAAATATATATTAAAAAAAAAAATTGTACAATCAATCACACTTGTAAAATCGCTTCTAACATGGTTCATGTTCACCAAACGTCATACCAAAATCGGTGATTATATCATACTGACTTTTTATAATAATAATAACAACAATAATAATAAAAAAATCCACTGTTTTCAACCCATACAGGCTTTAACATTGTCAATTACACAAATACATAACATTACAAACACATATGTATATATAAATATACATAAAGTTTAACAATTTTATCAGTTCTGACACTGACAGTAGACTTTAAAATGTGAAATTACTGCAACTAGTGCAGAATATGGGTTCCTTCTTTTAATTTAAATGAAAAACAGTAGTTTCCTACGTGACGTTTCGGATTTATTTAATCCTTCAAACCTGTATATAAATATATAATAAAACTTAACTATTTTTAAACCAAGAAACAATAACTTACAACAAGGATAATCGTTTTTCTAAATACAAGGCTATGCATATGTTTTCAAATTTCAAAAATTCAAAATTATCAAAATTGTTTCACATTTTTAGAGCCTTGTATTTAGAAAAACGATTATCCTTGTTGTAAGTTATTGTTTCTTGGTTTAAAAATAGTTAAGTTTTATTATATATTTATATACAGGTTTGAAGAAGGATTAAATAAATCCGAAACGTCACGTAGGAAACTACTGTTTTTCATTTAAATTAAAAGAAGGAACCCATATTCTGCACTAGTTGCAGTAATTTCACATTATAAATATACATATATACATATACACACATATTCACATGTGCTAGCTCCTACATTTTTCAAAGTATTCCTCAACAGAATAAAAACAGTTTTGCTTCAGGAATGCCTTAATGCCTGATCCGAACAGCTTCTCGTTTTGAAGATCCTTAAATTGTTGAGGCAAAGCGTTATAAAGTTTCAAACCTAATGAACGAGGACAGTTCTTACATAAATTCAATGAAAACTTGGGTATATAGAACTTGATATTGTTTCGAGTGTCATATGAATGAATGTCATGATTACGAGGAAAATCTTGTTTATTTTTATGTATGTAATTCAGAAGTTCGTAAATATAAATAGAGGGCATGGTTAAGATATTCCATTTTTTAAAGAGAGACTTACATGACTGACGCGGACTAAGCGCACCCATGCATCGTATAATACGTTTCTGAGCCAAAAATACGTTGTGACTAGCAGCCGATGAACCCCAAACCGCAATACCGTACGATAACCTACTCTGTACATTAGCAAAGTAAAACGACAACAAAGATCCAAAGTTAATGAAGCGTCGCAAATTACGCATTTGGTAACAAATTGAATTTAATTGGTTTACCATTTTCTGACAATGGGTATTCCAAGAAAGGGTTTCATCCATCGTCATACCCAAAAGCGTCGTATAATTTTTTCACCTATTAAATATTATTTGTCATGCGGAATAAATCCCCAATTATGCCTATATAAGTTGAGAATCGTTCTGTATATATTAACCTATTAGTTCAGTCCGGAAGATATTTTGAAAGGTATTGCCTGTATATTCCGTTTCTGTTTCAGTAAATTATTGGCACACTATTGTGGATTATTGTTCTCAATCTTAATCAATTAGATCTGCATGCCTTCTTCATTTTTGTCAATAAATACAAATACTTAATACTTTATGTTCATATAGGTATTTTTAAGACACTGTTAACAAGTAATTACGTAATAAATAATTGACAGTTAGTGAGGCCAGTATTTTAGTATCGTGCTTTTAAAATATTTCCTGATTAAAGTCGAGTTAGTGATAAACTTAAGTTAGAAAAGCTTGTTTGATTATGTATTTATTAATATGTTAGAGTTACAACAACAAAAAAGTTTATAATCAAAAGTTACACTAGAATTGCTCGAAAATTAGATAATGCAGAATGGGTTTATTTAATTAATCAGTGCTTGTAGGATTTCCGTCAATAGTTTTCTAATCTGCCAGTTACTTACGAATAGATGTTACGTCATGTTCATGCTTACATTGATGAATTCATAGAAACTGCATTACATCGAGTTATTGGGCCTATACTTTTTAACCAAACTGTAACTACTGAAGTCTACCATAGCATTTTATGAATGTACTTCAGAATGACGAACGTACAGAAAGATTTTTCCAACAAGATTACCATCAAGAAAACCTCGAAAAACAATAGCTATTTTGAAACAATTTTTCGATTAAGGAATTACAAATTTTGTAAGATCTCCGGATCTGATCACTTTAGATTATTTATTTTCCATGTTTAAAGAATACCAGTTTAACAGGTCGATAATCGCAGTAATTAAGCGGTTACCTATCGTTGTGACAGAACGTCAGGAGCCGGGGTTCAATTATCCGACAGGACGGTGACATTGTTTACGGAGAATTGAATTTCGATTGATCTACCATTCTCTGTTTGGAATAAAGTGATTAACGGCGCGGCATTATAAACGACGATAGAATGCTGTCACAAGGTAATTTGAACATAATTACACATCCAAACATGAAAGAAAGTCCAAACATGACAATTGCAAAGCTTTGCAATACAATTAGGGATTCCCGTAATGACATAACTCCAAAACTGCTCGTAAATGGTGTTGAGAACATGAACCGTAGAGACCGACTTTGTCTTCAAAATAATGAACAACAACATCTGTGGTATTCTATGCCATAAAGTTAAATTTTTGCATATATTCTGGTGACATACAAACTGAAAGTGATTTATGTCTATATAATTAATTAGTAGCGAACAATAGTTGAGTATAGAAATATGTATTGCCGAGCCTGGTAGGAATACTTCCGCAGCGTAAACTACCTGCTATACTATACTGGTCATATTCATGTTATGTAGCATTGCAGTGTTTATTTAGGAGATCGGTACTGTGTAAACGTAATACATCGTCTCCACTGCACTTACAAATTTAAAATAAACAAAAATCGCAACGTCTTTTGTTTTGCCGTCCATTACTTTACCTTTACTTTGATAATCAAATTGAGAGATCGTGCATTACGTAGATACAACAGCACTAAAAATCGGACGTCAGGGAATACTATAAAATGTTGAGAAATCAAACTACTTATGCTATACGCCGTGAGAAAAAATTGTCTTCGCTCGTAAATTTAATAATACCAATCCTAGACAGATGTGGCAAGTTCTTACCAATTTCGTTTTAAACAAATGTCGCCCGCCTTTGTTTACTAAGTTGCAGGATCCAAATGTAATCAATAAATATTATACCTCCAGCGTTAATTTAAATATTAATTCAGTTTATGACTTCGGTGCGTATTACAAAGCTAATAAACACGCTAACTATTAAACTGAGTTTAAGTTTCACCCGATCGCTGAAAGGGATGTTATGTGCATTCTTGCAAGCCTTTCCTCTAATGCAGTCGGATCGGATGGACTGAGTCTCAAAATGATCATCTTGTCCTATGCGTTTTTATTGCCGTTCATCACGCACATTTTAAACTCTTGCTTGGCCCATGGACTGTTCCTGAGTGCTTGGAAGAGAGCTGTAGTTGTTCCCGTCCCTAAATCTACCAGCCCTACTAGTTTCAGTGATCTTCGGCCTATTAGTTTGTTCCCTGTTCTTTCCAAAGTTCTGGAACGAGTTGTTCATGGCCAGTTGCGCTCATATCTCTCTGCGTATAACCTCTTGCCAGTGCGACAGGGTTTCCGTCCTGATCACGGCTGTGTCACAGCGCTTCTGGATATTACCGACGATATTATTACTGCACGAGATAGAGGTGATGTTTCTTTTCTGGTATTACTTGATTATTCTAAAGCTTTCGACACGTTAAATCACGAGCTTTTGCTCTCTATGCTGCAGTACTTGGGTCTTGGTGCGGCAGCGATTCGTTTCTTCGCATCGTTTCTCATAAGCAGGAGTGTTAAAGTGTGTTAAAGTTGGTAGCAACTTTTCAGGTTTCACATTTTTAACTAGTGGGGTACCGCAGGGAAGTGTTTGTGGTCCATTACTTTATATACTTTATACTTCCATGATTGAAACATTTAATAGTACCTTTTGAAAAGTATTTTCTTATGTAGATGATACTCAGTTACTTTTCACATTTAAACCGAAGGATATAAATATTGCCGAGCGCATTATCAATACTACGTTGCAGTCGCTTTCCCAATTCAATCACTCCTAAAAATTAATCCTTTGAAATCGGCAGTTTTACTGTTCAGTTGTAGAGAAAGTGCTGAAACTTTGAAAACTTTTATTAAAGTTCGTATTGATGATATAGACTTACTATGGGCACAGAGTGTCAAAAATTTGGGGCTTATTACAGACTCTGGTTTGCGTTTTGAGTTGCATGTTACGAATGTTATAGGCAAGGCTTATGGCTCCTTGAAAATTCTATATGCCAGTAAGGATGTCCTACGCCAGCCTGTTAAACTATTGCTTTGTGATAACATGGTGTTATCGCTTTTCAATTATTGCGATGTGGTATACGGCCCTTGCTTAACATGGGCTGATAGACAGTGTATTCAACATGTATAGAATTCTTCCTTGCGTTTTGTTTACGACATCTGGAAGTTTGATAGAAATTCACATAAATTGGTGACGGCAAATTGGTTCAATATGGAGGGCAGGCGTTTTTTGCATGCTGCGCTTTTATTTAGGTCTATTACAGTTAACATGTCTCTTCCATATCTATATAACAAAATCACATATCGTACTGACGTGCAGAACATCAACATCCGCTTCAGGAATGTAATTACAGTTCCACGCCATCGTTCTCCTTTTTTCAACGCTTCTATTCTTGCATTGCTTCATTATGGAATAACCTTCCTGCAAATATTAGGATAGTTGGTGGTGTAGTTTCTTTTAGGAGACAGTTACGTGAGTGGTTGGCGGGTGGGTTGCGGGATTAATAAGCGCGTAGGCGGCTAGATTTGTCATTTCTACTTATTCTTCATCTTCAGCACTATGTGAACCGTTTTCTTTTCTATCTCTCTTCTTCCATTACCTTTTTCCTGATTTTCTGCTCTCACGTGCTTATTGTTTAACAATTTATTTTTTGTTTATATGTATACTCTGTTAGGATGTAGTTTGTTCTTTTATTAATTTCATTGTAAATTGGTGCAGATAGTATCATCATGATAATCATATCTGAATCTGCGCCATTTGACTTTCATGTTGCTACTGATGTTTATAATAACTTGTACCATTATTATTAGTCAATAAATAAATTATTATTATTTATTCACTTACTGGAATTTCATGTGTGTAAAAATAAAGTTGTGACAAACGGAATTGTACGGTGATGTATACATTTTACATCTGTCTAACTGGAACTTGTATGTATTTTCGGACTTACTTTGTTCTAAAATTAACAAAAAAACGTATACCTAGTGCTGCTTCAGGGTGCGCGAATTGAATTCTTGTAGAGATTTTCTAAAAGTATCTACCTCGAAAAGCTAAGCTAAGTTTTAAGTATGTATTCAAAAAAATCCGATACTTAAGAAAACAAGAAATTCATTTAACTCATGTTTGGAAGTTCTTGTGTTATCGACATAAAGCTCGGTATTTATACGACGAGGACCGACAGTTACAGTTTCTTATCGAAGTTCACGAAAGTAATGTATTTATTACAAAGACGTATTTTACTTTCATTGTAAAAACTATTTGGTTCAAAGAGTTGTACATCCTTTTATGGCAATTATGTTGTAGAATATTTGGTAATAGGTATTTGTTGGCATCCTGAAGAATTGTTAAAAACCAAAATTCTTTCTTTAGATCAAAAACATATGTGATGAATGTGAGCGAATTGAAGCCAGTACCTTAACAAAACTATTTTGTACTCCTTTACTCAATAGATTTTTTATGAAATGTTAATACTATGAGAAAACAATGCATTATTACAGTGCTGAACTACGCGAGTTGAGTAAGGCGAATGCAATGGATCGACCAATAATATTGAAATTATACATTATCTAAATGATATGTTTATGAATGAATTATATTTTTCGTTTTATTTGAAACAAAATTATAATATAGCTAGATAGGACCATTATGGTATAATACATGTATTCCTTCTATGTCCGTTTTTTTGTAATATTTTTAAGACTATTTTGTTGCTTTTGTGATCGTAGTCATCTGCAATTGCTTGAATTATTTATCTTGGTCACAGCGTTGATAATTTATTCTTAAATAAAAACCTAAATACAATTCGCAAATGATTAATCCATTAACTGTTGTAAGCTGTGAATTTTATTGTAAGTACAGTATTATGCTGGCAATATTATAATTTAAAAAAATTGGAAAATATTTATCTTCGTTGAGAATCGAATCTGAAGCCTTTACTCACCGAGTAACATGCAGAATTATTACACTACAAAAACGTAACATGTTCGAATTCTTACAAACTCATAAATTATTAGTACCCCATATTCAACAATGATTGAAAGGCGTTTGAATCTCCCATGGTGGTTTGTGTGCCGGAGACTTGTTCTCCAATTACAATTATACAAAATAACTAGGTATGTATTATGAATTGTTATCACCGAACTTTCCTCGTCGTGTCCATCACTGTGGATGATTCAATAAAGGGACGATGTCTTGGATGTTACTTTATTAGGGACGAAAATGATTTCACCTCAATGGATATGTAGATTGATAAAACAATAAAATTTGATCCGTAGATAATACTCGTGCTTTCGCAGAGACTCCATTTACAACCTCAAAAAATCAATGTATGGTTAGGGATGAATCATCGGTCCTATTTTCTTTCATCAAAAACATTGATCTGAATAATTTATAAAAATCTGATTTTTAATCGATTTATTGTACAACTGATTTTTTTTTCTGCATGGGCGAGGTCACCCTGAAAGACAACTTGGCGAAGAAAGCTTATTGTGCCCTCATGCTGTTTGAGGCCGCTCGATCTTGTTGTACCGAGACAAAAAAGTCCGGAACTTGTTTGATAGTTAATTTGCTTACTTTGGTATTATCTAATCGATTTTTTCCAAAGCCTAAGCCTCCTCCATTTTCCGCTGGGCAGTCGAGCGAAACAGTTTTTACACACGGAAGAGTTTACTAGGTCCATGCAATGCATGTGTTTGTTTAGTGCACAGTGACCGGTTAAGATTCCTGTGAATAATCTCAGCTTTCCTCATAAAGACAACCTTGTGCAGTCTTTTTTAATTTAAACGAATCCTAAAATTTTATACCGGCAAGTCCATTCCAAAAGGCCATACGAACTCCCACATGTCAGTTCTGGACCGGCGCATGGTCATTTGCGGGCTAACAGGTCAGGTATTTCGTTGCCTCTGTGCCGAGAGTGTCTTAACATCCATGTCAACGTAATGCTGTGATCTTCCGCCAGTTGTTCGAGCTTCCTATGGCACCCCAATACCACCTTGGAATCGAATCTGTCAGCTTGCAGTGCTCGGAGAGCAGCGTGGTTGTCAAATAGAATTTATACCGATATCTTTTCATGCGGACAATTTAAAGTGTTTTCTAAATAAGTCTGGATGGTGATTATTTCCGCCTAGAACACGGAAGGGGAGCTCCTCAATCTGATGGCTACGTCATCGAGTTTTCCATTTCACAAAATTCCAATTCCCGTGCCAATCGGTGTTTTAGAAGCACCCACAAATCAGCAGAAAATTACTCACCTTGATTTGCGGACAAAGCCTTTTGTAGTCTCACTGCTGGAAAGGTTTTGTATTCCCCTATGAAACTAAAAACGGACGAGATCTTATCCGCCCTTATGGACAGTAGTGCCGTCTGTTTGATGTATGTAGTTGATGATGGTATGGTTTCCTGTTTTTTATGAGAAGCCTAGGCATCCACTACATTTTTCTCTATTGACTCCTAGGGTTACTTCTAATCACAGCACGAACTGCAGTGGGGGAAGAAAAAAGATGTCATGGCTGCTATCGTTGTCCAGGAGATGGTCCCGCTCATGCCTAGAAGGTGATCCTCTGGAGCTTATTAATGCAAAATTGTAGCTTGTTATTTCCAAAGGATAGTGCTAAAACACTGCACGGAGAATGTTTGGTTATTTAAACAATAAAAGATCATTCTAATGCTATCCATGCATCGGAGAAATTACGACATACAATTGTAAGTGACATTAGGCCAGCAATATTACACAGTGTGTTCAACAGTTTGAAGAGAAATCGTGAATCTGTTCTTAAACTTACATGAATGCATTTCGAATAATTGTAATTTTAAAAATTTTAAGTGTAAATATTTTGAATAAGTGTTTGGTAATAATTTTCACTGGCTGGTCTAATCTGAAATTAAGATACAGTTTAATTTAAAATAACATTAAAAAATAATTTCATTGTAATTATCTTCCAACAAATTAGCATATATGTTGTACATACATTAGTATATACTTCTAAAATTGTTTCCTTTCTTATTTTTTTGGACGCCTATGATATATATTTACAACCTCAGAAATGTTTACTAGTACTTTGCACCAACTTAAAGCAAAAAAATTGAAAGTTGGAAATAGATGTAATTTAACCGAAAAATATTTTTAATTTTCTAACTAAAGTACCAAAGTTCTAAATAACATCTAATGAGAAACAGATTCATTATTCAAGAGAAATAAACTCAAACATATTGTTAGCACTAATTGTTGGTAACAAATTTGACATTATTAAAAACAGTTATAGAAAGAAAATCATTACCTTAATATTAAGATTTCAATATGGACTATATAATGCAGGAAAAATAAGTTTCTTAGGTAACGTATTTAATAAGGAAATTGGGTAAGGTATTTAATAAGAATTTTGTTTTTTAACCGTTTCTTGCGATAATTTATAAAGTTGAATATGTAATTATACTTCCTTTCTTATGCTTAATCTCGTATAGCTTTAATCAGAAATTCTCGTAAATAAAAATTACCTTCTTTCAAATTTCTCGCCAACAGCTGATACTGGAATTATCAATTACTTGATATGCCATTTTAATATGTAAAAGTAGATGATAAGCAGAGATTTTATTTAATACTCTCTAAATCTCCGTCTTTCTCATAGCATAGAACATTTAGGTAAGAGACAGTATCGTACAAGCTTGGAAACTGTAAGTAAACAATGGTAGAGCTTTATTATTGATTAGCGTACTCGTTCCTGCAATTATGATTTTAATTATTTCCAACCACCGGTGGTATCATGCAAAGCACGTATCTCGACATTTGATTTTCCCTTATATTCTAAGAAAAAAATCGTTGAATGGTTTTCAGTCACTGAAATCAAGTTGTATCTAAATGGTACATACGTACTGCATTTTGCAACAACTTTAGTTATGTATATTACAGACTTTTACAATTTTAGTTATTGCCAAATTGTATCTGGATTTACTAGCAGAACAGCTGAAAACTATTTGCAATATTGAAATTTACAGTTTCCTTGCTTCAGTTTGAAATAATTGATATCATTGTTATTGTAAATGTTTTTAAGTGATGAAATAGCAGCTACATGTGGGCGCCTCTTACGTATTGTGTTATTCAACTTATCCGATAGTGTTCAACTTTTCTAAAGATCTGTTGTTGGAATTGTTTTTCTTTTACATTACACACACACACACACATATACAGGCTGGATCTTGGCGATCAATACTGGTCTCCTATACAGAAATTATTTCAGCTGAAAATTTGATTTACGATAATTGGATAATTTTCCTCGCTGTTTCAACAACGTCTCCCAATTAATGCCAAAAATGTTGGTTAGCGTAATATTGAGAAGAATCTGGCCCAATCTACACCAACTCAACTAGGAACGAGTTTCGTTTCATTTCTAACATCCCCTTGACAAACTGTGTTCACGCAGCATAGTCAATTGTGTTCCAATTTTTGTATGAAGGTATTGGAGTACTGTATTGCACTTTGCCCTACTTTTGCTAAGTTTTCTTGCGAAGAACCAGCACGGCAAAACGGGAGGAACAATGCTTAGGTGCGCCCGCATTTATAAAGAATATACCTACCATATACTAACAGAATAACCAAGGCGTGGTTGAAATGATTTGTGAATTTGTGTTATTACCTCGATCTGCTGCTTAAGAGCTTCAATTGCCATTTCTACGAATGTCAGTAAAGTGTACGTTTGAAAAACGATTGAAAATTGGTTTGGTTGTTTGGTGTTTAACTAGAATTACTATGAACCGATTAAAGGATTAATATTACAACACACACCAACGATATAATATACAGGGTGAGTCACGACTATTTCCTCGGTCTCTTACGTCTAAACGCTAAAAGATATGAGTTTCAAATTTTAGGCAAATGTGTAACACGATAAGGCGCACATTTTAAAATTATTTGCACGTATACAGGGCGATTGAAAAAAGTACAGCATGTCAAAGTTAGGTTATTTTTAATGGAACACCCTATATTGTATACCATTTTTGGATTTTACGTCATAAATTAGGATATCTTTGTTCATAGTTCCCTATACCTATCTGCAGCCAATTTCGAGAAATTTTGATTTTTAGGAAAATGTCGGCTTTCGCGAAAAAATTAGAAATGGCAAAACTGTATGACTTGGACGATTTACATTTGTAAGAAGTTATTTTGACTAAGCGTGCTTTCAATGAACCGGTACAGTATTTTGATATTGGCTACATGGCATTAAGCAAAACAGTTCATACTTTATATTTTTTCAACCATCAATAACTCTTTTAAGTTAAACACCCTGTATTCATCCGTGCTATATGAAAGCACATTAAACACCCTACCAAAAACTATAAAGATGTCTATATCTATATTTAACGATTAAAATTAAACAATTATTACGTCTAGTAGATAAAAAAATAAACTAACAAACAATACTCTACCTACTATTCCTGAAGATATTAAACTAAAATAAAAGATAATCTTATTTCCGAGCCTGTGGTCTCGTATGATATATATAAAAATCTGTCTATTAGCCCGTGAAACATGTGTCCTGAATTAATTAATTAAGCGTTGTGGTGATGGCGTTACCGATTTTTATCTATATAATAGAACTTTATCTATATAATAATGTTAACAAAAAATGTATTTCATTCAATCACTCTAGGTATTTTATGGAAGAAGATTCTTCTTTTTCTTATGACATTATGTATAGAATAAGATGGTCAATCACTATGAACATCTACTGTAATCTTTTTCATTAGATAATTTATTTATATTTATTCAATTCAAACGAACATTTAGTACGGTAGATATTTTTTTGAGAAGAACTTATTAAATTCATTTCAAGATGTTAAAATTGAATGTGGTTGACAATTTTATATCTCATTCACTCATTTTTTTGTCTAACATATTTGTAATTTTATTAATTTGTTTATGATATCGGTTACTTAATTACTTTATTTTCATCGAATATTCAACTTATTTCAACATAATTTCCAGCTTTATTTATCACTAGAATACAAGTTCCAAGAAATATAATTATCCACACACAAGTAATTAAAAAGCATGGCCTAATTAGGTGAGAAAAAGTCAGCTTTAGAGCGTTTTTGAAGAATTTCGTTAATCGTTAAATTTAGATATATACATCTTTATAGTTTTTGGTAGGAGGTTAAATGTGCTTTCACATAGCATGGATAAATACAGGATGTCCCATTTAACTTAAAAGAATTATTGATGGTTGAAAAAATATAAAGTAAGAATAATTGTTTTGCTTAATGTCATGTAGCCAATATCAAAATTCTGTATCAGTTTATTGAAAGCACGTTTTGTCAAAATAACTTCTTACAAATGTAAATCGTTCAAGTCATACAGTTTTCCTATTTCAAAGTTTTTCGCGAAAGCCGACATTTTCATAAAATCAATTTTCTCGAAATTGGCTGCAGATAGGTATAGGGAACTATGAACAAAGTTATCCTAATTTATGACGTAGAATCCAAAAATGATTATCAATATAGGGTGTTCCATTAAAAATAACCTAATTATTATATGCTGTACTTTTTGAATCACACTGTATACTTGCAAATAATTTTAAAATGTGCTCTTTATCGTCCTATTTATTTGACTAAACTTTGAAACTCAAATCTTTTAGCGTTTAGACACAAGAGACCGAGGGGATAGTCGTGACTCACACTGATATTTATTCAAATGTACAACCAATCAGAGTATCAGAGAAATAAGTTTTGCAGCTAGGTTTTGACATCATATGGTTGCTTATAGCTTTGTTTTTCTTTCACGTTTGAACCAATTTTAAATCAGTTCGACCTTGAAGAAAAACATCTAGTAAGTACTAGAATTACCAAACGTAACACCAACGATCGTGCCTGGAAATAAACAACTAAACAGGTTTTGTCATAATGGTGTTTACACCCGAGCATGATGCCTTTATTTTAAAGACACACTACAGAAGTGGTACGGGAGATGATGATGGGAATTGGAATTATTACAATAGTATTAACGCTTGATACTCCAAATAATCTTAGGCAAGATGAAAATGCCCAATTATTGATAAAGTTCTTTATTGGCAATGTCGAATTTTCGTTCGTGAATACAAACTTCCTCAGGATAAAACAATAGAACTATAATTATGAACTAACTAAATTAAAAAATCAATTTTATTCTTTCTCGTGTATATCCTTATATACAATAAGTAGTTCATATGAGCGTTTTTAACTGACATGTGGTGGTTTTTTAAACTTTAAATTTACCGAAAGACTGGATCGGAGTAATAATAATATGTCTTTATTGCTCAGCACATAGATACATCAAGTAATAAAATATACAAATAATAAAGAGGCACATATACGAAAAAGAGTAAATAACAGCTAATTGCAATCACAAGGCGAAGTTCAGACTTGCTGCTTTACAACTTAGCCTTGACAACTAGAAAATAAAGTTATAATCAGAGAAAGCCTATTTATAAAAAAATTCGATGATGATTAGGGAAAAACACAAAGTAACATTATAAATTCAACGTGTCAACGTATAAAGAGAAAATGTTAACACCAAAAGATTTAAATAGTTTATTAAAAAAAAATTTGTAATAGAATCTAAAGTAATTAAAGTAAGGCAATAACACTAAAACTATAGGCAACTAATCCAATACATCATACATAGTACATAACTGCATAATACGCTGTAATTTGCTCAAGAAAGCACAAACAAGCGCATTAAAAGCTCTATTAGCGTGCATGCACCAAATGCTTGTTCTGCAAACAAGTAGTTTTTTAATTTATTTTTGAAGGACACACTATGAATGACTTCCCTAGACAAATTGTTATATGCAATATAAACCTGTAAGGAAAATGATCTTTGATACAGAGCCGTCTTGTGTGGCGGTGGAGAAATTTTACTTCGAAACCTTGTAGAAAGGTTATGCACATCCGTTCGGTAATACAGAAACAGACTAGGCAAATGATACGGTACTATTTTGCAGTATATTAAAATACTATTTACGCTAACTTTTAGAGTACAATAGGTCGACTGGGTTGAGTTGCTATTCAGGAATTGTCCGCCCACGGGAGAAGTTGAAGATACGGCACTCGGACATTCATAAATTCAATATAACATGTTATATTGAAATTCAGAACGCCATATCTTTAACTTATATTAATATATATAATTATTATAATGACGGAACTATATTTGTAATGAAACGTCATGTAAAAAACTTATTCGGTTTTTTAATTTCCTGCTACCATATTGGACTAAAATATCAGAACTGTAAGTACCTACAGCTATTCCAGATAAATATTTTTCTCTTGAGTGAAAATATAAATATATAGGACAAAAAAAACGTATTCGTAAAAATATGTTGTAGACACTCTAACGACGTTCCACTTATAAATACAATATGAAAGATAATTTGGCACGCGGTCAATACTCTTGGCTCGTATTCATTATAACGCAATGCAGACATGTCACTGACATTATCTTCAGTTCCAAAGGTGTGTCCATTGAGTCGTGCAAATTTTTGATATATTCCTCCGCGCAGCAAATTGAAGTGCATTTAATGTCACTGCAGTAACGAATGGGTTGCAGTGTTCTACTAATTTTCTATACTGCTGGACCCGCAGTTTCGACGGCCGGCGCTTGCACAATGCCAGTGAATTACATGGTACTGATAGTTCTGCTTAGTTAGTGTCAACATCTATAAATGTTACATTATTTACATCACAATACTATTATTTTTCGAATAAATATCGGAAAGTGCTTATAAATGAAAAATCTAGCTATCTATAATTTATGAACTTGTTTACTAGACACGTGCAAATATAAACATTAGTACCAAGTTATAGAAAATTTAAAACGATGGTCGATGCACTTAAAAAATCTATGTAGTTCAACAATATTAATGAAATGCGAAATTAAGGTATGAAAATAACAGTAAAAGTAATATGTACTGGTCTGGTTAAATGAGGACGCCGATCTCACAAGAAAAACTTGAGATTCTCACGCAGAATCTTTACAACTGAAAGAATTAAATGAACAATTAGGTCACTCAAATCCTACAGATATCTAATAAAAGATAGTATGTGTAAAGGCGTTGATGTGGTATTTATACCAAAAGCAAGGAAGCTAGGAATCGTACTACTCTTATCAGCTTATTATCGTTTGTTTTAAAAACTACGGAACACCTCATTGACAAGCACATCAGGACGCAGCATCTAACTCTCCATTCTAATTAATTTGCCTACTAAGCGACAAATCCACGGAAACGACCCTAAACAACCTTGTGAAAAGAGTAGATGTTTGCAAACCAGGAAGTAGCAGTATGCGCATTTATCGATGTAGAGGGCGTTTTTGATTACACCTTTAAATTGATAACGGAACGAGGGATTTCCACGAATTGATGTTTGGCGCGTTCTATGTTAGAAAGTCGTGGAATGACGGCGCAATTTGGAAAAGTCGGGGGGCGCTGGGATCGAAACAGGAGTGCCCACAAGGAGGGCTAATATCGCCCGGGCTTCGATTGTTGGTCAGACAGCTGCACAAAGGCAACATGAGAAAAAGAAAAGTGCTAGAGATGGTGCATTGGAATGCACAGGAACGACACAGCATCGATGTAACACTCACATAGGTGTAAATGTACAAAAGTGAAACGTACCAGCCACTTGATCGAATGTAACTATACAGGAATTTTCGTAAATTGCATTCATAGCTTAAAATTTAAGATAAAAATTAAACACACTCTCGACGTGTATTAAGTTCACAAACTTTGGGATGATATAGGGTTGCATGCAACTTAGTATCTTTAAGCATCTAACTTTCAAATGAGATAAGCTCTCCGATTCGTGTAGGAGAATCTCATTTTCTTAATTATGTATGCAATCTGGGATCTTCAACGCATCATCTGAGTAGTTACATACGATCTTGCCTGTGATATAAAATCAATAGATTGTCGAGCATTTGCCAAAGTTTTATGAATTCAGAAGTGGTACTACGTCTTCATTTGAATATTGGTGGTTAAAGTAAATTATTGAAAATGTATTGTGGGCAAGTGTAGAACGGCATATTCATATAATGCTGATGTTTACACGAGTAATTTAATATGTTGTTAAGTCGACTGAACTTCGTGCAAATATTATTATGGAGCTTCGATACAAGATATAAGTGAGATTAGCAAGGCCTCTACTTTTTCAAACGACTTTTTATATTAATGAGATTTCGTAACATATCTACAGTTTGCTGAGATTACATGGGTATGGGTAATTACCATTGTTGTTCTTCATCAATGTAAAAGGTCATCTCTGAAATATTGAACGTCCACCAAAGTAATAGAAATGCAAGAGGGGAGAGATAGCATTTAGTAACACTGCTTAGAGCCTTAAGAATCATATTTTTGCAATTTACGTATTAACAACACAATCATTTACACGTATTAGGGTGGGATGTACAAGTTTTGATGTTCGGTAGAAACGAATTAAATGTGATTATCGACAGACGTCCCTTGTAGCGATTATACAATGAACATAGTAGAAGAGTATTATTTCCAATAGAAGGTGTTTACTGTAAAAAATTCAAACTGGTGCTTCCAAAAATTTAATATCTGTTTTGATCGACGTTCTTTGACTTTATTTGTGAGTCTCAAAAGAACGCCGACGGCAAGAAAATGTAACGGATATGAACAGTAGCAGTTAAAATGAATCGATGATATAAACGGCGTAAAAGCTTTATGCTAAGGAAGCATATATTGAAAAATAAATTTAAAATCATATGGAAATGTAGACCCAGTAAGAATTATAATTTTAACATGTTCAGAATATGGGAATAGGTTCGGAATCGTTCTAGCGAATATAGCCAATGTGAACTCTGAAGGCAAGAAACGTAGTATGCTAAATTGCAGCGTATTTCTTTTATCAACTATACTGATTCCAAAGAGGATACTCACAAATTGCGCGTGGAATTGTCACATTTGTTAAAAGCGCTAATGTATAGCATATGTTCTAAATATCTCAAAATACATTTAAGAAGTTGTTTTCTTACTTAGCGCTTGTATTAATTCTGAATGTTTGAAAGGTACCAGTTAAAGATCATGTAATATGTTGCAATAGCAATACGTTGCATGACTGCGTGATAGTTCGTACTATAATTTTTATTAATTACTTTTATAACTTCGAAGTTATGAGTCAAAGTTTTAAGAAAATTTACCATTGTCGGATATATACAATGTTTTGCTATCCTCCATTAACCGCAAGAGATCGTTTACCAAGACTCACAATATTCATCTCGACTTCAACCATAGGCTAGTTTTTGCTTGATAAAAGGTTTGATGGTCACAATTTTCGGTTAGTCCGCTACCTTTGGCGTTATTTGTCTGTGATTGGTGCAGCTGTAGTGGCTTCCAAACTGTATTACTTGTTGGACCGCTCTTGTTGTGTATTTGTGTGTATGTAAATGTGTTTTCTAAGCGTTTTCACAACATTATTTTGAAGTAAATAATGAATAATTAACATGTTTGAACATCGAGCGATAATTGACCGGGAAAATAGATCTTAGTGAGGCGAGCTACAATGCTGCTATTACGGTTCGATCTCCGGAACTGCCACTATCAGAGAACGGCGGCTCTATCACTGCGATTTCCGAGTCTTGTATTCGTCTGCGTGTTTTACTACCAGCTGCGTATAGTACTCTGAGGCATTTAAGGTTGCGTGGTCGAGTAAAATGGCGGGAAAAGTGCTCCATATACGACAATGGTAAAATTTTGATGCAAGATTTTTTAAAAATTACAACTATGATTGATGAAAAAAAATTATAGGAGTAACTAGCATACTGTTATCGAGGTAATGACATATTTTTAATTTAAAAAATGTGGTAACTTCTAGCAGAAAAAAATCTTAAAGTTTAGGTTTGTGTGTACATGGTAAGAAAATGCATTATATTACGAAAACTACAAATCAGACTCATAAACTGTTCATGTTAAGTACTAGGTAGGTAACAAGGCTATAGATTACGACAATAAAATTACATTAATCTGTTATAAATAAACAAAAATCTTGCATCAAAAATCAGTCTTCTGGCCAATTCACCTAAAAGTGTCGCAGCTCGGGATGTGCCAGAATTACTTAAAATGGATAGTGTAGCAATTTTTTAATAGATGGCGCAAATAATTAACAAACCATAAACAACAAAAATTATTAATAAATACTGCATAAAAACAAACTATAGGTATATTATAAAAGTAGTTTTAAAACTAAACCACGATTTGTTTCTGTACTCAATTGTTATAAACCCATTTTTTTATTTAACCTAAAACTAATGAAATGCATCAGTGGTCGATGACGTCATACATAATTTTACGTCAACTTTAGATTTTTTTGTAAATACAAACGATGTTGTGTGGATTGGCGTGCATCATTTCCACAACGTTCATAGAAAGAATTAACAGAATCAATTCTTCTTCAACTATTTACAATTAAATATGTATAGATTTTTGTAGAGTGCCATAAAATAACCTTTTGAAAATGTTGCCGACACATTCAGTAATAATAAAACGAATGTTGCAATTCCGAAGAGAAAAAATGGTAAAAATCGGAGCAAAAACAATAAATAGTGTTCTTTATGATGAATGAATAAGTTTCTCGTTTTAATAGATAAAGAAAACAAAAGTATTTATTATAATAACAAATCATAATAAAAATTTATAAAAACTCCATATTCGAATTATAACAACACATAGTGAAATGTTTGCCTAATGTCATCCCAGAAATATGTTGGCTGCGTATGTGTGTAATATATTATGCTGTTTAGGTTTTCTGACTACTATTAGATATTTTTCATATTTAGGAATGTACAACCTATATCTCTGCCTATATCTAAAAAGAAAAATGCTTAGCAGCGCTGAGTTAATTTTCGTTGTTTATAATGATTATACTAATTAATGCGATCTTCCGCTGTTGTACTGTTGTCTCTTGTCCCACATTTCATTGGTCGTGTTCAGTTAGCATATCGGTAAATCACCGGTAGATACAGATTAGTAAAGTAGTGAACTGAATGCCTACATGGTAAATATTGTACTATTAGCATACAGATATTCAGTGCGATACTTCACTAATCATTACTTACCGCTGACTTATCAATGTGCTAACTGAACACGACCATTGTTAGAGTGGTGTACATATTTTTTGCCGAAGTGTGATTAGAACAAGCTTCAAGTTTTCTTTTATACAAGGTCAGCTGCTAAGAGGTCGTAATCTAATAACACTAATTATTAATTGTTATTGTAATTTTTCTTTGATTTATAGATATTATAACAGTAAACGATGTTTAAAATTATTATAACTAATATAGGTAGTATTGTATCAAAACTGTATAGGTATATCTACCTATTATACCAATTATAATCCTAGACCATATAAGGTTTCATTATTTTGCTTATGATTAGATTTATTTGAAATTTTCGTTCCTTCTCGGGAACTTCACGACAAATACACGAACGGATTTGATAGTTTGATCCGAAATTTTATGACATATAACTTTTATATATGTACATCTTTTTCCTGCATTTTTCTGCTTGTTTGATCTTTTTGGTGGACATTTTGAATATTTATTGTGAAATCCGTTATATCACATGACATGTGACATCTGGCAATAATTTTGAAAAAGCTAACTTTTCATTAAGAAAATATTAACTATCTCAGAAATTAACGATAGGGAGTGGTTAATAAAACTGAAAGTGCATACAGTGTCCTTCTGTTTCTTAATATAAAATAAAGGTGTTCCATTTAAGTAAGATGAGAAAATAATGCATTTGTGTTTTGAATCTCCCTATACACAGTTTTCGCAATATTAGCAAAATATCGCTTTGCTATAAAACTGTAACAATATAAAAAGGTCATTCCGATACGAAAAGAATTTCAAGTTGTTTCGTGTGGAATGCACAGGACATAATTGATCACAACTTCTGAAATACTCGGTATAACTCAATGAAACCTTATACATATAAATGAACGAGGAAGATATGCTTAATTTAAATTTGAAATAATATATAGTGTATCCCATATAAAAAAAATGTACCTATGTTTGGTTCACCCTGGCAATATGAAACATCCGTACATAGGAAAATAATTTTAAAATTAATATGCCTCACCCTGTATATCTTATTTACAATCCTTACAAATACTACACTAAAAATGTAGGTAACTACAATAATAACTATGCAATAAATAATTATAAGTGAGAGAAGTAAATAATTTAAGGTTATAGTACATAAATGTTTCCTAAACGATAATCTTCCAGAAACTTGAATATGAAACACTACACTTTATATAAACTAAAATCATCAAACACAAGATTGATTGAGCGGACAAAGTGCATTCAGAAGCGGTTACTAATAGTTGCCAGCTGTCAAATCCAAACGCTCAATAATTACATACATATGTATGAGCAAAAAACTTGTGTGTTGGTTGAATAATCACAGAGGCTTCATTTCTTCTATCGTCTAGCCGACATTTAATATTGTACAATTAGCGAATTTTGTAGCGTTATAAACCATGCGAATCAATTACTTTTATCTCATTCAATGTGAATTGAACTGCAAAATCTATACTTTTTTAATTCATATCTGTATATTTTCTGCCAAATTTTAAACATTTTATATTTTCCGATGAACGCTTCTTAATTACTAATAATTATTGTCAAAAATTTCGTAATAAAAAATAAAAATTCCATAGGAAACTATTATTAAATTTTATATAATTTGCTGGTAAGGTAGCGAGGTAAATAGAGAGAATAGAGAGATAAATAGAAACGAGATGTAAAATAGCATTTACATATATGTACATATGTTACAACATTTGGCAATATACTTGGGTATTTTACGGTGTTTCTATATCTAATATCGTATCTATATACTTACATACCTATATCATCATATCATATATTTGTATGAATATATGATATGACGAATTCAAGTGAATGTTTTCAATTATAATTTCAATTGTCAACAGTGACATCTATTGATAGAAAGCTCGAAATACTTCCGAGTCTATAAACGCTGATAAAGTGAATACTATGACCCTCTATTGTCTGCTAGATTAATTATAATGACTCCCACTACAAATATCCTATCCCCTCCAATTGCCTCGTACCCTTAAGAATTAATGCTGAAGTGAAGTAGGAGTGATCTATTCCATGTATGACGTATAGGGCTATAATATACGTGTGTTTCAGTTTACATTAATACAACGGTATTATTACGGTTATAGCGATAATAAAAACAAGCAATCCGATTTATGCCAGAAGCAGAAAACAATGCGTTTGTACATAATGTGTATTATTATTTTTAAAATAGGTACAGTATGTCCCCGGATCGACTTTAAAAGAGGAAATGTTTTTTATTTTTGATTTCTCAGAAAATTTTACTGTTGATGATTTACTGTGCTTATTTTCAAACCCCCAAAACACAAATTACTTTTTATTTAACTCGAACGATTCTCGAGATTTTTTTTTTTTTTAATGTGTGGTGGGTGCTTAGTTGCAGTGACTCCGTAAGCTGTATTACTTGTCTGGCTATCACTGCAACTCTTGCGGTGTAGTTTGGTGTGTGTAAGTTGTGTTTAAATGGCTTGGTGACAGCATCATATCGCCTTTTATGATGCCGCGCTGTTAATCACTTTGCTCCCAACAGCGAATGGCAAGTCGATCCGGGATTAAACTCTCTGAAAAAATGTCACCGTCCCTCCAGAGAATCGAACCCCGGCACCTATCGTCCTCTCACAACGATAGTCAGCCGCCTAACCACTGCGGCCATCGACCCGTTAATAATAATATCATTTTTCTTCGAAAATTGGACATACGTTTTTTTCGCAATTTTTTGTTGGCTACGCAATTAATGTTAATGATTTTGATAATGTTCTACAATTGTACAATTGTGATAATATTTGTAGCACTAGCCCTGATGAAGTGAATAAAAGTTTCACGAAAGCTTGGCAGATGTGAAAGAGGATACAGGTTGTTTCAATTTGTTAGCGTCTTCCCAGTAACCCCTGTTACAATTAATATTAAACTTTTATCAGTGATAGTGGTACTTTAATATTTTTGTATAACTGAATTTTTGTTGGAGTCTAAATCTGGTCAACTATGATTAAAATAAAAACTAGGGTTTCTAGTAAAGTCATATTAGCCTTGAAGATAGAGCAAAAAATTATTAAGACAAGTTGTTGCTAATTACTAAAATAATACGAATACGAATTTTCTCTGGAAAATTTTCTTGAAATTTGACTACATTTTTGTATGAACTCATTGAAAAAATTCTTATCTCACATGTCAAAAGTGCAACGAACAATCTAAACAATTAAAAGAAGAAAATTATTGGAAGAGATATTCTGGTTCATCATTATCGAATAATTTTAGCACAGACGGTTCCAGAACCTCTTCCAACATGTCGATGTACGTCCGACTGTCCATTCGGCCCTGGCAGATGAACAGTTCTCCGACACCTGTTGCACTCATGGAACCCCAAACCATTATGCTACCGCCCCCAAAATCTGGGTGATAGGCCTCTCCTGGCCTGCGTCGCACGTATTGAGGCCCAGGTTTACCAAAAAGCTGCCAACAAAAGCATGAATATTGCTACATTTTGGAATTCATTAAAAAGAATAGAAACACTGTAGATACAAGGAATTGAATACAGAATACTGCAAATACAATAATTAGGTATTACTTACCTCAATATTTGACTCATCCGTCTACATAACATTGGCCCAATCGTCAATGGTTCAGTTGCGGTGACTTTTAGCCCACATCAGCCTCTTCTTCTTTCGTTGCGGAGACAACCGTGCTTTGTAACCACCAGCCTTGTAACCACCTAAATTTAGTTCACCAAGGTGTCTTCTAACCGTGCGAGCAGAAATGTTAATATTATGTGACCGGAAGAGCTCACTAGAAAGCTGTTTAGACTCTTTTTTCCGATGTCGCCAAGACATCCGTTCTAATACCCGCTCATCTCTCGTACTTGTCTTCCTTTGTCGACCGGTTTTCGGTTTATTTGCGAAAGATCCACTCCCTTTGTATCGTTTTATCGTTGTTCTAACTGTAGATCTCGCACACTTTAGTTGCCGAGCAATAGCAGACACCGATAATCCTTGATTTTGTAACACCCCAATTTGTCCTCGCTCTACCTCTACCTCCGCCAATTCACGTGTTTTCGGCATTACTTTTTACTGTATGCTATCGTATTGCACAGAAAAAATCGCAGGAACAATATCTTCACTTTAACTAGTTCAACTTTACTCTTACAACTTTTAACAAAGACTGAAGAAATATTCTTAAATTTACAATTTTACGTTTACTTTCCGATTTACTCAGAATAGTCTACGATAAACCATTAAACCCTCATTACTAGGCATCTAGTTAATTCATTCGCCGGCCCTGTTTCTCAGAAATACAATAATATTCCCATAACTCGTTCAAAGCGAGAGTGGCCAATACATATGGCGACAGCAGTATATGTTTGTTACTATTTTACGTTCCACTGATATCTTTATAAGTAATAAATGAATGTACAAGTGAAGAGTAGATCTTATTCTCTTTTATATAAGTTCTGCTGAAAATCTCAATTTTACGCAGTGGTGTTAATTCGGTTGCACGGTACGGTAATATACTATCTTCTATCAACCAAATATATTTTAATTAGTTTAGTAAGAGATGGAGAAAATCCAATGCTCAATAATTTATTTAACAAAACGTAACGGCCAATTTGGTTCAGTCTCCTAGAAACTGGTATATATATATATATCACATCAACTTGACCTTGACCATCTCCAACACAATGATCTACCTTTAATGGAATTGTAGATGTTTTTATATAGAACGCGTTTAAATACCTTAGAAAAGTTGCATAAAATAAAGATGAGGATATTAAAAGGTTCTACTAAAGAAAGATTTGAACAAGATTATGTATAATATTGTTTCATCAGCAATTCCACTGAAAATCCGCGAAAATATGCAATTCGATATTTGAATTAAATATTTATCCATATTTCTGAGATATTAATATCGGAAGAAATATTGATTTGTTTATGTTGATCGCCGAGAATATTGATATGTCTATATTTTCAATATCCATAATCGATATTAAAAATTAAAATCCGTTAAATATAGTTTCCATCGTGTAGATATCATACCCTGGCTATGTAATTATTTTTTATATTTTCAGAAGTGTTTGTTTATTTTTATTCATTGTTAGATCGCTTGTGCTCGTACCTGTAAACAACTGAAAGCTAAACGAGGAGAGAATACGCGTGCAGGACATCATTATATACTTGACAGAGCAGTGTACTTCGTAATGACTTCAAATACGGACAAACCAGAGCTCGAATAGGTTAATCCGCACGAAGCAGTATGAAAAGAGCGACTCACTCATAAACTTAATAATAGCATTGTATACACCTTCATTGATGAAGTATAATAGAAATGTTCATTCAAGAATTGTAGTAAAAATGCGAGAACATGTTCAACCTTTAAACTTTATACTAATTTTTCGATATATGTACTTTGGTCCCTGTCTTAAATATGTGAGTTAAAGTACCATGAAGATGCGGTATATAAAAAATTCACAAGGAATTCAATAAATAGTTTCTAATTGAGCCATAAACACTTCCAGTTGCATATATAATCCAAAAGTCTAAATTCTACAGCGGATAGGTATCTACTTAATTGTCACAAATTCAAGGTATCATGGTTTCAAAATATACTTGCCTACACTACAGTTTTCTGATACATTTGTGTCCGAAAGCTTTCATAATATGAAAGTCAAACAGAAATTTTAATTTAATTTCTCCTCACTCTATCAATATTACACGCTCCATTCGTGGATATCGTTCCTTCATCAATTTTTTTTTGTTATTTCTAATTATCTGTTGTCAGATATGTTTACTGAAAGTAACTGATGTAGGTATATACATTTCGTGTAGTGCGTCGTTCGAAATCAGGTATTAGGGAAGATTGTAAAGCTAACAATTCTTCAATAATCAATGATTTATTGATTATTAATTGCATAGATTCTTATGTAGTTATACTCTGGCGTTGGTACATTTCCTATATAAATCATCATCATGCATCCAAGAGAAATACGTAATTACAATAAATAATACATATGCTTGGAATAGTATTCTAACAGTAAGAATTTTATTGCAACAGCTTTGTATTTTATTTCCGAAAGATTTTGTCCTGAAGAGATTTTTACCTGTATAACTCTATAATAGTTTTTGCAAACTTGAAACTGTTTACTTCCGTTAGTATGTACATGGAATACAAACATATATTATACATTCATTACATACTTATTCAATACTTGCTAGAATTAGCTGCTTATTTTTAGCACAACGTTACGACAATATATATTGTATATATGTATACATTAAGCAATTATATTTCTGAAAATATCCTGTTTCTGTATTTTGATATAAATTTTATAAATCTTGTATTCCTATAAATTTATATCTTTATATGCGCTATTTATTCGTACAGAAAAATACAGATATGTATGTATATAAAAGAATTATATATAAGAGTATTCAAGACCGGCAACGTAACGTCTTCTGTTGTCACCGAATCAAAACATACTACAACGAAACGAAGTGCCGTATTGCATTTCAGGGATGTAAACGACGCGAACATTGGCGAGGAGGTTGGAGAGGAACAGCAATACGTTCGGCAACGCTCGCCTACCTGCCGCGTCCAAAGACTTTATGGGCCTCCTGTACTTACGTACTGTATGCCCGATTTTTCTCCCAGATATTTCGCTTTGTTACTATTTCTTTCTATTAGAGTCAATCGTTACGGAAATGTGTCTTATCATCAATCAACAGTCATAATTGAATTGCATAAGTACGATTGTATTACGCTATTACGTTCGGAATGCGCATATAAGACCATCTCTCATCGATTTCCTATTGATTTCTATGCATTCTAAACCAGCATAAGTATCTAACTTGCTACTTTTAGAAGGTGTGTTAAAATTGAATTAGTGGTGGTCAGTAGAGTATTATTGTTTCACGTTTGTTTCCATTTATTTAGTATTAATATAATCTATATTATGACTTGTAAGTACTTATCGTTAAATCCTAGATATATTTTCGCTTTGAGGTTAAATAAAACGGTAATTAATTAAATAGCAATTTATTATGGACTAAATTTACTTAGTATATTGTCAATACGGCTTTTTGCAATTTTTACTTTTACTTTACCTTTATTTAAGTGTACATACATAAATAATCAGTTGGTACCTGTTGCGCAATATACACTCATTGTAATTCGCTAACTATTGCCGTCTAATTTCAATTTATTAAATAATGATAATGTAGTAAAGTTAACTTACTTCAATAAGTACTAACAATAACTCATCTAGATTAATAATAATAATTAAGATAATTATCTCACAAAAGAATATCATTGCTACAGAAATCTACGGGAAATCATGTTTTGTAGACTCTATTACACTATAAAAATTAGAATCATATTTATCTGATAATCAGCATCATTTTTCATCAAAACATTAATAGAATTACTTTTAACGGGTCGATGGCCGCAGTGGTTAGGCGGCTGACTATTGTTGTGAGAGGACGATAGGTGCCGGGGTTCAATTCTCTGGAGGGACGGTGACATTTTTTCAGAGAGTTTAATCCCGGATCGACTTGCCATTCGCTGTTGGGAGCAAAGTGATTAACAGCGCGGCATCATAAAAGGCGATATGATGCTGTCACAAAGCCATTTAAACACAACTTACACACACTAAAATACACCGCAAGAGTTGCAGTGATAGCCAGACAAGTAATACAGCTTACGGAGTCACTGCAACTAAGCACCCACCACACATAAAAAAAAAAAAAAAAAACTAAGAAGGTGAGCTTAAATTCTTCAAAAACTTCACCAAAGTGTCTTTTTCTATTATTTAATGAGATTTAGTATTTGGCACTAATATTTAGTAATAACTATCTATATACAACATATATCCCCAAAAAAAATTTAGTTGTTAAGTGACTCCATGTACTGTACATGATCCACAGTTTAAAATACGTAATAATATTTCCATATTTTTGAATCAATTTCTCATCTTCTATATAACAGAAATATGTAAATATGGTTGTTTTCATTCAACTGAATAAATGTAAGAACTCGTTTAATGAGGACAACACAAACCATAATATAAAAATACAGAATTACAGTAACACGCTCCATTATAATATAAAACGCCATATGCTTTCGTCAGGCGTATATCGTACGTTTCAGCTTAGTCTTTACATTTAAAAATTAAAATTTACAGGAAAACGTAGATATTTGGTTACACAAATATGTACCCTTATGTAATTGGTGCAAATCAAATCTGTTGCAGATGGTATCCTGGTATCCTGTACTAGAGCACCCAAAAATGTATTCACCTTTACATGTTTAAAAGATAAAAATGTTTATTTTGCATTGTGTGAGATAGAAAGGTTCATAATAAGCTTAGTAAATATTTAATCAAGCGCAGTTACACGAGATCAAGCAGTAACTCAAATCTGTTTATCGCGTTATTCAAACATACCAATTTGAATAACGATTTGTGAATCTCCAAAGTAATACCGTTGGCAATATCTAAATGGCGCACGTCTATATGTAATGGTTTATTAATATTATGCAAAGGATATGACGGCGTAATCACTCAATACTCGTTATCCTCTTATCAATATTTGTTGATAGATTTCACTGATAAATATATTGATTATCTAGAATACGAGGAAGTGTTAATTGACCAAATATGCGAATAGTTGAATTCCTAGTTATTTTTTTAATAACTGCTATTTGCTTAATCTACAGATTATTGTGCTTCGGTCGATACCTTGTGTATATCTCAGGTAGCATGTAACGTTTTAAAAACGTTATAATAAGGTTCTCTGAAGCGTTACTAAAAACGTAGGTGTAACTTTTCAGAAACGTCTTAATGTCACAAAAATGAAACGTTATAATTGAACGTGCCATAAATGTTACAATTTAACGTTCATTAAACGTTACAGTTTAACGTTCTGTAAATGTTATATGAGAAACATTTTATTAACGTTTTGTAGGGTTGACACTGGAAAATTGACGAGCTTAGAGAAAGAATCTTCGAAATAATGACAGGAATGACACCATTTGAAATGTCAACTAATTTATTTATATATTAATAAACAACTGATATCCATTGATAAAGTAACGCACGTAAATCAGTAAACATGTTCATATCTAACAAGAACAAAAAAGACTAACGGTATAAAAATGAAATATGTTTTATAAACTGTTTTAAAATAAATATTTATTGAAAAAAGCGCCAGTTTGTAGAAGGTAAAAAACTGATTCAATTATACAGGGTGTTTCCTAAGTAATCTAAAATATTATATGGGGCGCTTCGTCACTCAATTTTAAGACGAAAAGTTCATATAAATATGTGTGATAAGTCTTGTCGTTAATGAGATACAGGGTGTTGAATTGTTTGTAATAAATCAGCTGTGATTGTATTTGAAATTAATTTTTCCTGGTGACGCTACTGGTTTTTAGAAGTAATACGAAAAACATGCTTATTATAAGTGACGTTTGAAGTAACGTTGACAACTGTGTCAAACCTAAAAATCAACCCCGATATTAAACGTACAAGATCTTCAAAATCGTATCATTCAAGGCTGTAATCTTATTCGTAACAAACCTGGTATCTTCGAACGTATTCGGCAATCAATTAGACATCGAGCAGATGCTTGCATTTTAGCTGCAGGTGGACATTTTGAACATATGCTCTGAAATATAATATTTTTTATTTATATTTAACACATGTTCTTGCTTCTAATAAAATAATAAAACACCCTGTATCTCATTAATGACAAGACTTATCACACATG
The DNA here is from genome assembly GCA_023690525.1 of Holotrichia oblita. NCBI lineage: Eukaryota > Metazoa > Arthropoda > Insecta > Coleoptera > Scarabaeidae > Holotrichia > Holotrichia oblita. The sequence continues at coordinate 94,689,698 of CM043017.1, read as the reverse complement.
TTTATATGAACTTTTCGTCTTAAAATTGAGTGACGAAGCGCGCCATATAATATTTTAGATTACTTAGGAAACACCCTGTGTAGTAGTGGAAACGGCAAAAATATTTTCATAAACTAATACAATACATTTAATTTCGACGTCACTTAATTGCCATAGCTTAATTTCTGATAACGATAAAACTACAAAAATTTGTAACACATCGGAATTAAATGAATAACAGTAAAGTGATGAATATGAAGTAAATTCTTTGCCGATCAAAAAAAAAACAGGAAGCTAAGAAGGTAGCTATAAACTAATTGTGTAATATCTTCAAAGTAAACCGAGCATCTTTATCTATTATCTACTAAAAAGTGTATAAGTATTAACACGTTATATTTTCACCATTAAAGTAACCAAATATGACGATATATTTTTAACGTTACACTAACGTTTAGTGAGTAACGTTTAGACAACGTTTTTTAACGTCTATAAACGTTGAACGTTGCAAGTAACCTGTATTTAACCTTTTAAAAACGTTTTCGTGCTACCTGGGATCGTAATCGTAATATACTTATAATTAATCACAAATTGTGGCATGAGAATAAATAATTGGATTTCAAAACATAATCGTCACATTGGCACGCTGTTTTACACTTAGTAATGCTGGAAAATTTGGAGCGACAATCAGTAGACAAACAAAACTTGTGATAGCGCGCTTATTTCTCAGATTATTGCTACCTAGAAATGACAATACAAGGAACGTAGATAATCGTCTAAGATGCAGTAAATATAACTAAAAAAATAAAATGAAAATTTGTGTTTTGTAGATTTATGCGGAGCATTGATCTTTTCCTTTGTAATAAATCAATAATAATCGAGTCGGTATGAGTGTGAATAGCGTGCATATCGGTATATGAGCTATATATGTAGTATATATGGAAATTTTATTGTTGAATCATTGTACATATATACAGAGTGATTGGTGGGAATTGCCTATTAAAAGTATTATGCAAACGGAACGGAATTTTAAAACAAAATTTTGCACTTGGCTGAATATGAACTATCACGTGAACATATTTTTGAATAAATATCACTTCCGGTTAACCGGAAGTGGACATCAACTTCGATTTTTTAAATAGCATGCTATAAAATAAATTACAAATTCAGCTTCTATGATAAATTGTACACATATTCTATGTATCATAGACTATACCCAAATATCATTCCTTCTGAGTTATTCCCAATTAAAGGAAGAAAGTGACAGATACCGATCTTACATTATAGAGATATTACGTCACGTAGGAGTAAAATAGACCATTGAAACTTTGCATACGGACAGGTGATATTCTGTAGTTGCACAGCATTTGAAGTTCCTTTGTGTAACATTATACAGGGTGTTAAAAAACTTAGTTGCTTATAAATAAGTTCAATCTGCGGAAAGTCGATTTTTTCAAATGGAAAGGTATATATTTTCTTAGATATTCTGATACTACAAAATATACTATTTTAATCTGTATTAGGTGTTCCTATACCTAAAATGGAAGGTGAATAAGTTATAACGATTTAATTAACCTCCGTACCTAAAATGCTCAGATATGTCAATTTACTTTAGAGCAAGGGTGCTTAGTTCATTTGTTTTACATACTTGCTTGCTTTTTCATATGATCATATTAATTCTGCTATTGTTAAAATAAATTCTGGATTAAACTAATTTGCTGTCTAGTTCGCACCAATGATTAGTCGCTCTAAAATCAGTGTTACTTTATTTGGGACAAAAGGTAGTTTAGAAATATATCGGAATAATTTGGAAGAATCTACAATATTACCATGTAATAACGGGTCAATAGCCGCAGTGTTTAGCCGACTACCCAGTGATATGAGAGATTACTGGGGTACTAGGTTCAATACTCAAACTCTGCACTGTGCAGAAGCTGGGTGTGCAGGAGAAATTCCGCCCCATCTGTTTGCTGACTGCCCAGCAGCGGAAAAAGCGGATTTACTTTGAGGTCGATCGATTAGATGAATACAGCGTAAGTAAATTAACTCTTCACCAGGTTGCGGACTTCTTTGTTCGACTACAACTAAGTTTAGAAGGCCAAAACGACGCAATAGGCCTTTTGACCGACTTACCTTTTGGAGTGAGCCTGCCCATGCAAAAGAACAAAAAAAGTGAGACAAACGTTAATTTTGTCCATGATTAAACAGAGGACTGATCATGGAGATACAGGTTGTACTGTATTACTTTTGAAATAGTTGCAAATTGTGGAATAAACGAATTAAAATTCAAATTTAATTTAATGCTTACTTTGGTAAATAATAGGTGTATCTCTAAAATAATACAGAATACGCATTTTATGACTTGAAGTAGTATTTCGAAATTTTAAGGACGACTTTTTCGTGAATTTGAATTATTTTAATTACTACTACAGGAACATATTTATGGATAAAATTCTATTACTTGTTTTGATTATTTATAAATTAATCTCGTAAGGAATAACCGTAACGTTACAGAAACATAATATGGTACTTTGACTTTTACGTGTCTATAAAACCTTTACTGCTGCATAAAATATCTGCAGTTCCTGAATTAGTGTGCTCTTGAGAATCTTCTTCATTGGTCTGACAAGATTTCTTTGTTTTCTAGTAATTTATAATTGTGCTACTCTGTAGCACCTCTATTGTTTTTAATTAGTTCAAAATGTAGGTAGTTTTGCGGTATGCTTCAGATCGTTTTCTTGTGGTTTTTCGTGTTACAGTGGTGAATTACTTGAGGTATTTATGTTTTTGATTGATAACTAAAGAGAAATGTATATTAAAAAGTCCGGGAAGGTTTTAAATGATTTTGTGGTTATATGATAAAGCCAGTAGTAACGTATAAGTAAAGCTTATAAAGTATCGGCAGCTTCTACACCTAATACAATCTGATGTATTGCTTGTAATACATTTAGAAATCGATGATTCATTAAGTGAATATTCACTGTTAATCCATTAATTAATGTTGAAAAGGAAAACAAAAATTGACCGAGGCGTAACCATGTAATTATACTGTACCATTTTAATTGTTGCTATAAAAGTATATTAAATCAATGACTTGACGCTGCAATCAAATCGTGTATGTAATAATTTGGCATACAGTAATAATTGGTAACCATCCAATGCAGTAGTGTCGCAAGTTATATGCAGTTTAAAATCAAAAGCGCAACGGGCAGTATCGATTACGTGCCACGTTAGCTAGCTCTTTTTAAATACGAGTAGTTATACTTTTCCAAGCAGTTTTATAAATGATAACACGTTTGGAATATTACTTATGTAGTATGAATAAACTCTATATTATTTAAGTTAATAATAGGTTTGTCATAATTCTTGTTCTGAAATTTTCGTGGGTGTAAATACGTTTTTATGGCTCTGTTGCAGCGTTACCTAGCTTAAAGAAATGTGCCGAATTTTTACCTAACGGACTTTCCCTTCCACTAGTAAATCGTTTTGACCACTGCAGCCAGCGAGGTGTTACTTAAAAAGTATATTACGATAGTGAGAAGTAAAGTCAAACATAGCATATACACATTATGTTCCCAGATAAAGTTACTGCGCTGTTCTGTTATTTTATTAAATGCTGCAACCCACAGTAGTTTTCGTATATTTGAATTTAATTCTCCAATACCTAATGTTTCTTTATTTGAAGACAATATAGTACATGGATAAAGAAAAGCGAAACAAACGAATAAAACAAAACATTTGTGATTTGTGAACATATGGAATGGGGATGTTTTTAAGTTGATTTCTAATTACATGTAGAATATATTTAGGTACAGTTTCAGTATTTTTAACCCGGGTGCATTCCATACTTCCGCGTAGTAATAGATGAATATGCATCTCCCCCGCTTAACCCGATGGTGTATAGTAGCCGCACTGCCTGTAATACCTATATCGTTTTGCAATATTACCTACCTGCTGCTGGGGATTGCATACGCTTACAATATGCAATGTGTCCGGATTAAAAATGCCGAAACTGTACAATATTCACAAGTTTCGACTTGTTTTCGACTAATTTTCCTGTGTTGTAATACTAACTTTCGTCTGGACACCTTTTATTCTTGTAGTAGAACTTACAGGGTCCATTTATTTCTACATTTTTTGCGTAACTTCTGGCAAATATACAACTTTTGCTCAACATACACGCCACTATTTATATACCTGAAGTTCTGTGTGTTTATTTTGCGCTTCTAATTGACTTGTTGTACTAATTTGTTTTTAATTGTATTTCCGCTACTCACCCTCGGCAAGGTAATTGCAGGTTATAACTAGATAATTTCGAAGTTGGACATGTTTAATAATAAAGTAAAATTTTTTTCGTAAATTGAAATAAATTAAACTTTACTACTGCGCGTATATAATTACTGTTATCCATTATAATGGATTTCACTAGACTAAACAAATTTTCTATAATCGAATGTCTATAATAAACAAACTCGTGTTCTAATGATATATCTGATGCATACGAATCCATTTATTGTAGCTTCCAGTAGTCTGCATGGAAAAATAATAATAATGTTTTATTATACACTACTGCTAAGTAGCAGGTTCTGCATATGTATATTAAAGATACCGACAGGGAAAATCATCACTCGAAGTTATGATGAAAATTCATTCATAATATAGAATTAAATAAAACATTCAGCGGAGTGAACTTGGGTGCTCTGTGTTGGACGAAACTATAACCAAATAGGAAAAAACATTCTCTAATTTTTCTCCAAATTACTCTAAAACAGAGGCTCACGGCTAATTACTAATGTAATATTGTTTTGGTGATAGTTTTTGGAAACCGTATTCATATAAAATACATTTTTATGCATTTCTTTTATGATGTGCTAGTGGTTCCTATTGTTACCTGTTTACACAATTCAACTCATTATTTACGCTTCGCGGTTATGATTTCCTCTTTTCTTGCACGGTATTTGCTGTCGAGTCTTTCTTCTGCCTAGTCATTCCCCTCTTTAGACCTCCAATATATTCCACTAATTAACATTATTATGTAAAGATTTAATGAATGCGTTACCACCGCCAAAAGTAATATATGATGTATGCTATTTAATCTGATTGAATATGTAATACTAAAATACCTATACAGTATAGTTAGTTTCGTTTTATCAACAATAATAACATTATAATTGAACACACGATCAAAAACTACATAACCGCAAATAAAATGTTTAGTTAACTTATATGTTATTATTTACAACAGCTCGATCGCTGCAAAAGTGAGAACGGCGAACGTACTGTACGTAGTGCAGCATTTATGATCGATGTTTCGAATCTTGTCTATGGCGCCTATGGCACGTTTCGCTAGATTAGTACTCTGGTTGAGCTATGTACCATTCGTTGTTGAAACATAATTAATAACAACATTATGGTGAGGTAATGTTATAACAAAGTCTTGGAAATACATTGACACATATGTATGTATACAATGTACACAACAAGAAGGTAATTTTGATAAGCGATACAGCTTAGGAAGCAGCTGCACTCTTAGCGATACTATAAATCAATATAAATTATTAATGTTTCTTAACTCGTTCATATGAGATTATTTTAGTTGTTTTAGTTTGCATTCTTCCTAATTTGATACTACTATATGTATATTACTCGCATGGATGCCCACGATGTGAAAACTCAATTAATTGGTGAGGATTGTCTAACAAGGGAAGTATGCGAAGTGTTAAACGCCGATTTCAATGAGTCTGCGTCAGGTTGTAGACCCCACCGAGTGTTGCTCAACGTCACCCTCCGTTGCTGTAGAGATGCTTATCTAGGGGGCGCAACTTACCCTTCAAAATTATCCCAAATTTCGTTTTGTAAATAATGTCTAAACGGTTAAAGTAAGTCTGAAACCTCGAAAACTACTTTTTCATTAAAGTACCTACGCCAGTTAGAGATCTTGAAGCGATATGTGCTATTTTGTATTTAAAAAAATACTTTTTTGTTCAGATTTTTATGTTTAACTAACTTTCATTTAGTCAGTTAAATTTACCTAACTTTTCGAGAGTTTACCGATGCGCCTAAAACGATTGCCGCAAATCTCTCTCGACCTCATCTCGCCAGTCTGCCGATCTTACAACTTCAGTTATCGAGTATTTCAGACTCAAGTAGCATAAAGTGGGTATAATCAATATATCTCAATGTATATATCAAGGGTGAATCGATATGTAACGGGTGCTTGTATAAGTATTTCCTGGACTGCATATATGCTTCTGTACTATTTCAAATACTAGCGTGAACACGATTACGTAATGTCATGTTAAAATACTACTCAATTGTGTGTAAAATATGCGGTCGTGTTAGCAATACGGCTCAATTGTAATGCAAAAGCGTTAGTGTATTTAATGCATGCAGTAGTGAAATTAATGATATACTAGTATATATGTACATACTTATTCACTATAGTGCCAAAGGATTAAATCTAATGGAATTTTCCGCATTGTATGCTTCGCAATTTTCAACATTTTATGTAGATTGTAACTGATAAAAGAGTAATGTTCTCAGAAACTAGTGATCTTGTATGTCTCTTTAACTTAAAGTCGTCCGAAAACAAACACTTTTTAAAGGAAGTCGACTAATTTGTTGTAGTTACGGGACTGAGTACTAACAAGTGTATTATACTAGTTTTCATCTTTTATGTTCTAATATAATTTCCCTTTCTATCAGAAGAACCTTTACTATAGATCAAGTTTTAAACGAACATACATACCTATACGTAATTACATGTTGGCAAATAAATCGATTCACTCTTATTTTATTGACATAAAAGTTAAAATTTCAATTATATCAGGAAATAAAGGCTAAGTACTTACTTTATAATAATTATCTATATACACTGGAACCTCGCCTATCTCGGCGCTCACTTATATCCACCCTCACTTATGTCCTCACTATAGCGCTCATTTATATCCGCTCAGCATCCATCATCCGATAGTGCACGTATTCACATAAGCCAATCAGCGCGTAGCACGGCCTTTCCTCTCCGCTAACGGGATAAGAGCGGGGACCTTTCTTGAGAGGATGTAAGTGAATGTTTACGTTTCCCAATCGGTGATATAGACCAAGTTCCAGTGTACTATATAAAAGAGAGTGACGTTAGTTACTAGCAGTTACTACGCTTATAACTCAAGAACTCCTGGACCGATTTCGATGATTCGCACCACTTCTGACTGGTCTGCGGCCAAACAAGACGAATACCCAAGAAAATTCCCGAAATATCCCCGAAAAAAAAATTATCAAGAAAATTCATTTTCCCATACATTTTGTATGGAGTGATTTTACGACGCCATCTTCATGATAGATGACGTTTATGTTTACGATACGTTGTGACAATTTTTTTTTTGACAATTTGTTGCGACAATGTTTTGCGGGACACGGGAGGTGGTATGGGACGGGCGGGTACAGAGTGCATTCTATTTACTTTTCTCAATCGGTTTAAAGTAGCAAACAAGCACCTTACGTCGTGCCAAAAATGTTACATTTTTTTACAAATCTTGTAGACTGTCTCATAGTGTTAGAATTTTTTTAGACTTCTATTTTAAAACGACAGGATAAATGCGCAGGTTTTTATTTATATGCGTGTTGCGAAACAAGATTTATCTAATAAACTGTACATGAAAGAAGGAAACATTTACAGTAACTTACAGAAAATTGAGAAAACACCAATACACAAAATAATAAATAGAATTTAGAGAAAGCGTATTAGAAGCAGAGAAGTATGCAAAGATACAAAAAAATATACACAAAAATGATATAAATATATATAACAGTGTAGTATGATATGTATAAAAATAACAGATGACGAAAAAGTGAAATAAAAATTTTGGATGAAACATAATAATTTCGTGGAGTATTGAAGAAGTTCAGTAAAGAGAAAGAAGATAAGATGTTTAAGATAAGAGATTTGATTGCAGTTGTACTTATAGACTGCAGGTAACATAACTGAATAAATCGAAGACGTTGTATATGATGGAATTCGTAACAATAAAACTACCTAACGCACAAGAAAAGATTGATGTTATACTAGAAATGATAAAATATATAGTAAAAGAGAGTACTGGAAAATTACATCAAAAAACAAGATATAAGGCTTTGCGAGTGAATGATATACAGGGTCCGGCAACGAAGCGGGGTCGGAAGATTACACGCTTATTTGAAAGTTTGTCAAATATTTAGTCATCGGATATTGTTCCGCACCATCAAGTGCACGTTTTAAAAATATTTTGTTTTATACAGGGTGTTCCAGATGGAAATGCCAGACTAAAGTTGCATTTTTTTAAATGGAACACTCTGTATATTAATAGAGAAAATGATCCGCGCTTGAAAGCTGGTTACAACGATATAATGTTGTATAGGCCTAAAGTTGATAGTTTATGTGTAAACAATGATTTTACTTGATAAATTGATACATTTTAGTAGGCTATTCTGCATAGGGAAAAACAAAAGATTCGAAACCAACAGAGTAGAATATTTTTTACTAGTATGGACTGTCGTTACTATGTGAAATAAATTCTGCAACTGCTCGCTTTATACAGGGTGTTCATAATTTTGCAAAATCGAAGAAATCTCGAAATTTTTAAATGGAACACCCTGTATATTGTTTGCTCATTGGAAAGCCTTTTTACTACGCTTTCTATTGATACCTCATTTGATGCACCTAGGATAGATCATTTTCTAATTATTTCTTTTTAAAGTTGAATTAATGAGAAATGCTTGTATTTTTAGAAGCTAATTTGCATTTCATACCTACTGTAAGATCGGATATTCGCTCGCCAATGCGTTAATTCCGTATATGTTTTACAACTACCCCACTCTAGATCTATCTCTTTTCTAGCTAGCATTACTCGCTCTAAATGTTCTGTATGTGGATTTTTCTGTATTGTTAATAATGCGGGCAGTTCGCTTTGTTTATTGATTACCGGTTTATTTGTTTCTCCCTTCTTGTAGGTTACACCATCAGTTTCTATAAATTTCTCTAATAATCTTTCAAATGCTTCCGGTCTTCTTTCAAGGTTTGGAAATCTCTCTGCATATACTCTACTTGCTAGGAGACAATTTCTTGTACACTCCTCAAGAATAAATATCATATTTACCATTTCTTGAGTAGGTACCTACTAAAATTAGTCAATATAACAACTTGGTTATTAAGTATACAAGCTTAAAACACCAGATAACTTGATTAGCAGTGAATCTATTGAAAATACTATATTACTTTATATTAATTTAATGTTTGCTTTCACCGCTGAATGAAAATCAATTGTTTCCCATACTAAATGGAGTTTCTTCTTGTTATAGACCATTTATGGATTATTTGTTGAATATCTAATCTTACAGTAGGTTTAAAGTGCAAATTAGCTACTAAAAATATAAGCATTTCTCATTAATTCAACTTTAAGAAGAAATAATTAGAAAATGATCTATTCTAGGTGCATCAAATGAGGTATCAATAGAAAGCGTAGTAAAAGGGCTTTCCAATGAGCAAAAAATATACAGGGTGTTCCATTTAAAAATTTCGAGATTTCTTCGATTTTGCAAAATTGGGAACACCCTGTATAAAGCGAGCAGCTGCAGAATTTATTTCACATAGTAACGACAGTCCATACTAGTAAAAAATATTCTACTCTATTGGTTTCGAATCTTTTGTTTTTCCCTATGCAGAATAGCCTACTGAAATGTATCAATTTATCAAGTAAAATCATTGTTTACACAGAAACTATCAACTTTAGGCCTATACAACATTATATCGTTGTAACCAGCTTTCAAGCGCGGATCACTTTCTCTATTAATATACAGGGTGTTCCATTAAAAAAATGCAACTTTAGTCTGGCATTTCCATCTGGAACACCCTGTATAAAACAAAATATTTTTAAAACGTGCACTTGATGGTGCGGAAGAATATCCGATGACTAAATATTTGACAAACTTTCAAATAAGCGTGTAATCTTCCGTCCTCGCTTCGTTGCCGGACCCTGTATATAAACATGTTAGCCATTCATTACGGTGAGAGTATAAGGTGGAATGTAAACGTTATGGAAGAAATATAGATTTATAACAATTGCGGAAACATATTACGGCTTTAGAGGAGGGAGGAGCATATAGGATTCGATATTTGGTGAAATGTAAATCAATGAAAAACCTGTAAATAAGAACAAAAAAATTTCTATAAGAAGAAAAGAATAGAAAGTTTTAACGAAACAAATATCTAGGTGAAATGATTAAATAAATTATTTTATTATTATTATATTAAATTAAATAAATATTAATCAGGGTATACAAATAGGAACATTGTGGTAAAAATAGATAATACGGAATCAAAAAAATCACAACAAGATTCATATGGAGTTACAGTCTAGAATGACGCTGGAAGGTATTTGCACAGCAATTTTATGCAATGAAAATTTTTCAAAAGTCTTTTTTCACGTTCACAATATAGTTTTTTTTTATCTCTTAGAACAAATTGGTTGATAAGCACAGTGATTAGGCGGCTACCCAGTTATGTGACAGATCGCTGGGATTCCAGGTTTAATTCTCCACGGAGACGGTGATATTCTTCTCAGGCCATTGAACAGATCTACACACACGAATGCGCAGACGCACCACAGATAAAAAAGAAGTAGTCTGGAATAATATATATTGTAATGTTCTTATACATTTATCCCTGTTTACAATTCCATTTTTCACTTGACAGATGAGCATCCAGGCGTAGGTAATCTAAAATATAGAAAGTACTATATTAATTTTATATTTATGAAACTACAACCAGCTATCTGATCTGTGTATTTCTTTTAATTCAATTTAATTCAAGTTTATAAAAGTACGTAACATTAACATGATTGCACACATGCGAAGTATTTTCAAAATTCATTCATTTAATCTTAATTCAACACTATCCAATGATAGAGGATGTGAAACTCTTCAAGTTGCCATCATCGGTATTTTCTTCGCATATGTACGAGTCGATGTCATGTTTTGGCTCAGTAGCCGTCTGACGTAGAAGGCGAGTGTTGGTCAGCAGAGATCTTATTATAAGTCCAGCCAACGACAAGGACAGAAAGATGTCAAATTTACTACAATATGTTAAATCATAGGTTTTAAGGTAATTCATTAATTTTATATTATTTAATTGGTACACAAATACACATAAATACTGTAACAAAAATTATGCCATTAATTTCACATACGAAAGAAGAAAAATCAGCCAGTTAGGGGCATTTTAAGAAGAAAAAGTAGGTGGTAATTAAAATTAACAACTTTACGGTGACCCTGTATAACACGATTTTTGACCGGACCTGTAGAAATTAATCCAGCAACGACGGTTAATTACCGTTATTGACATAAGATTATCGAAATGTATTTCTGAAGAGATTTGGAGACAATTGCAAATCATCTATAAAAAAGCCGTGGTATAGCAACAAACGCTCTCTTTTTGCTTAGATTGTTGAACAGAACGTTTGCTCTACGTAAATTTGATTAAATAGTTCACCGTAGCTATTTAGTTTTAGCGTTGTCGTTACCTTAGCGGCCTTATCGCTCGATGACTGGATCTGGTGCCAGAAGGTCATCTTGCTGTCGAGCCGCAGTCCGAGATTACTTCACGGAAGTTCTAGTAGTTATGACTTCCGTATCCACCGTCATCTCGATCTCCCTAGGGATTCTTCTCCTGGTCAATAGAACGACCTCGGTCTTCTCCGTTGCCAGGGTCAGGCCGTGTTCGTCCATCCATGTGGTGACTCTTCTCATTACCTGGTTGAGCCTTCTCTGGGCATCCGCCTCGTCACGCGCTAGGATGACTGCCGCTACGTCGTCTGCGTATCCTATCAGATACGCATCTTGCGGCAGCTCCATTCGGAGGATCCCGTCGTAGGACACATTCCACAAGTCGGGGCCGAGTATGGAACCCTGCGCTGCTCCCGCTGTTATCTTCTTCGTGCACGGCCCGCCTGCGGTGTCGTAGACCAGCTTCCTGTCGCTAAGGTAGCTGCGTATCATCCTAAGTAAATAGGATGTCGTGTCGAACGTGTTCTGCAAGGAGTCAAGAATGACGTCCCATCTCGCCGAGTTGAAGGCGTTTCTTACGTCCAATGTGACGAGCATCACCAGGGGTCTCGAGTAATGATTTCCCCGTTGAGCGGCTTCGAAGGTTTGCACTACTTGCACTACGGCGCCGACGGTGGAGTGTCCTTTCCTGAAGCCATGCTGTCTCTCGGACAGGCCTCCCGCGTCGTCTATGCTGCTTTCCAGTCGTGTCTTGAGCAGTCTTTCCAGTAGCTTGCCAGCCGTGTCCAGCATACATAGCGGTCTGTATGCCGATGCAGTGGTTGGGTCGCCCTTGCCTTTGCTTATCAGCACTAGTCGCTGTACCTTCCATCTCTTGCAGAACGCTCCTTCTGTTAAACAGCGGTTGTACATGTTCAGAAGCAGATCTGGGCAGACGCGCGCCATAATCTTGAGAGCTTCCGTCGGAATTCCGTCGGGTCCAGGTGCCTTCCGGTTTTGTAGGGAGTTCACCGCTCTTGACAGTTCATCTCCGCTAAAAAGCGGGATGTCGTTCAAGAGCTCGTCCTCCATTTCCGCAGTTCTCTCCGGATGGGTAGGGAACAACGTGTCGACAATGTTCCGCGTCCGATCTCGTTCGAGGACTGGATTCGCCGTCTTCGTCGTAAGCTTCTGCATGACGATCTTGTACCCAAGGCCCCATGGGTCGTTGTCAACGTCCTGCCGCAGCTCCTCCCACTTACGTTTCTTGCTCCTGTAGATGGCGTTCTTGAGATCTCTCTTGGCGTTCCTAAAGTCCTCGGACTCTAGTTCTGCCACGTTCGGATCTCGTCGTCTCACTCTGGTTATTATTCGCCTAAGCTGTAAGCATCGTTTCCGAAGTGTTGCGATCTCGTCGTTCCACCAATACGCAGATCTTCTATTGTATTTCCTTCTCCGCGGCATGGAGGCGTCGCAGGCGCGACGTATGAGGGCCATGGTCGCGTCCGCAATAGTCTCCGTTGAACCGGTACATTCCATGACGGCATCCTTTCCTCGAGCGATTGCATGAGCCAGGGCGTCTTCATCCCGCTTCGCTACGTTCCATCGAGGACTCGCCAGTCCACGATGTCCCGCACAATGTCCTCCGAGGCCAATGTGATGTCCGGTATCGTCTCTCCGTGGCCCGGTCTTCTGAACGTGGTGGTGTCTCCGACATTTACCACGCTGAGTCCGAGTCTGGCCGCCATGTCCAGTATACGCCTCCCTCGCGAATCGGTGTATTCCATACCCCACTCCACGGCTTTGGCGTTCACGTCTCCTCCTAGAATAATGGATCCTGCCATTTCTCGAAGGTCGTCTTCCAGGTTGTCGAGCTTGCCCTGAAAGTCCGCTATCAGCTCGTTGGGTGTGAGATAGCAGCTCACGTAGGTGATGGTGCCGCTCTTTACCCACACGTATCCGTTTCGGGCTCCGTGGTTGTCGACGATGACGCTGTTCGTGTCCGGGATCCATATAGCTGCAGTGCCGAGTGTGTCCCTGTACCACCCGGTGCATTCCTTATCCCGGTATTGTTCACTGATAAGCAGCAGATCTACTCTGGTGTCCAGTTGTAGTTGGATGAGTAGCTCGTTCGCTGTTCTGCTTCGGTGCATGTTGCCTTGTAGGATTCTGATCATTGACTCTGCTTTGCCTGATCTAATGCCTTTCTGAAAGAGGGACATGCGCCGGAACCAGGGACATGGCTGCGTGTCGCGGCGTCTCCCGTGCAGAGGAAGCATTTAGCTTTGTTCTTGCAGTCCTTGAGTTGGTGGCCTTTTTCTCCGCAGTTGATACATAGGCCTTGTGTTCTCCTGTCTGGCCCGGGAGAAGCAGCCTGTCGATGTCCGTAGCCGAAGCAGCGGAAGCACCTGACAACTTCTACCCTGCGTCTTATTCTGCTGTTTATCCAGCCGATCTTTATTCTTGGAGTTTCCAGCAGCTTAAGGGCTTAACGCTGACTCAGTTGGACTATAGCCATTCTCAGCCCTCTACTGTTCGCGTTGGTGAGGCTAATCTTCACGTCGCCGTCACTGACTCCCACCTTTGCTTTGACTGCTGCGCGGACTTCCTCCGTTGTCGTTAAGCAGTCTAGATCTCTGAACTCTAACGTCTCTTTCGGCTCTAGGGTGCTGATATTAGCCTTCTCGCCGAGGATCTTCTTCAACGCGTTGCTGAAGCCTGCTGTGTCTTTGGTGCTGGGTCCTAGTTCCAACAGCATATCTCCCGCGCGTGTTTTGCGCACTGCCTTAATCTCGGTGCCTGTCTCTTCTGGGTTCGCGTTGCCGCGCAGCTCTCGCAGTACGTCGGCATATGACTTCCCTTGCGCAGGTTTTACGAGAAGCGCATCTAATCGAGGCTTGGTGTTTCGATTCCTCTGCTTATTCTTCTTCGGCTTCTTCTTATCGGTGCCATCGTTCTTGCTCTGACCGCTGACTGTCTTCTGCTGCTGTTTGATGTCAGAAGCTTGTGTAGCCGCCTTCTTCTCTTCTTGGGCTTGCTTTCTCCTGCCTGCTCGGTCCTTCATCCACACGTTCTCGGAGGGATGCATTTCCTTCTTCTCTACGTTCTTGTTGACCGTAGCAGAAGTAGCTTGCGTCTCTGTTGTAGGTGCTGGAGCCTTTTGCGCGCGCTCTCTTGCTTGTAGTTCAGCTTTCTTCCATCTGTTCCTGCAGTTGGAGATCATATCCACTGCTTCTTCTAGCTCCTTTAAGCCGTTCTTAACGTCCACGGAGACGTTCTTCTGTCTGCCAATAGCCGTCTTCATCGTCTTAATAGCGCTTATGCATTTCTGCAGTTGCTCCTCTTCGCGACGCCGAAACTCGGAAATCAGTTCGGAGTCGTCGCGGTTGTCTACTGGTTGCACAATGTTGAATGTCGTCAGATCTATAGTAACTGGCGACCTAACGTGCTGCGCTGTTGGTGTTCTGAAGCCACCGTTGGGGCTTTCTTCTACGTTGTTCTTCGGTGTTCTCTGTTGGTTTGATGATGTTGCCATGATGAGTTGTTCGCCAGCGCTTCGTGTATGGAGGGGCGGGCCGAAAAAATCAGGAGCGGGAATACCCTCAGATCCTTGGATCCTACCCCAGTTCCCTGAGGCCTGACCTTCGCTTCACCAATCCCGGAATACACGGACGGACTGGAACTCGCCCGGGGCAATGCAGATTCCGACATCTTGCATCCACCATACACTACCTGATCAGGGCCCGAAGTGGCTGGTTCCTCACAATGCGTCGCGGATCCTCGTCGGCAGAGCAAGCTCACATCAGCCTACTCCCCCGCCGGATGAGAAGACCAGTCGGTTCGTAGAAGAGCAAGGGTGGGGGTCAGCGGACAGCTGGCGTCACTGGCTGTACCGTTTCCGCATATGGTAGCGGCACTGGGGCCGGCGAGACATGACTCGTATTCTGCCCTTTACACCTGCTGTAGAGTTAAGAATTCGCGAACCTCTGAGATTATTTTTTTTTATTAAAACCCCAATTTTTAATTTAAAGAGTAACTCAAATTTTCTAAATTTATTATAAATCAAGTTTTACATTACAATATTTTGCAAATTGCGTTAACAATGCTTGTTTCCTACGTATTCACTGAACATGTATATCAACCAATAGAATAATAAAGCTAGATTGGCCAAATCCACTGCACTAAGTTTATGTGAGCTCATGCCCGTCAGCAACGGATTGTAAGATTGTCTGCGCTGAAATTACTCTTTAATGTTATAGTGTGCTTAGGATTTTTGCACAATATTTGGAGAATTCTCCATTCCTTACTGTGCAGATACAATTTTGTGCCGGAATTTGCGTACAAATCAGAGTTTTTTTGTTAGAAAATGTATCGTTGTATGTGTCATTATTACCGGATACTCGGCACTACTTCATTTAGGTCGTTTTTATTTAATAATGAAACTGTATTTATAAAATATATATTTCAAAATTACGGTCAAATAATTTGTCTGTATGAACATTCTTTTCGTTATCGCCAAAGATTCGGAATATATCCTAAAAATATTTATTTGCGCGAATTATCAATAAAATAAAATATGTATATGCATAATTCTCGCTGCTGTGTCAAACCTCTCTATTTGCTGTTGACACATGTCCTTTTTTGGTTAAATATATGTTCTTGAAGATACTAAAAAGCATTTTCTTGATGTGAATAGTCTTATCAAATGACCTACGCAAATATTACTCAAGAACAATACTGATTATTAATAGATCTACGATTATATTTCTTAGTATACACTATAATAACTTTGCTACGGAACCTGGATACGTAACATGTACGATTCAGGCTGTTATTTTTATCGAAAAGTGTGTTTTTCCTGCGTTTCTAAATCTGAAAATCGACGTAGGCTTATTTTTATGACCATCGTATGCGAAAGGTTTTCTAGCGGATCCGTAGCAATTCTCTTTATTATGTAGCTCGTGTTTTATCTTTCTGAGATCACTCCATTATATTTTGGCTAGGAATACGTTTTTCTGACTTTTCGCGTTCAATAGAATAAAAAATGTTGTCAACATGATTAATTGCCTTAACGTAACAATAATAATGGCGTACATAAGATGATAGATCTTCAATTGTTAGCTTGAGAGACAATGTGACGTTCGCTTAAATACACAAAGTAACCTTAGTCGTTCTTCTTTTAGGTAATTAGAGCGCTTAATTAAGTCACTATTAGAAATAAGTTAGTCGGCGACTGGTGGCTTTTTATCGCTTCCTTATTCTTAAAATTCGGCAAACGTAGTTATCTACATAGAGTGAAAAATCCTGTAAGCGAGATTTTTAAAGCAGTACAACAGAAAGAAATTCACGAGGGTATTCGTTTGCTTAATTGGAGTTAAATATTCTGCGACTTATTTTATCTTCGCTTTCACAATTTGGATAATCCGCAAAGTCTGAGTTAGTATGTAATAATGATTAGATAAGGTGCAATAACAAATTATTGCAATTTGCAAGTCTGATAGTGATGCATACTAGGAGTACATATTTATAATTTGGGTATCTTATCTTATTATTTTTGCTGTTTAAATAATTATTAAATAAATTTTGCGAAATATTACTGTTTATTTATTTATGACTTTTTGTTTATAGTTTACCAATATAGTATAAAATAATATAAATAAATAAAAAAATACACAAAGTTATGTGTAAATGACCCGTTATTTCCGTAATTGTAAAATTAAAAGCTTTATGATATTTATGAATAGCATCGTAATTTGTTTTCCAAAGGTTTAATGTGTCAAATAAATAACAAATTACTTTCTCAAGCTGATAATCTCTTTATCAATGTATTGTAATGTAATCTGAATGCACCAGCTACTTATGTACATAAATTTCTATGAACCAATCATTGTTGTCTTCTTTTTAACGTCGGTTTGAGTCAATGTTGATTTATAAAAGTTTAGTGTAATTACAAGTCCTTAAAGCATGATCGTAAATTTGTGCTAATCTCCTAACGGTGAAACTCTGGGGAAATTATATGTAATAGTAATAAATCCACGAACTGGGGACCCTTAAAATGCATTACACGAGAGGAAGATAACGATTGTGATTTAAAAACTTACAGACTTTTTTTAAATAATCCAGGTAATATAGCAGAAACTAATCGCTGCCTTGTCTGTTTATCTATGTTGTGTTAATTTTTTCATTAATTTATTGTAGTGAAAGCAATCAAAAGCTTCTTGTAGTTGTTGCAGCGATAGTAGTTGATTAGAATTTTGGTAATCTTCAACCTTACAACCATATGATTTACCACCATTGTATGCCATATTGGCATATCTAAACTTCCTCATTTTTACTTACAAAACATTATAAAAAAAGGATACCAAAAACTTTGGTTTGTATTTAGGTAGGTATATCAAATGGATTACTAATAAATAATTAGTCTTTTCTATGTATTAGGAGAGTATCTACTTTTGCAAAAAAGAAACTTATCGTAGCTATTGCTTATTGTTTTTAAGTGTATGAAAACAATATATGGCACATGTCATCTGTTATCCCTATGATTTGGAGGGAATCTAAAGATCACTGCTCTGACTTTTATTTCTTTTTAATAAACATTAAAATGATTAAGTCAAAATGGAAATATACAGTGGTCTACCTTAACTTGCAATCTGCATTGAGATCAGTTCCACAAAAAAACAATCAAGCTGTTCATCCGAGTCTCATTTACTGATCTAAAAGCTCTTAATAATCTCATACAATATTTAAAGTTATCTAAGAAACAATTTCAAATGCATGGTTCTCGGTGAAAAGGCAATGGATATTATTAATTAAGAATTAAAGCGTATTAGTGAATTGTCGCTCAAACATAATTTTGTTCTGAATTCTGAGAAACCAGGATGCTTTTATTTGGTGCGAATTATCGTTTTGACTTTTCAATGACACATTTAAATTTGAACAGTTTCAGTAATGCGATTGGCTCTGCGAGAAATCTGGGACCGATTGTAGATACTCGACCTCGCTTTAAGGAGCATGTGTCTAACTTATGTAATTAGGAAGGCATACACTGCTTTGAAAATCTTATATTTAAATAGACAAATTTTAACTTCTCCTCTGAAAATAAAGCTTTGCGAGTTACTAGTGCCATCATTATTTAATTATTGTGATTTCATTTCTGGACCATGTTTACCTGTATATAACAAATCTCGTATATAAAGAATTCAAAATAGTTGCTGTCGTTTGATTTACAACCTTCGTAGGTATGACCACGTTTCAGACCATATAAAAATTTTATTTTGGCTAAACATGTAAAATCGTCGTAGATAGCATCTTGTATGTTTTGTTTATAAGCTCTTGAAGTCAGACTTTCGCTCTATTCATCTTAGGAACTTTCCGATTTCTAGACATTTTATTCGTGTTCTAAATACGCGACATAAACATCAAGTCAGTATTCCTTGCCACTCTACTTCTCTGTTTAGGCCTGATTGCGTTAAATGTCTCGGTAGTCATAAGAACTTCAATAGATCGGTGAAGACTCATTCCTTTTAGTAACTAAACGCCACCTTGTTGTATGATTTCTTTTATTCTTTTTAATCATTGTATGGAATGATACCTTATTTGTACAGGATGACTATCATATATTCATGTTAAATAGTATATACGTTTTCTTATTTCAATAATGTTTGCCATCGTAATTTGTTTAATTTTTTGTTAATGTTTGCTTCTGATGAAGTCAGGTTTTTAATTTTTTTTATAAAGGCACATTATTATTATTATAAAAAGGTATTAGTGAAAGAATACAAAACATCTTTATCGTAATCGTAATTCTCAATTTAAAGACTATTTTTTTGACGAAAATAGCTTAGTGTTTTGCACTGACATTTCTTCTTTTATTGAGACATTTGGTATTGAACACAATCCAACAGCATTCATTGATTCCTGTAAAGTTAGTTTAAAAGCTTTCCTTATGCATAACCGCAATAAATTTCTCATCAGTATCTGTGGCTCCCCCTGCCAGTGTGAAGGAAACATATGAAAACTTAATATATATTGAAAAAGCTTTAATATACGGTGTATGAATGGAATATTTGTGGTGATTTGAAAAGTACTACATTTATTTTTAATTTGCATTTTGATCATACAAGCTGCTGTTATTTTTTATGTGCAAGGAATAGTAGGGACAGAAAAAACATTAGATTAGAAACAATCCTAAAAATTTGTATCTATCTTCGTTACATATCAAACTAGCAATACCGAAGAATTTCGTCAAAACCATCGACAATACTACTTCTTAAAACAGAAGTTCATTAAGACTAGGGGTGCAGAAATTAAAAAAGGAATATTAATGGATCTATAAATATCACCACTAATGCACGACGAAGAGTTTGAGGGACTATTAGATCCACTGGGGAAAATAACTTAACAAGCACTCAAAAATCTTGCTTACAGTTTGTTGAGAAATCGGAACATGGAAAATTACCATGATATTGTCAACGATCCTATAACGTTAAAAAAATTGGTTGTAATTTGTCCTTCAAAGTAGACTGTCTATAATCGCATTAGATTTCTTCCTCGTAAATCTTGGCACAATGAGCGATGGACATGGGGAGTATTTTTAAAAGAAAATTTCAGCAATAGAACAGAAGTATCAAGGGAAAAGGAATCTTAATATGCCGGTCGATTATTGTTGGACACTCAAGAAGAAGAGGCCAAATATAACAGAGAATCCTAATTTTTTACTTTGAAAATAAGTCAGAATCTATGAATATATAATATTTTCAATTTAGAAAACGCCTTTCGTCATCAATTGTTACACATCATTTATCGTTCACTGTTGCCAGATCCTACCAACATATGAAGAGATATAAAAATGTCACTTAAACTTAAAGAGGGGATTTTTATAGGACCCCAGATTAATCTGTTACAACAGGATCGAGAATTTGACGTACTCTTGAGCGATTTAGAACGGACTGTTTGGGATGCATTTAAAAGTGTGACAAAGAATTTCTTCGGAAATAAAAAATCTGAAGATTACGAGGAAATTGTTAGTGAACTTCTTAAAAGTTGCTATGCATTAGGCTGTAATATGAGTCTTAAAATACATTTCTTGCATTCGCACCTGAATTTCTTTTCCCCGAATTTCATCAGGATATTTCCACTATTGAAAAACGCTATATCAGGGCCAGTGGAATAGCGAGATGCTTGCTGACTACTGTTGGACTTTAATTTCGGAATGTTCTTCATCCCAATATAAAAGAAAAGTGCAAAGAAAGACTTTCTAAATACGTCCCAGGGTAGGATACACTTAGTTAGTGTTAGTATTGTATGATCAATATGAATTTCATTTGTTTATAATACCAGACGTGATATGTTTTTATAATAATTATTAGGAATATAAAACAAAATAAGTTTGTATATAATTCATAAAGAAAAATAAAAAAATGAAAGTTTGTTGTTCTGTGTTATTGCATTTTCGTTCGCTGTTCCGAAAAATATCTACGTTATCGATAGATGTGAGTTTACTCTTGGGTTTCTGTGTCAGGTACACTGGAACCTCGTCTATATCCGCGGTCGGGAAACGTAAACATTCACTTACATTCCCTCAAGAGGGGCCCTCACTCTTATCCAGTTAGCGGAGAAGAAAGGCTGTGCTACGCGCTGATTGGCTCATGTGAATACGTGCACTATCGGGTGGTGGATGCCGAGCGGATAATGTATAATTTTACATATTTGAATTTACTTATTTTTAAGCTGTATTGTTTTGTAGTTATTCGATTCTTTCTAAAAAAATTTGCTATAGTAAACATTTATTCAAAAAATCAGAGAACACAACTACACTGGAACCTCGTCTATATCCGCGGTCGGGAACCGTAAACATTCACTTACATCCGCTTAAGACGGGTCCCCACTCTTATCCCGTTAGCGGAGAGGAAAGGCCATGCTACGCGCTGATTGGCTCATGTGAATACGTGCACTATCGGGTGGTGGATGCCGAGCGGATATAAATGAACGCTATAGTGCGGATATGAATGAGGGTGGATATAAGTGAGCGCGGAGCTAAGCGAGGTTCCAGTGTACTTGTCAAATATCAATTTAAAACTCATAATATGCTTAAACAACATGTTGTGTATTTTAGCGCCAAGAACGGCTGTCTATATTGTCTGATTACTTTACTATGGCATATTAACTCTTCGAAATTTTGAAGAACCATAACTTAATTTTTTCAAATGGTACCCCCCATATTGTATTACTTCTTTGGCATACAATTTTACATCTATATGTCCCACATGTCATCTACCTACAATTGAGAGTTTAGGAGATAATTATATTTTTTGAAAAATGCACACAACTCATCCATACTTATCCAATGTGCTATGGAAAATAAGCGTTCTCAACGATGTATTGTCTACAAGTCTAACATTAAAATCACACTTGCTCGTTTGATGCTTGTATAACAAAATTAATGTTTATACCTTGACGTTAGACTTTGACAATAAATCTTTGACAACGCTTATTTTCCGTAGCAGACTGGATAAGTATCGACGATTTATGTGTGCACTTAAAAAATATATAATTATCTCCTAAACTCTCAATTTTAGGTATAGGACATGTGGGACATAAAAGATGTAAAATTGGACGCCGAAGACGACTAAGTAATAAAATATGGGGCTGCCATTTGAAAAAGTTAAATTATGGTTCTTTAAAATTTCGGAAAGTTAGCGTGCCATAGTAAAGTAACCACACGGTGTAGGCAACCGTTTTCGGAGCTAAAATATACTCCAATATGTTGTTTAAGCATATTATGAATTCTAAATTGATATCCGAAAAATTGAATGTTCTCTGATTTTTTGAATAAATATCCTCTATAACAAATTTTTTTAGAAAAAATCGAATAGCTGCAAAATGCCCGAATCAAATTGAAAAAAACCAAAAGTATTTATAAAGCTTAAAAATAGGTAAATCCAAATATGCAAAAATATACAAGATGTTCCATTAAAACTAACAAAGTAGATGGCAACTTCTGGTATAACCGGAAGCGCTAGAAATCTAATAATATTTAAATTGCAGAGAACGTAATCGACTATATTTATATCATTCTGAATTTTCAAATTTTGGCCAGAACCGCATAAAGTTCTAATGAACGATCTCGCTGAGACACCCTGTATACGAAGGAATCATTTTGACTTGGCCAGACTGGTATTAATATGGGAACACTGTATAATTAGCTAACATGTTTATCTATTTTGGTGGTTAGCTTTACTGTGTACTTGTGGCAAGTGTCAATGAAATAAGTTTAGTTTTAAGTTGGAATGAATATTTTTATAAATACAATAATTCCGCCTTACTTGTTGTCATAAACCCTAACAATTAGGTTACATAGTCCATTATAAATTACTGTAAACATGATTCTAAGGAATATTTCCATGATCTCTCTTCTAATGATCCATTGCTAAAGTGCGCTATTATAACAAACACATCCTGTCGCATCATAAAAGGTATTGGATATACCGGCGATATTATCTTGAAAAAGACAAAAGCGACAATAAAACACGAAGAAAATACGGAAAATCTTGTATATCTACCTGGGTTCATCAGAACATCATTTGCTCAAACAATAAGAGGAACTATATGTATTTGTACGGAAACAGAAATGAAATGTGGCGTGTAGGGCACAGACTCCCCTACACTGTTTAGTCGTTCGTATAAGCACATATAAACATGGTTATATACGGTGCTATAATTACATTTGTCGTTTTTCCAGCATTTTGGGAGAAATTTTCCACGTTTAAAGCTATGATAATTTAATTACCATCGATCCATAAATTGTCATCAACTTAATAGAAGCTAGTCAAGCCCAACATTTATTGTGAAAAATTAAATACGAGGGAAATTAGAAGTACTTCTACACATAGTTTACTCTTGAATGAAACGTTAGACTTTGTACTTTATTGTCGCCATACGAAAACAATAAAGGTAGATGTGAGAAACAGAAAATTTTTCAAATAGTAAGACATTCACATACATTTCCTTTTCTGAGGCAAAGAAATTTTTTTCCGTTTCTCAGTGTTGGAGGCGAGGTGGAATAAAATGCCTAAAATTATAGTAGCCGCAGAATGCCAAATGTCTGGGATCCGTGAAATGTTCAACGCTTCAAATTACTACAATACAACTGATATAACTTCGCTAGCAACTTCTGAGACAAAATATATGTCACAGTTAATTTTTTTAGACATAGGTACTTTAGTTTGTTTTGTCTTTTATATATTGTATCTGCAGCATACATATGTATATTGGTGATATTGTCGTCATTTAATAAAATGCATTTGAATGCTGATCGTCCACTAATAAGATACTTTTGTTTCAGTTTCCACAGTTAAAAAAGTTAAGACATTGCCGTAAATTTACAACAAATTTTTCAATAAGTGACAAATCGAAAACGGACGTTGCAAAACTAGAATCTAGCAGCTGTAGTTCAGACAGTGATTCTGAGGACGAAGGTAAGTTTTTCAATAACACTCGACGAGTTTGTTTTAAAAGTATCGTAAAAAGATTAGAGTACTTGAATTAGGTCTACTATCGACGTATTAATTTCTTTAAGTACACAAACTTAAGCCAGTGAATAAAACCGAACCTTTTGATGTTACAAGTACTTTTATTGAGAAACTTTTATGACTTTCACACAGATTATGTGTAAATATACAACTTCTGAACTATTAAATATGTATTACATTTGATGTTGATAATATCAATCAACATGGGAGATATAAGGCTTTAATTGCCAAATCTTTGTCGGTAGTAGTATCATAATGCTTGCGTTTTTCTCCTGTATTTCTTAGTAACGTTATTTGGAAACTCATTTATATGAAAATTTTTCTTGCTAAAACCTCCAACATAACATTCGAAGTATGTAAGATATTCAGGCTTTTCTTAATTAAAACGTAAATGTGGGCGTATAGTCAAATACAAAAGTTGTGTTTTCCCATTTACACTCTATATGTACAAACATAATTAATATGCTTCCAATTCCAGTATGCTAATTAAAAGTTGTATGGATGTGCTTGTAACTAAATGAATTACAATGCAAAAGATATTGTATTGTCAGATCAACGTATTATTGATTTTTTAACCGTCTAAACATTCTATTCAACGATACAAAACCGTACTTTATTCAGTACTTGACAAGCTGTGAATACGTACACATTGTCTGATCCCCATTTAGATTATTAATTATTAATCGAATAGAAATTAGTTAGTGTTGAATATTTAAACAGTAATGGAGGCTATACCATTACAAGAGAGAATTGAAATGATTTACATCTATGGAGAAAGTGGTAGAAATATCAATGATGCTGTTAATCTTTACTCACAACGTTTTCCTGACAAGGTGCGATCGCGCGCTTCTTTTTACCGAATTGTTCAACAGTTCTCTAGCGAAGGAACTGTACAGCCAAGAAAACGTAATCGCCGAAAAACAATTGCTGGAGAAAATAATGAAATCGCGATATTAGCTGCAGTAGCTAATAATCCGCACATAAGTACTCGAGAAATAGCTCGCGGATCAGGAATTTCTCAGTCCACTATCTGCCAAATATTGAAGCGTAGGACATATCATCCATTTAGAGTTTCCATGCATCAAGAACTTCATGGCGATGATTTTCAAAATCGAGTGAGATTTTGTCAATGGGCACTTCAGCGGATACAAGATAATCCCAATTTTTTTGCTCGAGTATTATTTTCTGACGAGGCGACATTCCCAAACCACGGTACGGTAAATCGGCACAACATACATTACTGGAGTATCGAAAATCCCCATTGGTTGCGCCAAGTTAAACATCAACGTCCTTGGAACTCAAATATTTGGTGTGGAATAATTGCCAATAAACTTATTTGTCCATATTTTATCGATGGAAACTTAAATGGTGAAAAACATCGAAACAGAACGAACTTGAAGACTTTCCCTTGGACGTACGACAAACAGTGTGGTTCCAAAATGACGATTGTCCAGTACATTATTCAAGAATAGCACGAGAAGTATTAAATCGAACCTACAATCGTCGATGGATCGGAAGCGGTGGTCCAGTGTCTTGGCCTGTGGGGCAACTTAAAGTCTGAAGTTTATACAGAAGTGCCAACCACGCAGGAAAACATGATTGAGCGAATTACTAAGGCTTGTTCAAGAATTACGCCGGAAACACTTCTCAGTTGTGTGCAATCATTCCAATTACGAATAAATAAATGCATCGAAGTGGAAGAGCACATTTTCGAACACATTTTCTGAAATGGGTGTGATAAAATAAAGTTCTTCCTTGTTGATTGGCTTCTTGAAATGTTGTTTAATGTTAAAATAAGAAAACACAAAATCATGTTTTCTCTTTTTTGAGTATTTTTTCTACACGTTTACAACCATGTTTTTTGGGATTACAGCGCAATCTGTTACGAATCGAAAAAAAAGTTTCAAACAAAAACTACATACTTGATGGCGTAGAATCCGAATCTGCAATACAAAATAGAGGTTCCCATTTAAGATTTCAAAGTTGTCCTCCCTCCCACTCTTGGGAAGTGAGGTGGGGATCGAGTTTGGCACCATTCAGTGAGCCCCCTACATTATAATAAATCTTATTAAGATCTTTTTTGATTTAATGTAGTGTTTTAGATATATTCCGTTGTCTCAAAATAAAAAAACTCACCCTGTATGTAGTATGTACCGACTTGTGTTGGTCGGAATCAGAGTGGGCTTGAGTTAAATTTTTGCAGTCACATTTGGCTTTCTTTCTTACTAATTTAGGAAAGATGAATAATGAATAGGGTGAAAGGTTCCGTTAGGATATTGCAGAAATGGAAAACGATGTCAGGATAAGTGGGATACCCTCATGATGGGAGATTATTGCTGGTTTCTTAGAGAAGGCAACAGCCAATATAAAAGAAATAAATAACTCTAAGCAAAATTTGGCATGTCAGAAATTTTCTTTTGTGTACAATTAAGTGTTTGTATTCTTGATACTAATTAAACATTCTATTATTTCTTATGTTAAGATTTTTGTACTTATCTATTTATTTTATAACTTCTGTTTAACCAAATTTGTAAACAGAATTATTATTTATCTACTAGCGGAGTATGATTATAACTCTAAAACTAGACGTGGTAGAAGATGTTGGTTTTTAGCTATGCTTTCAGTTAAAGACTGTAAGAAGTATACACCTTAGGTACATTTATTTTCCTTGAATTTTGTCTTATGCCTCTTAGAAGCCTTGCGTAATGATTGGACAAAGAGTTATTATCGTTGAACTCACGAGAAGAAATAGTACCAAAATCACAGATTTTTCTTTAGACAAAGTGTTACCATAACATACAAATTAGTTATGAAAAATCCTGTACTCAATAAGGAGGAAAATGGAAACTACCAGAATTCTTACTGCTAATGAATTTTTATTCAATATTTGTATATCTTTGAGATGTGTGAAATGTGTGTGTGCTTTGTATGTGTACATATATATGCCCAGAATAATTTTCAATAATATTTGACGTGTGCTGGAAATGGTCCATTTTTTTTTTTCATTTAACTAAAAATATTAAACGGTTCCGGAAAGATGGTAGATATGTTTCGGTTAGTACTGCTCCACTTTTTTCATGCCCCGCCAATGTTGGTTCCATATTTCTTGGTCATTTCGGTGTAATAACCCATTACTAATATGTATAAAGCTTTTAAAACTTGATCAGTTCTGACACTAACAGTTGTAGACGTATTTACAACCTTAAATTACTGCAATTAATACAGAATATGGGTTTCTTCCTTTCATTTAAATAAAAAATAGTAGGTTCCTACGTGACGTTTCGGATGTATTTTAATCCTTCTTCAAACCTACATAAATATACATACCGGTTTAGAGCGACTAAGGCGAACAACAAAAGAGATAGATCTAGAGTGGGGCGGTTGTAAAACATATCCCTACGGAATTAACGCATTGGCCTGCGTGCTATGCCGTATATGTTTTACAACCGCCCACTCTACAACTATCTCTTTTCTAGCTCGACTTAGTTCCTCTAAAGGATCGGTATAATAAAAGTTAACTTTTTTTAAGCCAAGAAAAAATGTAACAAACTTACATAAGGTTAATGGTTTTTCTAAATACAAGGCGTTTCTAAAAATATTGCGAAACAATTTTGTCAATTTTGAAATTTGAAAATACTTCATGGATTTCATGGATTTCTCAATATTTATTAGCTCAATTACACCATCATGCATCTCTTTAACAGCTTGATATTCAGTCAAACCTATCCTATGCTTATTCGAGATATCGTACATATGTATATGCAAAATATTTCGTAAACAATTTTGTAAACAAAAAAGGCATGTTAGATTTTAAATTTTGACATTCAAAACAATATGTAGAATGAGTGGAAAATGATTTATAACTGGCCCTACATAATTTCCCACCTCACTTAACAAACAGATTTTTGTTTTATACAACCACTAGCTTTTTAACTTACGAGCGTAATGATTTGTCTGACCCTCGTCATATACAGGATGTTATTCACAATGACACGATTGCAAACTATAATTTAATGTTATAACTAATCTTCTCTGGAAATTTTCATATAGACACGTATCTATGCACGAGATAAACACAAAATGTGTAACAAATATCCAGCTAAACGTTGTCAGATAAAGTTGTAGGAGTAGGCATTGAAGTAAGTATTTTTTCCTATTTATGGAAGTAATAGTCTAATATAATGACATTTTTCATTATTACGGCATGCGTAAGCGTTATCAGTGGAATTTTTTGCCTTGATAATCCATCCTAGATATTATCGACATTATTTTCAATATTTATTTGTTATACATTTATAAGTGATAATAACTTGTGTGTTATTATTTAGTAGTTATTTATCATAATGAGGGATTAATTAATAAAACTATGACTATCATTCGCTTGAAACGGATTACGTACTAAAGTATTTTTAGTATACTCATTCTGCCTGTACTATACAGTGTCATCAGACTAGTAGGTATAAATATCTATTGATTGTAACAATGAGTTTCTGTTACTATATTTTCAACATAATTAAATATTTTTAAAAACCATTATTGTAGAGTGTATGGGTACTAGCTGAGCGAATCAATGTTAGACACAGAACACATAAGAAATAATCGTTTTATTGTAACGTATAATTCAAATAATGAATCGGTAAAGTTAACTAATGATTAAATTCGAATTTTGCAACTAATTAATTTCTTTAAGGTAAGAATGAAAATCATAACATTTATAGAAGTGAAATTAAACACACAATTAACAATTCAAATGAGTAAATCTTATGCGTACTTAATAGAACATGTTTGTTTCACTGTGAATTGTCTCAAATATTATCATATAACGTGTTACTGTGCAAATTCTTATTACTGCCTATATCGATTTATATACTTGGGATTTATATAGTTTGTTAAATTTGCTATCTTCGGTTCTGATAAAATTTTTAATTCGATAGCATTTGATTAAATGACTCAAAAATCTGCTGGTAATCAGAGAAATTTAAACATTTAAATAAAACCGTTTCTACTTCCAAGAGAGAATGTGATTATAAATTTTTGATTAATTTTGATGACGAATGGTTCCCGGTTATTTCATTTCTAGCAAACAATTCAAACTTGCGAATATGATTTTCCTTGATATACCCTGAGGCTCCTTAATAATAATAATAATATTTATTCGTGCTTGCTTTGTAAATACAAAAATTGCACCCGTCAACAATATCAGAAAACAAAAAATATATATATAAGACATACATGGATGGTGGTATAGAACAAACATAAACATAAGTTTTACAAACAAACAAAAATATCATAATACTTATTTGTATAAGATGTACATAGAAAAATTATTATTAAAAATACAAAATAATAAGAGCAGAATGAAAGAGAACCCGGTTGTCCAATCTCACACTAGATTGCTTGAGTGCAATGTCCTAACACAATCAAAATATTCATTCTCGGTGTAGATAGCGTGACTGATCAAAAGTTTCTGTAAGGTAGCTTTAAATAAATTAGAACTTAAAGTTTTAAATTTATCAGGGAGAGCATTGTAAAATTTAACACCTTTCACGCTGTAAGTATTTTGTGTACTAGTTAGTCGAGTATATTGTGCACTCAACTTACCTCTAGTTCTTGTATTGTAAGTGTGAGAAGCTGTGTTTCTATTAAAAACATGCATGTTATCCCTCACATATAATAGGCAGTCCAGAATATACTGACCCGTAAAGGTCAAAATGCCCAACTCTATAAAGGCGGAGGCGACAATCCGCGCGGAACGGCACCCTGTATAAAGTTCTTACCGCCCTCCGTTGTAAGCCAAAGATCCTGTGCCGCGACGAGCTGTGAACCCACAGTATTATTCCATAAGACATCACAGAGTGAAACAAGGCAAAGTACGCCGTTTTCGAAGTGCTCATGGGTACCGAGAGAACAAGGTTTCTCAGCAGATATATAGTGCGCAGTGAGGTCCCCACTTGAGCCTTGAGTCCAAAATAAAACCTAAGTATTTAACCTGAGGTGCTTGATCAAAGAATGCATTATTTCTCAAAGAGAAATTCGTTGAAACAGCACAATCACGTACCAATGATGCCGTCCCCAAGGCTTCCAAGCCATCCATGGATTTGACCTGAACTGTTGTGTCATCCGCAAAAAGTATACATTTACCAATCGTCATATGTTTAGGAAAATCATTGATATATATTAAAAATAGAATCGGTCCCAGTATGGAACCCTGCGGCACTCCCAAATGCATTGTCACCTCATTCGAAATATTGTGATTTATTTTGACTATCTGACGTCTATTAGTCAGATAAGACTCAAAATATTGTAACGACTGTTGATCAAAATTATATAGTTTAAGCTTTTGTAATAGAATATTGTGATCAACACAATCGAACGCTTTACTAATATCACAAAATGTAGCCGCACAATACTCGCCACTTTCAAAACATGCCAAGGCGAAATCAACAAAATCCAGAACGGCTGCAGTAGTGGACCTTCCTTGTCTAAAGCCGAATTGATTTGGGCAGAATAGTGATTTTTTTTCAGAATAGCATGTAACTTTATTTTTAACTAACTTCTCGAAAACCTTTGAAATCGCTGGTAAAATAGAGATTGGCCTATAGTTCAAAGCGTCGTTAACGTCCCCCTTCTTATGCAAGGTAATAACAGATGGAAATTTTAGTTCGTCCGGAAAGATGCCCGACCGAAAGCTCAAGTTAATCAATTTTGTCAGTGGTACAATGATCTCATTTTCACTGATTTCAGTATATTTGTGGATAGACCATAAACATCTCTCGTATCAGATGACTTCAGCGCAAAAATAACATCACGAACTTCATTAAATGAAACACCCCCTAGTTTAAACGAATTACTTGGTATCGAATGTGATAATAACGATTGATCATAAATTGAAGAAGGCAATACTGCAGTAATATTTGATGCTATATTCTGAAAATAGTTGTTAAATGCATCCGGAGTCAGCAAACACTCATCAGTCTTGTTTGCAGGTACATGCCGTCGGTCCGCACCAATAAGGGACCACATCGCTTTCGGTTTATTGGCAGAAGTCTGTACATACAAGTTATTAGCATATAATTTTGCCTTATTAATTGCGTCTACATACTGTTTTTTGTAGCTTTTAACAGTAATGTTTAATTGTTCTGTATGATAAATTTTGTACAGTTCTTGAAGTAGATTTAAATTATTTCGCATATTGCGTAAATGATTCGTGAACCATTTTTTGGATTTTCTTGGGAGACTTCTCCCTAATAAATTTGAACGGAATAGCAAGCTTAAACGCATCAACAATGTTACTATGAAAAACGGAAAATTTACTAGTAAAACTGATATTATTATTACCTATAAAGCTCCAGTTTAAATTACTTACTATGTTAAAAAAAGAAATTTTTCCTCTTTGCGTTATAGGTCGACACTTGAATATAGTTGAAGAGTAGCTCTATTTATTGAAAGGGACTTGTAACAGCTGGCCAGCATGGTCACTTAGATTTGGTTCAAACACCGGTGAAATATAATTATCAAATTCAAAATTAATAAAGATATTATCTGTGAGATACGGACCTGCATATGCTTTTAAAATGTAAATGTATTTTTGTATATATTTTTGTAGCAATCGTTTTTTGTTTGTAACACGTTGTAACACATCGTCACTCTGTATCTAGCCGTCATATATACAATATGTGTAGTACAATTGTTATAATATATTATACATATATTAAAGTACCTATCTACAACGATGTCTTTAAGTGCGAACCTACAAATATAAAAAGTAGATACATAACATTATCAATGCAATTATTAAGTCTGGTATTTTCGTGTATTGTTCGGATAAAACCAAAAGAATACAACAAATCACACAACGTAATTGCATCGCTATCTCCTGCATTAAATCTTACGTTAAAATCACCGCAAATTATTACACGTCTGTCAAAGCAGCATCGCAGGACGGAATCCATGACCGTCATAAAGAAATCAAAATTGCCGCTGGGAGGTCTATAAATACAAATTATCATAATTTCACACCTCGTTAAAAAAACTGCAGCTATTTCACAATGCATCTCACTAGATAGGCCTCAATGCCTCGATCTACTCTAAAACCAACATCACTACGCAACCAAATCATTGCACCCACATTTCTGTGCCTTGTTCTACAATATATATCTGCAACTACATAATTATCTAAATTTACTACAACATAATTTTGTCTAGACAACCAATGTTCAGTCAGGCATAAAGCATCAAATTTAACCTTACAATCAACCAAAAACCCATCAAATAAATTGATTCTGTTAAAAATACTTTGGATATTTATATGTACTACAAAGAGTTTTGAAGTACTCTCCATATTTGTTTGATATTTGTCATTTGTTAAAGTTACAGCAATAGAATTGTCGCGTATCCCGAAAAGATTTGTGTCTTTTTTGTCAAGTGTGGCGGTGTTTGCTAAAAATTCGACTGCTTGGGCTCGTCAAATTTTACATTTTTGTCAGGTGAAACCCGGATATACATTAGATTTGCTGTATTTAGGAACTGTGACACCGGTCTCTCATACTTCCCACTCTGGATAAAAAATTGTGTGATACAATTGTATAATTTGTTTTTTCCGCGAGAATGTATGTGAAATCCGTCCCTTGTCTTAGAAGCATATAATTCAACATGTTATTTATCTCTATATAACTCACATTACTACCTACAGACTGTAATATATAATATAACATACAATTATAGTCGAATATAAGATTTTTCAAAACTGAACGTTCATTCCAGAACGGTACATTCAAAAATAAAACGTTTGTATGATTTAACTTAGCAATGGTCTCTCTAACGTAGTCAGCATCGAAACGGCAACCTCCCAGAACATCATTCGAACCAGCTTGTATGATGACGTAGTCAGCCAAACCATAACCATCGGTCAGGTTGTCAATATCACACGTAACTCCAGCAAAAGTAGCATTTGGTTTGCAAAACGTTTGTACCAAGCTGCTGTTCGCGTCCAGAAAGGACCTTAAAATTTGAGAAGTGTCACGAACATGACTGTCACCCAATACGAGAACCCTTGAAATCAGAGCTCCTCCTGTCTCAGAAATGTATGCTATCGTCTATAGAAGGATGTGGAATTCGATTACTCACTTGCCTTCGGCTATTGGTAGGTTCCTTCTTCTGCATAGGACTGCCCCTACAAGGGATTGTAATTTGTTGCATCCGAGCAGGAGACACCCCCCCGTCCAGTGTCGTCATGCTTATGGTCAATAGAGTTCTTAATTTGTGGCTGTATCGTAAGAGCTCTATCTTTTACAAGTTTATTTATTTTGCGGCGTAGATCCTCTATTATTTTGTGTTGGTTTTCGCATTTGTTGTTTAAATATTCAATTTTATAGTCTTTCTGTTCAATTTTTTCCTCTAGTTCCTTACCCTGGTAATTATCAGTAGCCAGTCTGTCTCTTAATTCTACCAAAAGTACACCTTCGGGATTTTCTTCACTTTCCCGACTAACTATTGAGACAGCTGAGCTAGTATTGGAGGCACCGCAGGTTTCGGCCCGAATTTTCATAGTCTTTGCCGTTTAAGATCGCGTGGAAATTGTATTAGTCGTAGGCATTGTTTCGGTAGAAGGTCCACTTCTAATATAGTTTCAACCAAGAATCCAGAACACTGTAGGTATATATCCGGTATCGGAGATGTCTTTTTATATGGACACGTATAGAAATGTTTTTCTTCTTTTTTTTTGCTTTGTTTTGTGAATACACTTTTAACAAATACGAATGAAACAGTACAGGCTTTTAAGTTACAAAACTAATATTTCTAATAAAACCACATGCCAGGTGAAAGTCACGATGAGCTTGAGCTTAAATAAATAAAGTAAGATCTAATAAGAGCCAATTTTCTTGAAGACGACTAAAAATTAATTAAAGCCATTATTTTTGTAGCATACTTCGTATTTCTGAGCAAATTGGAATGTTTTTGAATAAATTATTTAGTTGCAATTTTTTATTAGTTACTATCTTTCTATTCGGTTACTTTTATCATCAATGACATGTATGTATTTCCTCTCCAAATTCTCTCTTCTTGTCCACTCTTTTTCTTATTTTAGAATACAAATGCTATGGTAGTATAGTGCTGATTAAAAGCTTTCATTTCAAAAAATTCTACTTTATATTCGTTATTATATGCTAAATTTATTTTCGTATCCATTTAGTAGTGAGCCGGAATAATTCGTACGACGACCGCTATATTGGTCGTTAAAACGGAACACGTTTCAACTAAGATTGTAAACAAGTTCACTCCATTGCTTGTGGTTGTTTCCTTCACTTAGCTAGAAAATACGATACTTTAAAGTTACGTTAGAATAGCAACACCCTTTATTTCCTTACACGTGCATGTTCATGAATTTATTACGAGATTTTCCAATATAAGATGCTGCAAAACATAACAGCAGGATTCCTTGTTTGCAAAGAGCTTTTGGCGCGCTTCAGTACCGTGTAATGATAAGGCAAATATTTAGGGTCAACGACATGCACGAATAGAAAGTGGAAGTTTCACTTCGATTTTACATTTTGTTTTGTTGCTTGGCTTATAAAACCACACAGTCTGGTAAAGGTGGTAGAGTTGGAGAGGCATTTTAGAATAATCTACATAATGTACGAACGTTGTCTAGACGTACTAAAACAACTTAAAAAGAAAAACGGTGTAAAAGTTGATGTTTTGCAAAAACATTGTGCGTTGTTATTTTAGCAACAATAACTATAAGATAGCGGAGGAATAAAATTAAAACATAACAATCAATAACCCTTACATTTCATTTATATTACTCATAGTTACATCACTCAAGTTCTTGATGTGCATTAAACTCTTTCAGATTATTCATTATTGTTTCTTCTAGAACTGCTAGCCGAGACTCCTTCCACACAGAGCTTACCGCCAAATGATTGACGACTTATAATTAGTCTCATTCCACCATTCTTCCGCTTTATGACTGTTTTACTATTACATTTACTACACAATTAGATAACAGAAAAGGTTGTTAAGAGGAGTCACTTTATAGTTTAAAACGATCACTACTCCATTCTAACCTTTGTAATTCCTAGTCAGTGGCTGAAATATAAGATGTGTGACAAATTAGATTAAATTATGCTACCGCCAAGCACTTTCTTTTCAGTTTACTGAAACATTTTCTGGATCATCACAACAAATACTGTACTTTATAATTTCCGAGTGAAAGAAGTTCTTATATAATTCATTTAGATATGTACGATAGAAATTAGTGCAAAGACTGAGAATCTCCAATGGGTCCTTTGCAAGGACTACCCGATAAAACTTCTTATTAAGAATTGTCAAGCTTATGTATCTTAGATAAATTTAAAGTTTAAATTTAGATGTGTATATGATGCAATTGTGCAAAATGTTCAAGTAATACATTCTGTTTTAGCAAAAATTGCACCATATCTTGCATGTGTTTGGGTAAAAGTTTTTGATTATTTTATTTTGGAGGAATTGATTGAAGTTTGCGAACGCCTACTGCAGGTTGATTAAGGAAAATATGAATATATTTCGAAATGATTTATATTTAATGTTTAAAAAAGTTAATTGGTTCGAAATAGAATTTCCTTGTGTTACTACTTTTTTTTTGTTTAAAATAGTAATTCGTTTTACTTAATCTTACATTTTTCATGACAAGAATCCGTTAAAATAAACGTATCTGGCTAAAACTGTGAAACTATGAAGTATTGTTAGCAATTACTGGACTATATACATCCATGAGATGGTTGTGGGTATACTTTTCCGAACAATAGCTTTTCGCAATCTCTCAACGCGTAAAAGTTGAGATGAAAGTACAAAATATATTTATGCCGTATCCTCCTTAGGCGGCGTATCGTACAGGTTGCGAACTACCGATTTAAAGTAAATTCTGCGTCAATATATTTGTAAGACCTTAAAGTAGAGCTTCACAGGTGTGGTTATCATATCTAAATCCATGGGTGTTGGAAATGAAATCCAGATACGTTAAAGTTCATTACCGAAAGAATGATGACGTGAAGTTTATTTGACGCATGAATGGAAACGCAAATAATGAGATTCAATTAGAGAAAATATAATTGTTAATAGTTAGGAAATGCTTTTTCAATTTTAAATATAGTCGTTCTACTCTAATTTGAAGCAGTACTAAAGATCATATTAGTATCGTCAAGATTTTTATGACAAATATTGAATATGGAAGTTATAGCATTTCCATCATATAACAGATACGATGTATATATATTACATATATCATAGCATGGGTTAGAAAGAATTAGTGACAGTAGATTATAATTGACATACATAATGTATATCTAAAGTGGTTCTGAAAAGCTTTGAAGCGTGATATGTGTTATGCTTTGTTACATTTCTTAACACAACTTTTATACGAAGTTACTTTTGCCAAAGACAAAGTAACCTATTTAACAATCACTGCTAGAGTCAAATATTACAGATGCAAGTACTGAAAAATATTTAATTTTTTTTTATGAACTAGTAATATTTTGCACGTAAATGATTTTTCCGTTTCGTTTGCGAAAGATGTTTATCCAGTAGAAATACGGCTACTTGGGTATGTTCGGCATATAAACGCAATAAACCTAACTTTAAACTATTACGTTTATTCTACACGTTTAAAAGAAACCATCATTAAACACACTCTTAACTGTGAATTGAATATCATGCTACAAGGCAGATTCCGCCCACAGAAATATTAAAATGCAGAATCTCATATACATACTTATATGTTTGCGATGCTAGTGCAGTTTTGAATACTTTCTTATTGTCTTTGGCTTACTTTATAAGAGTTTTAATGCCTAAAACGAGTTATTACACGATTGCTGCAGTTACATTTATTCAATGTAAAGTTTTGGAAGCTTCGCCTTTCATATAAATACATAGAAGTAAAGAAAATTTCAGAAACTTTCTTGATGATACAGTCATACGATATATACAAATCAGAACATACGTCAACTGTTAATCCCAACAGTATTGCTTAAATTTCGCATTCCATAAAAAGCGGAAGATAACTTTCACTCCAATGTGTGACAATGATACCAGAATTACAGACAAAAATCCAGCGTCGATTCAAGAAAGAAAGAAACCGTTGGGTACTGCGATATTGATTTTTCTAACAATCTGCGTATGTACTATATCTACTACAAACCGAAGATGACTGTAGAATTAAGCAAAGTGGTTTTACCGGGATTAAATAAGAGGCCATTGTGCTCACTCAACTCCGCCGAACTCTCCACAATAATGGTCGCCGATATCGAAACAATATTCGTTGAAGTACCCGATCTAATAACACTGATTTTTCTTTCGGTTTGGCCAATAGTTGAGACTTAGTATCAAAAGTCGATTTATATGCCAGAAACCATTCTTTCATTAACCGCTTAAAAAAAATCTTAGCGAACGTAGCTGTTACTATAACAAGTTTACAATTGTTAATACTTCTTTGATTTTAACATGAACAATTTGTAATTTTCTACATGATTTATGGTTCGACTTCAAACGAGAAGCAGATTAGGAATATGCTATAAAACAATCTGAAACTAACGAACAACCGCTTGGTTCACAAGTGAGGTCTTTCTATTTATAATCTTTGTTAAGTTACAGTAACGTTCTGTAATCCCTTTTTTTTCGTTTAAACATATTTGTTTATAATCGATGTCGTTGTCTTTAACATGTACATTATACCTATAGTACAATACTAATTAATATAAATTTTTTTATTTTGTAAGCATTGCCTCAAATAAATTCAACCCTGACACTGTTTGAATTACAACTCTAAATATCTGTGTGTATTTGTAAGCTGTTGTAATATATTTCAATAACTGTATATTAACTTTTTGAACATACTTTTCATTGCAATTTGTAGCTCATAGTGAAAAATGTTATTTGTAGCGTGTGGTACTAAAGTTGGGAAATGTACTATGGCATTTGGGATCTACGGTTACGTATATCTGCTTGCGTAACGTTTCCTTGTTACATAACATCCACATAACTTGAAGGATTGTTTTGTTTTATCTCTACTTGCATTTGAGCCTGTTGTTTGAGGGTATATTAAGAATAAAGTGACGAGAGTTCGGCACTTTGTAACTTTCCAAACCATATCGTTTATAAAGTCGGTGTTACTTAATTGATAACACTGAGGTAGAGAAGAGTAAACATTTCTTCATCTCGGAAAGAACAATATGTGATTCTGACTATTCTATTTTTTTCCAAATTCAAACATGATATCGATTTTATCTCATTACTCATGCTTTTAAAGAGACAGCCATTTATATGATTCTTAACTACACAATATTAAAAAATTCTGCGTCCTCTAGAAAATAAGAAATGATAATTTTCTGCTATACTCCACCTGCGAAGTATCCCTCTTTATGGTCCAGCGATAATCGGTCGGCATTAATATGTCTAGCTGAATCTGAAATCTCTAATGGAAGTGTTCATTCCGTGCTCATCGCTTACTGCGCCAAGTTTATTCGGGAAGAAATCTAGGTGCCAGTGGAGAAAAATATATTACACCTCAAACTTGTATAAGATGTTATAAGTAATTTTCTGTCTTTCGATTTCCAAAAATACTATGAGTAGCATTTTCGAATGCTTACACAGCTGCTTTTTGCAGTTGATCATATTTGTGTACTCACAGATATTCCTGCTTTAATTTTTACCTCACTAATTTTATGACACTTCTGTTTCAAGTATTGTCCATGATCTTAACGAAATGCTTCATTAATCCTAGTTTGATATGTAATGAACGTAAATACACATCTTTAGGATTACAGAATGCCTCCTGTTTCACGTTTTTCTGTTCACGATGGAATAAAATAAATAATGGCCATATATTATATGAAAAAAGGAGTTTAAATTTCAAACTCAATTAATTACAGACGGAACTAAATTTGCTATTTTAAACCTAAATGTGGTTCACTGAATTTTATTGTTATTTACCTTATCGATATAATAATCAATTTGAATTACACTTAAATCAATTTTATAGCAGGAGCAGTAACCTGGAATAAATCTGTGAATGGTTTTATTGTAATTAATATTTTTATGGATTTTAAAAATATGTAACGCTGGTATAATAATAATCCCTACACAATGCAGCATATACATACATAAGAAGAAAGAATGCAAAAAAGTGCAGTATTAAATTTATATTAGTAACGTATTGCTTTTTAATGACTTTTTATACCAACTCAACAAATCCCTTCCCATGTTACACCTTTAAGATAAGGTTGAAAGATTTAGTTTTAGTGCATCAGTCGTACGGAGTGTTTGACGAGTTTTTGAAAATGGCAATTGTTTATAAATAGTGACTTCAGTGTTAAATAAACAGGGACATAAGCGGCATTGTAACAGGTTAGTGTATATTCAGTTTCATATTTACAACAATGAATGAGTTACGAAAAAGATGCATTGCAAATTGAAGAGAACTAGAAACTTTGCTAACGACTTTAATTGTGTTATATGCTAACTGCTAACATATTAATCATAGTTTGATTTTGATCAGTATTTATCGTGTGCTCTATAATAATTGATTAGAGTAAAATATGTTTTATCAAATTCTTAGTATAAAAAGAACTCTCGTAACCTTTTTTTTGGAGCTCACATTAGTTTTTGTTTACAGTATTTGACCTTGCATTGCATTCTGACAATTTATGAAGTAAAGGGGTGTATTCATTGATGATTTTCCTTGAACCTAAATCGTTTTATATTGAATTCTTATTTATTGAAATTATTACATTGATTATAATCCCTGAAGGGGATGGCACTATATGTGTGATATACCAATACTTGCCCGACTTTTGTATTAATTGTATTTGTACATACAAATATTTACACGAAACGCTTATTTAGTTATTATAGGGTATTAAATGCTCTTTCACTAAAATTAATGTAGGCATAAGTTACGGTATCAAAAGGCCAACAGAACATTAGACAATCTCTTTCAGGAGAATATATAACGCCATGTTTTCATAATACTGGTGATGGAACAATATAGAAGCTTATTCAAAATTAACAAGTAATACTAGTTAACATTGATTACATAGATGATAGAATGGAATACGTCTGTACGATATATTATGTATGTACATATGTATGTAGTAATAGACGACTTGTTTTTATAAGTAAACATGGCTTACGCGTACGACATCCAATGTAGGAGTGTTAAGGGGGTTGCAACAACCTCGAATTGCAAATTAGAATGCAGTCCTGTCGTATAGGTATCAGTATGCCACAATTCATAAGGTTATTTAACCATCCAATGGTGAATATAGTGCGTAAATTTTTACTTGTAATTTACATTAAATGGAAGATTGCATGCGTACGCCACTCGTATGTGTAAGAAATTGGCCAAATCATAAGAGAAGAAATGTTATTTCAAAACACTAAGCGAAATATTTAAATTCAGAAGGACGATTACGACAAATACATATTTTTGTATTTTCTTGATGGAGATTCCAACCTTTTAGCAAGCAACTAAGTATTTCACACTATTTCTTAGATAATTTTAAATCACGTATGATGTTAAGATCTTCAGGAATTAATAAATTAAGCTTAGACGACCAGCTTGCTTTGAAAGATATGTCACCAAAACGTGTCTTTCCTTTTCTTCCTTATTTCCAACAGAATTTGGGCTTTCTTCATGTAATGTTATTAGATCATTACATTTATGATTGCTGAGTGTGTTTTATGTTAACAAATTTCTATTTTATGACATATACAAGCTAGTATAAATCTAACAGAGACATGTTTTACAATATCGCCTCCTGTCATCAATTTTTGAAACTAAATAGAAATTTTACTTCAAGAATGTAGTACAGAATATCTGGTATTAACCTCATTCATGGAACCTCTCTATTAAACCGATCATAAATTAGCGGGCGGAAGGAAGGGAGGGCCGCATTTTAAAGCCGTACTGTATAATGTTATACAGGGTGCGGCTAAAGTATTGCACCAAGTGGAATAACAGGCAAACGCTTAGAAATTTAGATTTGATATTTGGTAGCATTAAACTGTATAATATAGCCAAGATTTTGACATAAATTTCACTTGTTTTGTGCAATTGATGTGGGCAGGACGACACCATCTTGTTTTTTTAAAATAGGAACAAGGGTTTAACTTTAGAGCATTTGAGAGCTACTTACTCCCAAAATACAAAGACGTACATTATAAAGTTGTTTAATGAGAAATAATTTTAAAAAATAGTGAAAAATTAATGAAATAGAAATATAGATAAATAAACAAACTCATAATATGTTCAAAATGCTGCCCGTTCACTTCTTGACACAAATAAAGTCGTCTTACAAAAGCGTTTAATGAATTCTGTAGGTGTTCTGCATTTTGAATTATTCTATTTTCATAATACTTACATATATTGCACAAATTTCTATGAACAGTTCTTTCTGTTTCAATATAATGTTCAGCCATTTTTTTATAATACCATGCAATATGTATTTTAAAATTAACAAAATTTCTTAATAGTGTATTGTATAATAAATGCAGAAAATGAAAATTAGCTAGAAACTGCTAAAAATCCTAGAAAATATACAATTCAATATTTAGATATTTATCAACTTGCAATTGGTAGTATAATTTCCATTTACCAATGAATTTTGTAACTTTTAAAAAATTGACATCGCAATTTTAAAAAATGTTTGCCATTATCGTTTATGGAGAGAGTTTGTCGTTGTGCTCGACTGGTCGCGCATTCTTAAGACGGATGATTCTTTTGATAAAAGGATTCTTAACAACTTCATCAGTGATTAAGAGTAATTGATTTACTTTAGTTCCAGTCACACAATCATATTTTAGGAAAGACGATTATTTATTAAATTGCTCAAGAAAGACTAGGTTCTGCACTTTATCGAAACTTTTTTATGCCAGATAAAAATAAAGTATTGTATTACAAGTACGGTCTTCTGGAACGACTGGCTACCAGAGTAATAAAATCAAAATAACGTTGTTGAACATAAATGAAAATAAGACATTACGGAATTCCACGCTCTCGGATTCGGTTAATGGTCACAGTGCATTTTTTATTATTCCTAAAGTCTCTGATTGTTTTCCACTTAATGCAACCACATACGTTTTCGTACAAATCTGTTTGTTTATCTCAAATAAAATTCGTTGGTTAAGCATGTGGTAACGAATGTGCAATCAACCATTTTATACAGCTTACGTACTTCAAATATTTAATTAAACAACAAAGTGTTTATATCACGTTAAAGCTGTGTTTACTTTCACTCACATCTAATGCGGGGATGTAGGTCAATGTTGTGGATTTTAAGTTCATGAACTCTGGCGTTGACACTAAGCTATGCGTAAAGTAATTATTGATTTTATATTTTAAATTGTCGATTACTGTAGCACACGCCTGGAATTATGATTTATGATACCGTTCTAATTTTTATTTCTGAAATACAAGTCAAAATAAATATGTTTATCATATAGAACTCTCTATTCGAACTACAATACTTGTTGAAATGAGAATGTGGAGGTCTAGGTCACTTCCAATCGATATCCACATAGCGTACACATACCTACGGAGTATGTTAAAAATAGTTCTGGATGTTTCATCTGCAATAATAAAAGTAATGAAATTAAATATATTGTATGTGTCGATGTTTTAAATGTTAGAGGCGCAACGTCTACGTTTATAGCTTGTGCAATAATTGCTGAAGCAACCATTTAATTTCTTAAGAATACTAGGCTTTGAAATTAAATAAATTTTATTAATGTATTAGCTCAATTTGTATTGTCAGTGTGAGAATAATACAAAAATGTACCCTAGATGATGTCATTATTTAGTCTGAAGGGTGCACTTCGTTCAATAACATAAACAAATCATAAGACGTATGCGACGGACTGGATCAACACAGAGAAGGGCAAGGGGGTACT
The DNA here is from genome assembly GCA_023690525.1 of Holotrichia oblita. NCBI lineage: Eukaryota > Metazoa > Arthropoda > Insecta > Coleoptera > Scarabaeidae > Holotrichia > Holotrichia oblita. Next base: position 94,646,757 of record CM043017.1, on the reverse strand, counting down.
TTGCGTATAAGATTCCATAATACGATTGAAAATTTAAGCCAGTGGTCCCTACGCTCCCATTCGAAACAGACGAAATATATATTTAAAATAAAAAGGGTGTTCAAATAAGTATTTTTTATTTTTGACAAATACTCTATATACCAATAGGTGAATAGGTTATGGACCCAGTACACGCGTAGTACATATGCGAAAGAATGTGAATTTAATACGGTTTTAATCAAAATAGTGAATATGGACAGAAATACATAATAGTGGAATATGTTACCATTCAAAGGTGAAAAGTACTCTTTATGGAAGTTCCGTGTAAAAGCTTTGTTGAGTGAATATGAAGTTTTGGATATAGTTGAAAGCACCATACCAACCGAAGTAATTAAGGATAGATAGCGGAAAAAAGAATTAGCTACAAGTATCGTTAGCGAATATCTAAGTGACGCATTTCTTAATTTCCCGAAAGACCATTCCAACGCGAAAGATATCTTTGCTGCTTTAGATGCAATCTATGAAAGAGAGAACGTTTCTACGTTACTTTCTGTTCGTAAACAACGTTTGAATTTAAAATTCCAGGGAGATGTCTCAATGATGCAGCATTTTACTGAATTTGATACAATAATGAATAATTTATTTACTTGCAACTGGTGCATGATTAAATAAAATAGATAAACTTTCTCATTTATTGTTGACCCTTCCAAATGTTTACGATAGAATAAGTAGAGCATTAGAAACAGTAGCGGAAAATAATTTAAATCTAGCTTAATTTAAAACTCGACTACTAGATTATGAGTCAAAGAAGCAGGAAGAACTAAGTCCTACGATGTCAAAAGTTTTGGCTGCCAAAAATTTCAGCTCATCTCTAGGACCAAGGCGCAATAATAAGACAAATCAATTTAAACCTAGAAGGGTTTTTAAGGAATTCAAGCAAAGCAATGGACATAAATATACATCACAGTATAGGAACTCGAAGATAATGTATGAACACTGTGGCAGAAGAAATCATGAAAAACCAAATTGCTACTTCTACAAGAAAATGACGGAGAAGATTGGTGATCCCAAATCTAGCGTAAACACTGCTGAAGCTGGTACTTCAAACACCGAAAGTTTTGTATTTATGGTTGGACGCGAATGCACAGTCAATAGTGAAAATCGAATGCTACCTCAAATCTACTATCCGTCCGATGTATGCTGGACAGTGGTATGAAGACAGTCTATGAGCATAACGTAGTTAGCATACAAAATAGTAACAAACAAACCATATTAACTGGTAAGCCTATTAATGGTTTATTTAGTGTAGTCCTTTCTATCAAAAAAAAAATTGTCAATGAAATTCGAATAAAAATAAGTACAAACTACTTTAAATTATGACATGAAAGATTAGATCATATACATAGTGGTAAATGTAATTTAATAAAACATCAGGATCTAGTTGCAGAGGTTCATACTTTTGCATATGTCGTCCCCACAAAGAATATTGGTCACTTTTGCATTTATGGAAAACTAAACTTCCATTCAATAAATTCAAAACTAAAGCATAACAACAGACCATTATTTATTATTTATACAGATGTTTGTGGGCTAATCACTTCACCGACTATTAACAATAAAAATTACTTTGTAACTTTCGTTGATGATTTTACACATTATACTGCCACATATCTCCTAACTTTTAAATCCGAACTACTAACTGTATTTCGAGATTATGTAGCAAAATGTGAAGCTTGCCAATTTGAAAGTAGTAAATTTTTATTGCGATAATGGACGAGAATATTTGTCGAATTACTTCAAAGCTTTTCTTATAGGGTATGAACCAAATGGGTACAAAATTTGGAACACGGACACAAAACAGTTTACAATAGCACGTGGCGTAATAGTCGATGAAATAAACTTTAAAGTGTCCACGCCACAACCATCTAAAAGAATTTTACGTAAATCTCCGCAAAATGGTGTAAAAATCTCTAACAATAACACACACCAATAAAAAATCTGTGCTAATAACACAGCTCAATTCAAAATCTGTGATAATAACACAGATCAATTCAAAATCTGTGACAATAACACAGATCAATTAAAAATCTGTGACAATAACACAAATCAATTAAAAATCTGTGACAATAACACAGATCAATTAAAAATCTGTGACAATAACACAGATCAATTAAAAATCTGTGACAATAACACAGATCAATTAAAAATCTGTGACAATAACACAGATCAATTAAAAATCAGTAATAATAACACGGACCAATTAAATATCTGTGATAATAACACAGGTCAATTAAAAATCTGTGACAATAACACAGATCAATTAAAAATCTGTAATAATAACACGGACCAATGAAATATCTGTGATAATAACACAGGTCAATTAAAAATCTGTGACAATAACACAGATCAATTAAAAATCTGTGACAATAACACAGATCAATTAAAAATCTGTGACAATAACACAGATCAATTAAAAATCAGTAATAATAACACGGACCAATTAAATATCTGTGATAATAACACAGATCAATTAAAAATCTGTGACAATAACACAAAAATCTGACAATAACAATTAAAAATCTGTGACAATAACACAGATCAATTAAAAATCAGTAATAATAACACGGACCAATTAAAAATCTGTGATAATAACACAGGTCAATTAAAAATCTGTGACAATAACACAGATCAATTAAAAATCTGTGACAATAACACAGATTAATTAAAAATCTGTAATAATAACACGGACCAATTAAATATCTGTGATAATAACACAGGTCAATTAAAAATCTGTGACAATAACACAGATCAATTAAAAATCTGTGACAATAACACAGATCAATTAAAAATCTGTGACAATAACACAGATTAATTAAAAATCTGTAATAATAACACGGACCAATGAAATATCTGTGATAATAACACATTTCAATTAAAAATCTGTGACAATAACACAGATCAATTAAAAATCTGTGACAATAACACAGATCAATTAAAAATCTGTGACAATAACACAGATCAATTAAAAATCTGTGACAATAACACAGATCAATTAAAAATCTGTGACAATAACACAGATCAATTAAAAATCTGTAATAATAACACGGACCAATTAAAAATCTGTGATAATAACACAGGTCAATTAAAAATCTGTGACAATAACACAGATCAATTAAAAATCTGTGACAATAACACAGATCAATTAAAAATCTGTAATAATAACACGGACCAATTAAATATCTGTGATAATAACACAGATCAATTAAAAATCTGTGACAATAACACAGATCAATTAAAAATCTGTGACAATAACACAGATCAATTAAAAATCTGTGACAATAACACAGATCAATTAAAAATCTGTGACAATAACACAGATCAATTAAAAATCAGTAATAATAACACGGACCAATTAAATATCTGTGATAATAACACAGGTCAATTAAAAATCTGTGACAATAACACAGATCAATTAAAAATCTGTGACAATAACACAGATCAATTAAAAATCTGTGACAATAACACAGATCAAATTAAAAATAACACAGTCAATTAATAACACGGACCAATTAAATATCTGTGATAATAACACAGATCAATTAAAAATCTGTGACAATAACACAGATCAATTAAAAATCTGTAAATAACACGGACCAATTAAAAATCTGTGATAATAACACAGACCAATTAAATATCTGTGATAATAACACAGATCAATTAAAAATCTGTGACAATAACACAGATCAATTAAAAATCTGTGACAATAACACAGATCAATTAAAAATCTGTGACAATAACACAGATCAATTAAAAATCAGTAATAATAACACGGACCAATTAAATATCTGTGATAATAACACAGGTCAATTAAAAATCTGTGACAATAACACAGATCAATTAAAAATCTGTGACAATAACACAGATCAATTAAAAATCTGTGACAATAACACAGATTAATTAAAAATCTGTAATAATAACACGGACCAATTAAATATCTGTGATAATAACACAGGTCAATTAAAAATCTGTGACAATAACACAGATCAATTAAAAATCTGTGACAATAACACAGATCAATTAAAAATCTGTGACAATAACACAGATCAATTAAAAATCTGTAATAATAACACGGATCAATTAAAAATCTGTGATAATAACACAGATCAATTAAAAATCTGTGACAATAACACAGATCAATTAAAAATCTGTGACAATAACACAGATCAATTAAAAATCTGTGACAATAACACAGATCAATTAAAAATCTGTAATAATAACACGGACCAATTAAATATCTGTGATAATAACACAGGTCAATTAAAAATCTGTGACAATAACACAGATCAATTAAAAATCTGTGACAATAACACAGATCAATTAAAAATCTGTGACAATAACACAGATCAATTAAAAATCTGTAATAATAACACGGACCAATTAAATATCTGTGATAATAACACAGGTCAATTAAAAATCTGTGACAATAACACAGATCAATTAAAAATCTGTGACAATAACACAGATCAATTAAAAATCTGTGACAATAACACAGATCAATTAAAAATCTGTGATAATAACACAGATCAATTAAAAATCTGTGATAATAACACAGGACCAATTAAAATCTGTGATAATAACACAGATCAATTAAAAATCTGTGACAATAACACAGATCAATTAAAAATCTGATGACAATAACACAGATTAATTAAAAATCTGTGACAAATAACACAGATCAATTAAAAATCTGTGACAATAACACAGATCAATTAAAAATCTGTGACAATAACACAGATCAATTAAAAATCTGTAATAATAACACGGACCAATTAAATATCTGTGATAATAACACAGGTCAATTAAAAATCTGTGACAATAACACAGATCAATTAAAAATCTGTGACAATAACACAGATCAATTAAAAATCTGTGACAATAACACAGATCAATTAAAAATCTGTGACAATAACACAGATTAATTAAAAATCTGTGATAATAACACAGATCAATTAAAAATCTGTGATAATAACACAGGTCAATTAAAAATCTGTGACAATAACACAGATCAATTAAAAATCTGTGACAATAACACAGATCAATTAAAAATCAGTAATAATAACACGGACCAATTAAATATCTGTGATAATAACACAGATCAATTAAAAATCTGTGACAATAACACAGATCAATTAAAAATCTGTGACAATAACACAGATCAATTAAAAATCTGTGACAATAACACAGATCAATTAAAAATCTGTAATAATAACACGGACCAATTAAATATCTGTGATAATAACACAGGTCAATTAAAAATCTGTGACAATAACACAGATCAATTAAAAATCTGTGACAATAACACAGATCAATTAAAAATCTGTGACAATAACACAGATCAATTAAAAATCTGTGATAATAACACGGACCAATTAAATATCTGTGATAATAACACAGGTCAATTAAAAATCTGTGACAATAACACAGATCAATTAAAAATCTGTAATAACACGGATCAATTAAAAATCTGTGATAATAACACAGATCAATTAAAAATCTGTGACAATAACACAGATCAATTAAAAATCTGTGACAATAACACAGATCAATTAAAAATCTGTGACAATAACACAGATCAATTAAAAATCAGTAATAATAACACGGACCAATTAAAAATCTGTGACAATAACACAGATCAATTAAAAATCTGTGACAATAACACAGATCAATTAAAAATCTGTGACAATAACACAGATCAATTAAAAATCTGTGACAATAACACAGATCAATTAAAAATCTGTGATAATAACACAGATCAATTAAAAATCTGTGATAATAACACAGGTCAATTAAAAATCTGTGACAATTAAATATCTGTGACAACATCAATTAAAAATCTGTGACAATAATCAATTAAAAATCACAATAACACAATCAATTAAAAATCTGTGACAATAACACAGATCAATTAAAAATCTGTGACAATAACACAGATCAATTAAAAATCTGTGACAATAACACAGAAAAATCTGTGAAATAACACAGATCAATTAAAAATCTGTGACAATAACACAGATCAATTAAAAATCTGTGACAATAACACAGATCAATTAAAAATCTGTGACAATAACACAGATCAATTAAAAATCTGTGAAAATAACACAGATCAATCTGTGATAATAACACAGATCAATTAAAAATCTGTGACAATAACACAGATCAATTAAAAATCTGTGACAATAACACAGATCAATTAAAAATCTGTGACAATAACACAGATCAATTAAAAATCAGTAATAATAACACGGACCAATTAAAAATCTGTGATAATAACACAGATCAATTAAAAATCTGTGACAATAACACAGATCAATTAAAAATCTGTGACAATAACACAGATCAATTAAAAATCTAAAACACAGATCAATTAAAAATCTGTGACAATAACACAGATCAATTAAAAATCTGTGATAATAACACAGATCAATTAAAAATCTGTGATAATAACACAGATCAATTAAAAATCTGTGACAATAACACAGATCAATTAAAAATCTGTGACAATAACACAGATCAATTAAAAATCTGTGACAATAACAACAATTAAAAATCTGGACAATAACAATTAAAATTATCTGTGACAATAACACAGATCAATTAAAAATCTGTGACAATAACACAGATCAATTAAAAATCTGTGACAATAACACAGATCAATTAAAAATCTGTGACAATAACACAGATCAATTAAAAATCTGTAATAATAACACAGATCAATTAAAAATCTGTGATAATAACACAGATCAATTAAAAATCTGTGACAATAACACAGATCAATTAAAAATCTGACAATAACACAGACAAAAAATCTGTGACAATAACAGATCAATTAAAAATCTGTGATAATAACACAGATCAATTAAAAATCTGTGATAATAACACAGATCAATTAAAAATCTGTGACAATAACACAGATCAATTAAAAATCTGTAATAATAACACTGTGACAATAACAATTAAAAATCTGTGACAATAACACAGATCAATTAAAAATCTGTGACAATAACACAGATCAATTAAAAATCTGTGACAATAACACAGATCAATTAAAAATCTGTGACAATAACACAGATCAATTAAAAATCTGTGACAATAACACAGATCAATTAAAAATCTGTCTAATAACACAGATAATTAAAAATCTGTGATCATAACACAGATCAATTAAAAATCTGTGACAATAACACAGATCAATTAAAAATCTGTGACAATAACACAGATCAATTAAAAATCTGTGATAATAACACAGATCAATTAAAAATCTGTGATAATAACACAGATCAATTAAAAATCTGTGATAATAACACAGATCAATTAAAAATCTGTGACAATAACACAGATCAATTAAAAATCTGTGACAATAACACAGATCAATTAAAAATCTGTAATAATAACACAGATCAATTAAAAATCTGTGATAATAACACAGATCAATTAAAAATCTGTGACAATAACACAGATCAATTAAAAATCTGTGACAATAACACAGATCAATTAAAAATCTGTGACAATAACACAGATCAATTAAAAATCACACGATGTGACAATAACAAATCAATTAAAAATCTGTGATAATAACACAGATCAATTAAAAATCTGTGATAATAACACAGATCAATTAAAAATCTGTGACAATAACACAGATCAATTAAAAATCTGTGACAATAACACAGATCAATTAAAAATCTGTGATAATAACACAGATCAATTAAAAATCTGTGATAATAACACAGATCAATTAAAAATCTGTGACAATAACACAGATCAATTAAAAATCTGTGACAATAACACAGATCAATTAAAAATCTGTGACAATAACACAGATCAATTAAAAATCTGTGACAATAACACAGATCAATTAAAAATCTGTGACAATAACACAGATCAATTAAAAATCTGTGATAATAACACAGATCAATTAAAAATCTGTGAAATAACACAGATCAATTAAAAATCTGTGACAATAACACAGATCAATTAAAAATCTGTGACAATAACACAGATCAATTAAAAATCTGTGACAATAACACAGATCAATTAAAAATCTGTGACACAGATCAATTAAAAATCTGTGATAATAACACAGATCAATTAAAAATCTGTGACAATAACACAGATCAATTAAAAATCTGTGATAATAACACAGATCAATTAAAAATCTGTGACAATAACACAGATCAATTAAAAATCTGTGACAATAACACAGATCAATTAAAAATCTGTGATAATAACACAGATCAATTAAAAATCTGTGACAATAACACAGATCAATTAAAAATCTGTGACAATAACACAGATCAATTAAAAATCTGTGACAATAACAATAATCAATTAAAAATATCTGTGATAATAACACAGATCAATTAAAAATCTGTGACAATAACACAGATCAATTAAAAATCTGTGACAATAACACAGATCAATTAAAAATCTGTGACAATAACACAGATCAATTAAAAATCTGTGACAATAACACAGATCAATTAAAAATCTGTGACAATAACACATTAAAAATCATCAATTAAAAATCTGTGACAATAACACAGATCAATTAAAAATCTGTGACAATAACACAGATCAATTAAAAATCTGTGACAATAACACAGATCAATTAAAAATCTGTGATAATAACACAGATCAATTAAAAATCTGTGACAATAACACAGATCAATTAAAAATCTGTGACAATAACACAGATCAATTAAAAATCTGTGACAATAACACAGATCAATTAAAAATCTGTGACAATAACACAGATCAATTAAAATCTGTGACAATAACACAGATCAATTAAAAATCTGTGACAATAACACAGATCAATTAAAAATCTGTGACAATAACACAGATCAATTAAAAATCTGTGACAATAACACAGATCAATTAAAAATCTGTGATAATAACACAGATCAATTAAAAATCTGTGATAATAACACAGATCAATTAAAAATCTGTGACAATAACACAGATCAATTAAAAATCTGTGACAATAACACAGATCAATTAAAAATCTGTGACAATAACACAGATCAATTAAAAATCTGTGATAATAACACAGATCAATTAAAAATCTGTGACAATAACACAGATCAATTAAAAATCTGTGACAATAACACAGATCAATTAAAAATCTGTGACAATAACACAGATCAATTAAAAATCTGTGACAATAACACAGATCAATTAAAAATCTGTGACAATAACACAGATCAATTAAAAATCTGTAATAATAACACAGATCAATTAAAAATCTGTGATAATAACACAGATCAATTAAAAATCTGTGACAATAACACAGATCAATTAAAAATCTGTAATAATAACACAGATCAATTAAAAATCTGTGATAATAACACAGATCAATTAAAAATCTGTGACAATAACACAGATCAATTAAAAATCTGTGACAATAACACAGATCAATTAAAAATCTGTGACAATAACACAGATCAATTAAAAATCTGTAATAATAACACAGATCAATTAAAAATCTGTGACAATAACACAGATCAATTAAAAATCTGTGACAATAACACAGATCAATTAAAAATCTGTGATAATAACACAGATCAATTAAAAATCTGTGACAATAACACAGATCAATTAAAAATCTGTGACAATAACACAGATCAATTAAAAATCTGTGATAATAACACAGATCAATTAAAAATCTGTGACAATCAATTAAAAATCACACAGATCAATTAAAAATCTGTGACAATAACACAGATCAATTAAAAATCTGTGATAATAACACAGATCAATTAAAAATCTGTGACAATAACACAGATCAATTAAAAATCTGTGACAATAACACAGATCAATTAAAAATCTGTAATAATAACACAGATCAATTAAAAATCTGTGATAATAACACAGATCAATTAAAAATCTGTGACAATAACACAGATCAATTAAAAATCTGTGACAATAACACAGATCAATTAAAAATCTGTGACAATAACACAGATCAATTAAAAATCTGTGACAATAATAATTAAAAATCAATAACACAGACCAATTAAATATCTGTGATAATAACACAGGTCAATTAAAAATCTGTGACAATAACACAGATCAATTAAAAATCTGTGACAATAACACAGATCAATTAAAAATCTGTGACAATAACACAGATCAATTAAAAATCTGTGATAATAACACAGGATCAATTAAAAATCTGTGACAATAACACAGGTCAATAAAAATCTGTGACAATAACACAGATCAATTAAAAATCTGTGACAATAACACAGATCAATTAAAAATCTGTGATAATAACACAGATCAATTAAAAATCTGTGATAATAACACAGGTCAATTAAAAATCTGTGACAATAACACAGATCAATTAAAAATCTGTGACAATAACACAGATAATTAAAAATCTGTGACAATAACACAGATCAATTAAAAATCTGTAATAATAACACAGATCAATTAAAAATCTGTGATAATAACACAGATCAATTAAAAATCTGTGATAATAACACAGATCAATTAAAAATCTGTGACAATAACACAGATCAATTAAAAATCTGTGACAATAACACAGATCAATTAAAAATCTGTGACAATAACACAGATCAATTAAAAATCTGTGACAATAACACAGATCAATTAAAAATCTGTGATAATAACACAGATCAATTAAAAATCTGTGATAATAACACAGATCAATTAAAAATCTGTGACAATAACACAGATCAATTAAAAATCTGTGACAATAACACAGATCAATTAAAAATCTGTGACAATAACACAGATCAATTAAAAATCTGTGATAATAACACAGATCAATTAAAAATCTGTGACAATAACACAGATCAATTAAAAATCTGTGATAATAACACAGATCAATTAAAAATCTGTGACAATAACACAGATCAATTAAAAATCTGTGACAATAACACAGATCAATTAAAAATCTGTGACAATAACACAGATCAATTAAAAATCTGTGATAATAACACAGATCAATTAAAAATCTGTGATAATAACACAGACCAATTAAAAATCTGTGACAATAACACAGATCAATTAAAAATCTGTGACAATAACACAGATCAATTAAAAATCTGTGACAATAACACAGATCAATTAAAAATCTGTGACAATAACACAGATCAATTAAAAATCTGTGACAATAACACAGATCAATTAAAAATCTGTGACAATAACACAGATCAATTAAAAATCTGTGACAATAACACAGATCAATTAAAAATCTGTGACAATAACACAGATCAATTAAAAATCTGTGACAATAACACAGATCAATTAAAAATCTGTGACAATAACACAGATCAATTAAAAATCTGTAACAATAACACAGATCAATTAAAAATCTGTGATAATAACACAGATCAATTAAAAATCTGTGACAATAACACAGATCAATTAAAAATCTGTGACAATAACACAGATCAATTAAAAATCTGTGACAATAACACAGATCAATTAAAAATCTGTGATAATAACACAGATCAATTAAAAATCTGTGATAATAACACAGATCAATTAAAAATCTGTGACAATAACACAGATCAATTAAAAATCTGTGATTAACACAGATCTGTAATAATAACACAGGACAATTAAAAATCTGTGACAATAACACAGATCAATTAAAAATCTGTGACAATAACACAGATCAATTAAAAATCTGTGATAATAACACAGATCAATTAAAAATCTGTGACAATAACACAGATCAATTAAAAATCTGTGACAATAACACAGATCAATTAAAAATCTGTGATAATAACACAGATCAATTAAAAATCTGTGACAATAACACAGATCAATTAAAAATCTGTGACAATAACACAGATCAATTAAAAATCTGTGATAATAACACAGATCAATTAAAAATCTGTGACAATAACACAGATCAATTAAAAATCTGTGACAATAACACAGATCAATTAAAAATCTGTGACAATTAAAAATCTGTGACACACAGATCAATTAAAAATCTGTGATAATAACACAGATCAATTAAAAATCTGTGATAATAACACAGATCAATTAAAAATCTGTGACAATAACACAGATCAATTAAAAATCTGTGACAATAACACAGATCAATTAAAAATCTGTGATAATAACACAGATCAATTAAAAATCTGTGATAATAACACAGATCAATTAAAAATCTGTGACAATAACACAGATCAATTAAAATCTGTGACAATAACACAGATCAATTAAAAATCTGTGATAATAACACAGATCAATTAAAAATCTGTGACAATAACACAGATCAATTAAAAATCTGTAATAATAACACAGATCAATTAAAAATCTGTGATAATAACACAGATCAATTAAAAATCTGTGACAATAACACAGATCAATTAAAAATCTGTAATAATAACACAGATCAATTAAAAATCTGTGATAATAACACAGATCAATCTGTGAAAATAACACGGATCAATTAAATATCTGACAATAACACAGATCAATTAAAAATCTGTGACAATAACACAGATCAATTAAAAATCTGTGACAATAACACAGATCAATTAAAAATCTGTAATAATAACACAGACCAATTAAAAATCTGTGATAATAACACAGATCAATTAAAAATCTGTGACAATAACACAGATCAATTAAAAATCTGTGACAATAACACAGATCAATTAAAAATCTGTGACAATAACACAGATCAATTAAAAATCTGTGACAATAACACAGATCAATTAAAAATCTGTGAAATAACACAGACCAATTAAAAATCTGTGACAATAACACAGATCAATTAAAAATCTGTGACAATAACACAGATCAATTAAAAATCTGTGACAATAACACAGATCAATTAAAAATCTGTAATAATAACACAGATCAATTAAAAATCTGTGATAATAACACAGATCAATTAAAAATCTGTGATAATAACACAGATCAATTAAAAATCTGTGACAATAACACAGATCAATTAAAAATCTGTGACAATAACACAGATCAATTAAAAATCTGTGACAATAACACAGATCAATTAAAAATCTGTGATAATAACACAGATCAATTAAAAATCTGTGACAATAACACAGATCAATTAAAAATCACAGATCAATTAAAAATCTGTGACAATAACACAGATCAATTAAAAATCTGTGATAATAACACAGATCAATTAAAAATCTGTGATAATAACACAGATCAATTAAAAATCTGTGACAATAACACAGATCAATTAAAAATCTGTGACAATAACACAGATCAATTAAAAATCTGTGACAATAACACAGATCAATTAAAAATCTGTGACAATAACACAGATCAATTAAAAATCTGTGATAATAACACAGATCAATTAAAAATCTGTGACAATAACACAGATCAATTAAAAATCTGTGACAATAACACAGATCAATTAAAAATCTGTGACAATAACACAGATCAATTAAAAATCTGTGATAATAACAATAACACAGATCAATTAAAAATCTGTGACAATAACACAGATCAATTAAAAATCTGTGACAATAACACAGATCAATTAAAAATCTGTGACAATAACACAGGATCAATTAAAAATCTGTGATAATAACACAGATCAATTAAAAATCTGTGACAATAACACTGTGACAATAACACAGATCAATTAAAAATCTGTGACAATAACACAGATCAATTAAAAATCTGTGACAATAACACAGATCAATTAAAAATCTGTGATAATAACACAGATCAATTAAAAATCTGTGACAATAACACAGATCAATTAAAAATCTGTGACAATAACACAGATCAATTAAAAATCTGTGACAATAACACAGATCAATTAAAAATCTGTAACAATAACACAGATCAATTAAAAATCTGTGATAATAACACAGGTCAATTAAAAATCTGTGACAATAACACAGATCAATTAAAAATCTGTGACAATAACACAGATCAATTAAAAATCTGTGACAATAACACAGATCAATTAAAAATCTGTGACAATAACACAGATCAATTAAAAATCTGTGATAATAACACAGATCAATTAAAATCTGTGATCTGTCAATTAAAAATCTGTGACAATAACACAGATCAATTAAAAATCTGTGACAATAACACAGATCAATTAAAAATCTGTGACAATAACACAGATCAATTAAAAATCTGTGACAATAACACAGATCAATTAAAAATCTGTGACAATAACACAGATCAATTAAAAATCTGTGACAATAACACAGATCAATTAAAAATCTGTGACAATAACACAGATCAATTAAAAATCTGTGACAATAACACAGATCAATTAAAAATCTGTGACAATAACACAGATCAATTAAAAATCTGTGACAATAACACAGATCAATTAAAAATCTGTGATAATAACACAGATCAATTAAAAATCTGTGACAATAACACAGATCAATTAAAAATCTGTGACAATAACACAGATCAATTAAAAATCTGTGACAATAACACAGATCAATTAAAAATCTGTGACAATAACACAGATCAATTAAAAATCTGTGATAATAACACAGATCAATTAAAAATCTGTGATAATAACACAGATCAATTAAAAATCTGTGACAATAACACAGATCATTAAAAATCTGTGACAATAACACAGATCAATTAAAAATCTGTGACAATAACACAGATCAATTAAAAATCTGTGATAATAACACAGATCAATTAAAAATCTGTGATAATAACACAGAATTAAAAATCTGTGAAATAACACAGATCAATTAAAAATCTGTGACAATAACACAGATCAATTAAAAATCTGTGACAATAACACAGATCAATTAAAAATCTGTGACAATAACACAGATCAATTAAAAATCTGTGACAATAACACAGATCAATTAAAAATCTGTGACAATAACACAGATCAATTAAAAATCTGTGACAATAACACAGATCAATTAAAAATCTGTGACAATAACACAGATCAATTAAAAATCTGTGATAATAACACAGATCAATTAAAAATCTGTGATAATAACACAGATCAATTAAAAATCTGTGACAATAACACAGATCAATTAAAAATCTGTGACAATAACACAGATCAATTAAAAATCTGTGATAATAACACAGATCAATTAAAAATCTGTGACAATAACACAGATCAATTAAAAATCTAATAAATAACACAGACAATTAAAAATCTGTGACAATAACACAGATCAATTAAAAATCTGTGACAATAACACAGATCAATTAAAAATCTGTGACAATAACACAGATCAATTAAAAATCTGTGACAATAACACAGATCAATTAAAAATCTGTGATAATAACACAGATCAATAACACAGATCAATTAAAAATCTGTGACAATAACACAGATCAATTAAAAATCTGTGATAATAACACAGATCAATTAAAAATCTGTGACAATAACACAGATCAATTAAAAATCTGTGACAATAACACAGATCAATTAAAAATCTGTGACAATAACACAGATCAATTAAAAATCTGTGACAATAACACAGATCAATTAAAAATCTGTGACAATAACACAGATCAATTAAAAATCTGTGATAATAACACAGATCAATTAAAAATCTGTGATAATAACACAGATCAATTAAAAATCTGTGACAATAACACAGATCAATTAAAAATCTGTGACAATAACACAGATCAATTAAAAATCTGTGACAATAACACAGATCAATTAAAAATCTGTGATAATAACACAGATCAATTAAAAATCTGTGACAATAACACAGATCAATTAAAAATCTGTGACAATAACACAGATCAATTAAAAATCTGTGACAATAACACAGATCAATTAAAAATCTGTGATAATAACACAGATCAATTAAAAATCTGTGATAATAACACAGATCAATTAAAAATCTGTGACAATAACACAGATCAATTAAAAATCTGTGACAATAACACAGATCAATTAAAAATCTGTGACAATAACACAGATCAATTAAAAATCTGTGATAATAACACAGATCAATTAAAATCTGTGATAATAACAACACAGGTCAATTAAAAATCTGTGACAATAACACAGATCAATTAAAAATCTGTGACAATAACACAGATCAATTAAAAATCTGTGACAATAACACAGATCAATTAAAAATCTGTAATAATAACACAGATCAATTAAAAATCTGTGATAATAACACAGATCAATTAAAAATCTGTGATAATAACACAGATCAATTAAAAATCTGTGACAATAACACAGATCAATTAAAAATCTGTGACAATAACACAGATCAATTAAAAATCTGTAATAATAACACAGATCAATTAAAAATCTGTGATAATAACACAGATCAATTAAAAATCTGTGACAATAACACAGATCAATTAAAAATCTGTGACAATAACACAGATCAATTAAAAATCTGTGACAATAACACAGATCAATTAAAAATCTGTGACAATAACACAGATCAATTAAAAATCTGTGACAATAACACAGATCAATTAAAAATCTGTAACAATAACACAGATCAATTAAAAATCTGTAATAATAACACGGACCAATTAAAAATCTGTGATAATAACACAGATCAATTAAAAATCTGTGACAATAACACAGATCAATTAAAAATCTGTGACAATAACACAGATCAATTAAAAATCTGTGATAATAACACAGATCAATTAAAAATCTGTAATAATAACACAGATCAATTAAAAATCTGTGACAATAACACAGATCAATTAAAAATCTGTGACAATAACACAGATCAATTAAAAATCTGTGACAATAACACAGATCAATTAAAAATCTGTGATAATAATTAAAAATCACACAGATTAATTGTGAAATAACACAGGTCAATTAAAAATCTGTGACAATAACACAGATCAATTAAAAATCTGTGACAATAACACAGATCAATTAAAAATCTGTGACAATAATAACAATTAAAAATCTGATAATAACAATTAAAAATCTGTGATAATAACACAGATCAATTAAAAATCTGTGACAATAACACAGATCAATTAAAAATCTGTGACAATAACACAGATCAATTAAAAATCTGTGACAATAACACAGATCAATTAAAAATCTGTGATAATAACACAGATCAATTAAAAATCTGTGATCAATAAAAATCACACAGATCAATTAAAAATCTGTGACAATAACACAGATCAATTAAAAATCTGTGACAATAACACAGATCAATTAAAAATCTGTGACAATAACACAGATCAATTAAAAATCTGTGATAATAACACAGATCAATTAAAAATCTGTGATAATAACACAGGATCAATTAAAAATCTGTGACAATAACACAGATCAATTAAAAATCTGTGACAATAACACAGATCAATTAAAAATCTGTGATAATAACACAGATCAATTAAAAATCTGTGACAATAACACAGATCAATTAAAAATCTGTGACAATAACACAGATCAATTAAAAATCTGTGACAATAACACAGATCAATTAAAAATCAATAATAAGATCAATTAAAAATCTGTGACAATAACACAGATCAATTAAAATCTGTGATAATAACACAGATCAATTAAAAATCTGTGACAATAACACAGATCAATTAAAAATCTGTGACAATAACACAGATCAATTAAAAATCTGTGACAATAACACAGATCAATTAAAAATCTGTGACAATAACACAGATCAATTAAAAATCTGTGATAATAACACAGATCAATTAAAAATCTGTGATAATAACACAGATCAATTAAAAATCTGTGACAATAACACAGATCAATTAAAAATCTGTGATAATAACACAGATCAATTAAAAATCTGTGATAATAACACAGATCAATTAAAAATCTGTGACAATAACACAGATCAATTAAAAATCTGTGACAATAACACAGATCAATTAAAAATCTGTGACAATAACACAGATCAATTAAAAATCTGTGACAATAACACAGATCAATTAAAAATCTGTGACAATAACACAGATCAATTAAAAATCTGTAATAATAACACAGACCAATTAAAAATCTGTGATAATAACACAGATCAATTAAAAATCTGTGACAATAACACAGATCAATTAAAAATCTGTGACAATAACACAGATCAATTAAAAATCTGTGACAATAACACAGATCAATTAAAAATCAGTAATAATAATAATAACACAGATCAATTAAAAATCTGTGATAATAACACAGATCAATTAAAAATCTGTGACAATAACACAGATCAATTAAAAATCTGTGACAATAACACAGATCAATTAAAAATCTGTGACAATAACACAGATCAATTAAAAATCTGTGATAATAACACAGATCAATTAAAAATCTGTGATAATAACACAGATCAATTAAAAATCTGTGACAATAACACAGATCAATTAAAAATCTGTGACAATAACACAGATCAATTAAAAATCTGTGACAATAACACAGATCAATTAAAAATCTGTGATAATAACACAGATCAATTAAAAATCTGTGACAATAACACAGATCAATTAAAAATCTGTGACAATAACACAGATCAATTAAAAATCTGTGACAATAACACAGATCAATTAAAAATCTGTGACAATAACACAGATCAATTAAAAATCTGTGACAATAACACAGATCAATTAAAAATCTGTGATAATAACACAGATCAATTAAAAATCTGTGACAATAACACAGATCAATTAAAAATCTGTGACAATAACACAGATCAATTAAAAATCTGTGATAATAACACAGATCAATTAAAAATAATAACTCAATTAAAAATCTGTGAATAATAACACAGATCAATTAAAAATCTGTGACAATAACACAGATCAATTAAAAATCTGTGATAATAACACAGATCAATTAAAAATCTGTGATAATTAAAAATCTGTGACAATAACACATCAATTAAAAATCTGTGACAATAACACAGATCAATTAAAAATCTGTGACAATAACACAGATCAATTAAAAATCTGTGATAATAACACAGATCAATTAAAAATCTGTGACAATAACACAGATCAATTAAAAATCTGTGACAATAACACAGATCAATTAAAAATCTGTGACAATAACACAGATCAATTAAAAATCTGTGATAATAACACAGATCAATTAAAAATCTGTGACAATAACACAGATCAATTAAAAATCTGTGACAATAACACAGATCAATTAAAAATCTGTAATAATAACACGGACCAATTAAATATCTGTGATAATAACACAGGTCAATTAAAAATCTGTGAAATAACACAGATCAATTAAAAATCTGTGACAATAACACAGATCAATTAAAAATCTGTGACAATAACACAGATCAATTAAAAATCTGTGACAATAACAATCAATTAAAAATCTGTGACAATAACACAGATCAATTAAAAATCTGTAATAATAACACGGACCAATTAAATATCTGTGATAATAACACAGGTCAATTAAAAATCTGTGACAATAACACAGATCAATTAAAAATCTGTGACAATAACACAGATCAATTAAAAATCTGTGACAATAACACAGATCAATTAAAAATCTGTAATAATAACACGGACCAATTAAAAATCTGTGATAATAACACAGGTCAATTAAAAATCTGTGACAATAACACAGATCAATTAAAAATCTGTAATAATAACACGGACCAATTAAAAATCTGTGATAATAACACAGGTCAATTAAAAATCTGTGACAATAACACAGATCAATTAAAAATCTGTGACAATAAAAATCAGATCAATTAAAAATCTGTGACAATAACACAGATCAATTAAAAATCTGTGACAATAACACAGATCAATTAAAAATCTGTAATAATAACACGGACCAATTAAATATCTGTGATAATAACACAGGTCAATTAAAAATCTGTGACAATAACACAGATCAATTAAAAATCTGTGACAATAACACAGATCAATTAAAAATCTGTGACAATAACACAGATCAATTAAAAATCTGTAATAATAACACTGACCAATTAAATATCTGTGATAATAACACAGGTCAATTAAAAATC
Organism: Holotrichia oblita; assembly: GCA_023690525.1. NCBI lineage: Eukaryota > Metazoa > Arthropoda > Insecta > Coleoptera > Scarabaeidae > Holotrichia > Holotrichia oblita. The sequence continues at coordinate 94,626,772 of CM043017.1, read as the reverse complement.
TGTGACAATAACACAGATCAATTAAAAATCTGTGACAATAACACAGATCAATTAAAAATCTGTGACAATAACACAGATTAATTAAAAATCTGTAATAATAACACGGACCAATGAAATATCTGTGATAATAACACAGGTCAATTAAAAATCAGTGACAATAACACAGATCAATTAAAAATCTATGACAATAACACAAATCAATTAAAAATCTGTAATAACACAGATCAATTAAAAGTGTGATAATAACACAGATCAATTAAAAATCTGTAATAATAACACGGACCAATTAAATATCTGTGACAATAACACAGATCAATTAAAAATCTGTGACAATAACACAGATCAATTAAAAATCTGTGATAATAACACAGATCAATTAAAAATCTGTGATAATAACACAGGTCAATTAAAAATCTGTGACAATAACACAGATCAATTAAAAATCTGTGACAATAACACAGATCAATTAAAAATTTGTGACAATAACACAGATCAATTAAAAATCTGTAATAATAACACGGACCAATTAAATATCTGTGATAATAACACAGATCAATTAAAAATCTGTGACAATAACACAGATCAATTAAAAATCTGTGACAATAACACAGATCAATTAAAAATCTGTGACAATAACACAGATCAATTAAAAATCTGTAATAATAACACGGACCAATTAAATATCTGTAATAATAACACAGCTCAATTAAAAATCTGTGACAATAACACAGATCAATTAAAAATCTGTGACAGTAGCACAGATCAATTAAAAATCTGTGGCTATAACACAGATCAATTAAAAATCTGTGATAGTAACACGGATCAATAAAAAATCTGTGATAACAATACAGATCTCTTAAAAATCTGTGACAATAACACAGATCAATTAAAAATCTGTGACAATAGCACAGTTCAATTAAAAATCTGTGACAATAACACAGATCAATTAAAAATTTGTAATAATAACACGGATCAATTAAAAATCTGTGACAATAACACAGATCTCTTAAAAGCTGTGACAATAACACAGATCAATTAAAAATCTGTGATAATAACACAGATTAATTAAAAATATGTGACAACAACACAGATCTCTAAGAAATCTGTAATAATAACACGGATCTCTTAAAAATATGTGACAATAACACCGATCAATTAAAAGTCTGTGATAGTAACACAGATCAATTAAAAATCTGTGACAATAACATAGATCAATTAAAAATTAGATTAATTAAAATCTATGACAATAATATAGATAAATTAAAATCTGTCGTAATAACAGGCATCAAATAAAAATCGCGCAAATCAAATAGAACTCCGTGACCAAAACCCAATAGAAATTCCCGAAAAAGCTAAACAGTTTGTGGTTAGCAATAAAAAAGATTTAACTAATTCAAATTTACGGAGAAGTACCGCCTTAAAAGTCGTCCACAATTCTCTTATGTACATTGAAGACTTAGACCCTGAGTTCAATAATATATATGTATATGTATATATATAAAATATGCAAATAATTAGACTAAAATTTGACATTTTCAAAGAAATTTTATGGCATTTTAGAAAAATAAAAGGTTTATTTCAAGATGTATGTAAATGAAAAGCAAAATCGGCAGTGCAATTTTTTTGTGAAAACAAAAACCTTCGTGGTTCTGTTTTGGCAAGGTCATTATTCAGATTTCGACTAGTGTGTAAAAATATGTGTAAAGTATTAACGTATGTTAAATATGTGCATATATTACGAGAATTGAATCCGTAATATCCCCTTTTCCAAGATTTGATTGTTTTCGATAATGGTTTTTATTTTTCATGTGCGATAACGTGCAAGGGCGCATTAAAAATAAAATATATTGCATTGTAAATTTTATATTTAAGTTTCTTTTTACAGCCAAATTGTAGGGGGTAACGTTTTTATAGTACCCTTACTTAGGAATTGCAGTTTAGCGTAAGTAGCATAATTATTCTTGTCTAAAGAATACTTCACAAAATAATATTTTATTCAATTCCCAAATAAAAAGAAAATGAATGACAGAAGAGAAGCAAACAGGTTTTTAATTTACAATAAATAATAGTCAATATTGACTCTACTTTTTACAATATATGTACCATGCAGTGAAATACGATAGAATTGATGCTGCGACTTCGAGGCTGTAGTTATTGTTACATATTATTAAAGTTTATATCAAGCAGAGATTCTATTAATTTGACCGCAAACTAAAATTGAAAACCAAAGCCGTCCGGTAGATTATTATAGTGTATCCTACTCAACCTTCCGTTATTACGGTACAAATCTTAAACATAAGGCGCATTCTCTGGTACAGAAAATAAAGTGGTAAGCAAACCATGTAGTGACATAGATTAATTAAACTATTATTGATTTCTGTTCCGTTCATCAATCACATGTGTAATGAGCCTTTCAAATGTCAAAGATTACATAGTACATATTAATTAGCTGGTTTGTAATGATGCGACATTAGATGTCGGCAATACACACTGACCTATCATCACTCCTTACCTACTTGTGATAGTAATGCGTCTAGCAGTACACCTCCGAAAAGTGTTACACAATTAATTTTATTGTGTATCTTTATTGTAATACTTTACTTTAGACATTCTTTTTTTATAACAATGGTTGCAACAAAGTTAAGAGTCTGTGTCATAATTTTATAACGCTTAAAAACAAATTCCAGATTTTCTAGATATTTATCTATGTTTATGCATTTGATGATGAATAAACAGCATGCCAAACTCTTGTCCCTGAGAATCTTTTATCTGTGCTTATAATATTACTATTTAACGATGACTTGACAGGATAATTTTGGTTTCACATACTTCACATTCAATCGTAGGCTCGTGGCAAACATGATAATGAGTGTTACGTATTTTAGTAGTGTAAACAACACCTGTCACTTTTAATATAATGAGCACCACCTTAAAACAAAATTTAAAGCATTTCCAGTAAAAATTATAAAAATTTGAGCAAATATATCGATTATACAGTTTCCAGTTGGTGCATTTTCTCCAACCAATTTTTAATTGTATTATTTCATTTGCTTTAGTGGTACCGAAGTAGCGCATATATAGGGTAAGAACGTTAAATTGTCACGCATTAAAAATATATAACTATTTACCCGCTTATTAAACACCGACTCGATAGCAGTTCGATGACATTATTGAATAATTCCTTTTACTCAATTGACCAATTTTTGCAACATTTTTAATTTTATGTGTAGGAAATTGCTGTGTTATCTATCTATCATACACAATATTGGATTTTATAAATTATACACTAGACTGCGCGCGGGTAACTTATAAATTTTGTTATGTATTTCTTATACAATGTGTTTACGGGAAAATGAAACAGATTATATGTGTAGGAAACAACGTGTTTTATAAAGTTAGTGAGACATCCAATTTAACCCGTCGGACAACTTTTGTTGAACAATTGATTTTTAAATTATACTACAAGTTGTTCAAAAGCTTACGTAATTTATAGTACGAGTACAAACAGTTGAATTTTATCTATTCCTTTTCGAGAAATTCGTTTTTTAATATAACTGCGGCGGATAACAGAAGCGCAAACCAAGTCCCGTACCTCCCTTCCAACCTCCATATAATAATATATGTATATGGACTACGTTACTCAAATCTATGACGAAAATTATGCAAATTTCTTTATCTCATGTTCTCTTAGAACGAGGAATTGACCTTCTAATTTTTCCAAAAACTTTATACTACTATATAGACGCATAGAAATTTACAGTACATAATACATTTGTGCAGACACTTTTCAATTTATGACGTCTTTATACGAAACCAAAAACTAACCAACAATAATATGAAACAGAAACTTAACTCAAAGAACAATAATAATAAGGATTTTTAAACAAAAGTATTAAATTAAGTAGTAGACTGCTTGTATCAAATAAACACAATATCTAGTAAACAATTTTTTGAATTTTATATAAAGCGAAGCCTGCTGCTGTAATAATCGCTTGCTGACTTGGAATTTGTTTTTATAAATAAATTTAGTCAAAACAGTGAATACAAGGAAATGCTTATGAAAACCTAAAAGAAACTTTAAACATTACCTTCTCTATTGTATGTTGTTATGGTGATACCTATTTATTTTTTAGTTTTTGTGATAATTTTTGTCTAACAGAAAATAAAATAAAAGAAGTTTAAAAAACATATGTAGGTATATTACCGAAAGCAACTGTATCGAATAAGTAATATATATAATATAGCGTTTTATATAAACCGCAGATACGATTTTAAATAGATCGATTATATGGGAATGGATAGCGTGTTAAATATTCATAAACAGTTTCAACTACATATTTATATGTGCATATAATCTGTATTCATAAGATCATTCCGGTGGCAATTTTCTTTCACATATTCTACACCACAAGCGAAGTCGTTGTAATAATGAAAAGTTGTATGTGTATGACAAGTAACTGTGTTGTTAAATACTTAACCTAAGCAGAAGTGTAGTTGTACTGTTTTAATCAAAATAAATCATTCTTGTAATATCACAATAACGATTTCTAAAACAGGATTGAAATTAATATACGTATAATAATAATAATTCATTTGCTGTTGAATTGAATGTTGTAAGAGTTAAACTTGCATTCAAAAGTGATACCGTTCTAAATTAAAAATAATGAAATATTTAATTAAAACACGATTGATTTTCGTCGATATAATTTTGTATCATTTTTGTTTAGTTTTAAGTTGGAATAAATACTTATTACGTATTGGCAAAGATAATTTGGCAAATTCAAGTTTTTATTATCATTGCAATATACCTGTTATCAAATCTCCTCATTTCTGAAAATGTCAAAATATGTTATTAACTTCAAATTTTTAAAATGATGCACTCCTTGTATAATTATTGTGACTTGTAACACGTATGTAGTACCTATTTTCTTCTGTTATAGTTAGTTTGAAATGAGATACGGTTTACACAAATATGCGAGGCAGTGACAAATACCATTTAAACGAATACGTTTGTTTTTAAATGCAACATACAGGTTAAACTACAAGCTGTAATTAGCGAAGCTTCCTTTCCTATGCTTGTGTTTATTTTTCTTAATTCTGTTTCGAAAACTGAAGTAATTAAAGTTTAATGTAACCGATCAAAAGAACTGCAGAACATCACAAACAAAAATTTGATATTTGGTTTGCTCTTGACTAGTCGACCGTAGTGAATTGGCCAAAATTCGTTCAACCATAGGGTTGACAAGAGGATAATATTGTATACAACTGCAGCGTGCAAAAAGTAATAGGTATTGCGTAAATATAAATAAATACAGTAGGTAGATACTATTTTCTATTCTATTACAATGTTGCTGATGTTTGGATCACATAGTGTTTCGTAAGCATTATCAAATTTTAAATTCAGCAAGATGATTATGGACAAAATTGTCAAAATTGTTGCGAAATGTTAAAGCAATGTGTAAACTTCCTAGATGTAGTCTCTAACTTCTGGTAAACAATATTAGAATTAATACATAGACAGTAGCCTGAAGAGAATATTTATTTAAAAATTATAAAAATTTCACCTTGAATTACCTTTACCTTACGCTTTTGTATCTAATTAAAGTGTATTTTTTATTGCTGTTTCGTAAAAGAATAATTAAACAACTTTTACTTAACGAAAATACTACTGTATGTTTATTTCAAGTTCACTTAAAACATCTGTTACTGTGTCAGGAATAATCAAAATTAACGAACAAACTCTAGAGTAATGATGTCCAACTGTATACTAATTTTAGACCGATTTATGTTTAGCACATTGGTGAAAATGATTGTGCATGCAATGGCTGTAAACAGTGATTAACGTTTTTATTAACGTATTTGCATAGTACTGTAAATTATAAAGAACCCAAACAAATAAACAGATCAGGAATAAATGCTTAGTAGTAAGTGTAACACAATGTCTTGTACGCTGTTTTTAATTACCTGATAATCTAGGACGAAGTAGCAACTTGAAGAGACCATTGTAATTATCACTTCTCCATTATAGAACATTACGGCTTTCAACACACGTGTAAAATTGTTGTGACTGATAGATACATATGTATAAGGCAAAAATGATGTTGACCGAACTGTACTGATACGTGACTGGAGAAGGACGTAAAATATGGTCTATATTGTTATACCTAAATGGTAATGGACCACTATTATTATTTGGAAACATAGTATTCACCATCAATAATAAGTTTCTGAAAATATTTTAAACGAAAATAGTGCTAATGCTGCTAAAGCGGTTTTTTGTTCCTTGCGTAATATCTTACAGGGCAAGACTAGTAAAGTTATACTTATCCTAATTCTACACCGAAAAAAATAACATTATTAAGCAACCAATTCAAAAACCTCAAATTGTTTTATTTCGACTCAACTAATATCTATTTGCATCAAACATTTAAAACTTTGTCTGGACATTCCAAAAATGTCAAACAATAATTGTTCACGAAAAGTATTCTCCTTCATTCCCTTCCAATAATACTTGAAACGTTTTCCTATATGTATTTAAACTGATAAAAAAATGTGGTTAGCATTTTTTTTTATTCAGGAAATGTAAAAATTGTTGGAACATAAAAATTGTATTCGAAATAAAATACATATGCCCCAGTCCAAACCAATCATGAGTTTGCATTGATTACTTAATTAATTAATTAATTTTATTTTTATCTAAGTAGTATTGATTTAAAGTACTCACACACTGGCAATATGTACTAGAGGTTTTGTTGATAGGTATGTGTCAATTCTTTTCGAGTGACATTCAACAGTAATACTTACTAGCTTTTTCCTAAGATCTTATAACCTTACAATTAGTAGCGTTAGACATACCTGGAGGTAATTTTATAAGTGAGACAATTCTTGTTAAGTACTTATTGTGACAGCACAAGTATTGTGTCAAAACACATCAGTGCAAATCGGTAAGAAATCAACACCATAAGGTATTAGATGACAGGCTCATCTATAATTACAACAAAATTATTGTTTTGAAAACAGTTGTATTGCAGTGATTTTATCTTTAAAATTTCTTAATCTTTTCCAACAAGCTAAATATACACATGCGAGCAAATGTTATAGGCACCCTGAGCAAATGTGTGATTCATAAAGCAGGTAACAGTTTCTAAGAAAGCCTAATTGTGAAAGTAGATCTACCCGTAAATTACCGTAGTTAAATTACAAATTCCTAGAAAAGGATCAGTATATTAGTCCAAAAGATGACACTTTTGAATATTACGTTATAGTCCCTTGACCTCTCTCCAATTGAAAATTTTTGGCACATTTTGAAGGAAAGACTTCGACAACGCATCCATACTTCCAAAACAGCTCTAACGCAGTCAGTATTTTAGGAAGGGGCTTCTATTTCTCAAGAAGAATGATTTAGATTTGTAGCTACTATGCCGAAACGCATTAGGGCAGTAATAAAGGCTAGATGAGGTAGCATTAAATATTAAAACACTTATAAACAAAGGTTAGCAACACTATTACGTATTTTATTTTAGTTTTGAAGTCACTAGTTTCATCATAATGCAGAAAATGATACCCTGCCTATAACATTTGTTCGCAACTATATACTTGTACATAATCCATTAAAGTTTTTCGTTCCAAATATTGATAATTTGATTCAGTACATAATTGTAATTGATTTTATCAAGGAGACGTATATTATCATATGTTTCGTTCATGTGCATGGCATGACCAACAGGAATGGAGGGGTAGATGTTTCCTATATATAGAAGGACAGCTTTTAAACTCAATTTAGAAGCATCTATAAAAAGACGTTATTCTTCCGGCTGGTGTTTGTAACCTAGTTCTCGCATTAAACCGTCAACATTTTTGCAAAATGAAAGACCTTCTTCAGTTGAAAAATACTGTGACAGTTCTTTCTGGAGGTTTCGATATACAGAAATACGCATACCAGGAGCTAACAACTTCCATCCTTGCAGTCTTGATCCTAATATTTCTGCCTGAGTTTTTGATAAATTGTGATCTCGAACTGGGTCATTTAATTCCATTGATTTATTAAATGAGACGTGTCCTCTTGAGATGGCAAATATTCTTCATCTGTGTCCGACAACTCTGAAATGTATTCTTCTATCTCGGTTTCAACATGTTCTTGATTCGAAACATCTATACGACTTGGTACTGGCAAAGCTTTCAAATGAGGAACTGGACGAGTGGCAGAAGGTAAACTAGGATAGGTAAGCATAAGTCTTTGTACAGCAAAAGTAGCAGTCTGTCGAATAATCCTTTTATTCTCGCCAAATCATAGGCCTACCAAATGGCATAGCTATGCTCTTACCTTTTATCCAGCTCCTCAAAGTAACAGCACATCGTGCACAGACCTTGTAAGAGGTGCACAACTTGTCTTGATTTGTAATTTTTATTAATATCTTTTTGAAAATTTTTTCAGAATTACAATGAAAAAGACCATAACGTACACGTATCAGAGTGTAAGAAAAAAACCCTATTTACCAGTGTAATCGTTGTCTTGAAGTCATGCGTATTGAAAATATGCGTAGCGTCACAAAATATTTGAAAATTTCTCGAAATACACTGTTTCAGGTTACTACAATAAATATAAATTACGGTAAAAAACTGTGTAACAATTGTTTCACTAAGTTTTTAGATGGCCGCAGTGGTTAGGCGGCTAACTATTGTTGTGAGAGGACGATAGGTGCCGAACAATTGTTTCACTAAGTACAGGAAACATTTAATATGCGTAGATAATTACTGTATGTCTCCTAAAACTATTAATCTTGTATTTATGTCAATACTAATACTTGCCAACGCTTCATCTATCTAACACTATATTGCAAAAGGTCTTGTATTCCCAAAGATCTATGAAATAATATTGATTCTGAGACTTATAAATCATCTAAACAATAACTGACCAATTTTGTGAACAGCTTCCTCTTTCTGTAGAAATTAGTGAAACTAATCTAAATGTCGGATTCAGAACAGTCTAGTTGATATGTATGTAGTGTTGATTATTTCGAAAAATTGGAGGAAAACGAAGTCATAATTTAGTAACTGTAACGAATGATGAGTCGCAAAGAAATATAAACGATGTCGTTTCAAATAGTGAATATCATCTAGCTGTAAGAAATGAAGGAACTAAATCAGTAATAGAGGTAGAACTCATGATTGTTTACAAGCATGATAGGCTCAATGTAGAAGTAAAACATATAAGAAATGAAAAAGCATGTTGATACTATATTATATTACTCCGAAAACAGATGAAAGTAAATCGGAAGCTAACAATAGAATACAACAATATATAAGGTTACTACCGCTCAGAAGTGGTCATAAAATCGGCAATAGTTTGAGTTGCATTATGCAAGTTGAACGGGTTATTGGTAAATTAGGCAAGAGGCGTGATATTGTAAGAAGGAAGAAACCGAGTTGCGATCTGATTATATTCAAGATAGTATACTATGCCCATATTGAAACCTGTCTCGAATATGGTTTATTTTTCTGGAGTATAAAGTCCAAAATGCGTTCAATATTAGAAAGCTATTAGAATTCTCAACAACTTGGAATATTGGGAGTAATGTAGGCACCACTTAGCAGAACTATAGATACTAACAGCATGTAACCTGTATATAAATAAATATCAAAATGTGATTTCAATGTGTCGTAAACCATATTCTGCGTAGTGGGTTGTTGCTAAATCAGGAAAATTACATATAAATACATACATATAATACATTACCAACTCGGTTACATCAGGTCGTACTTGTGTAGTTCTACTCGCAGCTAAAAAAAACGTCTAGTGAATAATTTTTTTTTTACTCGATTAACGAATTTGTGTGTATGTAGATTAACAACCTGCCATTGGTCGGGCTTTGGGTGTTGGTACCTGGCACATCAGACGATAACAAAAATGAATTGAAAATAGAGAGATAATGTGTACTGTGTTTTGTGTGAACCTAAATTATTTTTTGTTGTGATATATAGTTGCTTATACATAGGTGTATTATAGTTTATTTTTGAGCGCCAGCTTTATAGAAATAAAACTGATCTTATTTTTTTAAATAACAGAAAACTTATATTTCCAGTATACCAAGACCTCTTAGTGCAGATTGTTTTATTAACATATTTACGAATTACATATAAACATTAAAATAACCAAAACAAAGATGTTACATAGTGTGAGTACGTACATACATTACATATATGTGATTTATACACTGAGTGAAAGCATTGACTGTATCAGAATTATTTCGTTTCAAATTTGAGTTATGCCTTTTTATTGGTTTTAACACTAAAGTAGATGAGAATGCAAAAGTGGGGTGCTAATCCAACAACTTCAATATTAACGTAACTCTGTTTTTTATTGAAATCATTGCTGCAATTAAAATTTATGGCTACTAAACTTATTGGGTGTTTTTCTTAGCATATTTTAGCACTTACGTATTTTTACATTTAATTCAGCTTTATATCGTAGTAGTAATATAACCTTGAACTTCATGAGGCTTGGTCTGCTCGCATTCCGTATAAATATGCATAGAATAATAATAGTGGTTGGAATAATGCATCCGAAACTAAACCAAGAACAGGAAATTAATTAAGTTGAATCTGTTATATAATTTTGTTGTAGGATGCGCACTTAGAGATGTTATTAGTTACTAGATTGGACGAAAAATAATGTTAGCCTTGGTAATTATTAAGCGCATCTGACAGTATTATGGTATAATAGGTATAGCTTGATGGAAAATCGCATCGACTGATGTAAATTTCTGGTTAAATTTACCGCAGTGGAGCTCCAATTTTACGTCAAAAGATTGAAATTATGTCGAAAAGTATACGTATAAGCTTTATAATAACCCGAGCTATATGATATAAAATTAACTTCTGACATTATTAATTATCGTCGTTTTAACGAAGAGCAAATGATGTGATAAATTAACAACAGCTTAAAATATTATGAAGGAGTTTCGTCTAAGTTAATGAGAATTAAGCTTTTGGTAATAGAAGTTGAACATTTTAGTATGATACTATCGATGCTTTTTCATGTGTCAGTAGTATTGTTGTGTAGGATTTTAATTAATCTGTCATTAGGTTGCTCAGACTAGACTTACTTGTACTACCGGCATATTTGGAAGGGCTATAATAAGCTACCTACATTACCTACATTTTATCTTATTCGTAAGTAACTGAAATAGAAGTTAGCTATAAGAAAATTATTTACATGTTTACTACTGAGTACTGAATTTCAATTTATACACTAATTTTTGAATGGTTATATTATTTTTGAATGGGTGATCAACATTGTTATATATCATACATACTTATATTTCTCAGCTGTTGAAATGACAAGTATATTTCAGAAACTGAAACTCAATGAAATTAGCTTTGTTATAGCCAAATTCTTGTACAACAGCCAAATTTTTGTACGAGTACAGTGCGTTTGATGTCATTTTATTGCCTTTTATTCCTGAATTTGACAAATGTTTTGATAAAACTATCCACAGGCTATAGTACATAACAGTATCTTTCTCCGATATCCATGCGGGTACAAACGACGTAGTATGTTATATTAAAGATAACATCAGGACAGTAAAAAATTGAAGATGGCACGAAAATTAGCCTGTTTTCTGCAAACGGAGGCTTAACGATACAAGATATGAAGAAAATGTAAGACTTATTTATATAGTGTGACATTTTCTCTAAAAAAAAGTGTTACAGTTTTTTTAAATATCTTACATCGTTAAGCTTGCATTTATTTGCTTTGCAATTATTATTATTTAACGGGTCGACAGCCGCAGTGGTTAGGCGGCTGACTATCTTTGTGGCAAGACGACAGAAACCGGGTTTCGATTCTCTGGTTGGACGGTGGCACTTTTTCAGAGGGTTGAAACGCGGATCGACTTACCATTAGTTGTTGAGAGCAAAGTGATTAACAGCGCGGCATTATAAAAGGCGATATGATGCTGTCACAAAGCCATTTGAGCACAATTTGCGCACACAAAACTACACCGCGAGAGTTGCAATGATAGACATACAAGTAATATAGCTTACGGAGCCAATAGATTGGGGAAAAAATAGGCCAATTTTTGTGTTATCCATTTTTTTGCGATTTCAGCTTTAATGGCAAAAGGTGTAAAAAATGGTAAGATGTTTTTTATAGAGTATGAAATGTTCTACAAAAAATTCCCGGAGAGCACTTTTCTGGCTGCTATAATTTTCAAGTTGTTAAATAAAACTTTAATTGAAAGTTACATAAAAACGTACTTGCAAGTTTATTTAAGAGATAGAGAGAAAAAATAAAGGCTGCTTAGTATGTAAGACAGGTGACATATCACCCGGACTGTACATACAATCTCTACAAAACAAAAATCTGGTGATAGTATTGTGATTTCGGGTTGTGATTTTCAGTAGAAGCGAAGTACTTATATGAATGTCGCCTTAATAGTGGACATTCATCGTTATAAAAAAGATCACACATTGGCTTGGAGAAATGACGACTTTTGGCGAAACTTACATTGTTCTTGGTTACATCGTCTTAAGAACACGTGTTGTTTATATTGAAGCACAATATGCTACTAAGAAGCTGCACGAAAGGCTTAGAAAAGGAACCTGTAAAAAAATAGACAGATACCAGAGGATAAACTTGGATCAGCAATGCCTACAGAATAAATTCTGTAATTAAAACGTAACGTGCTAATACAATAAAACGTTAAGAATGGTAATGAATTATTGCATATAATGCATATGATTTGTTTAAATCACCGTATTTTTATATTTTTACATAATCTTCAACGATACCTTATACATTTTACCATAAATATTTGTATGTGTCTTATAACAGCGGTGATATAATGTAAATTGCATGAATTTTCTAGTAGTTTACACGCTACATGTTGCTGAATGAGATGAGGGTCCGACAAGTGACATCTATGTCTGTATAATAGTACCTACATCATTATTTATATATCAACATTGTATATTGTGCATGCATGAAGTATCATGAGAGTTAATGATTATTGTCTGTTAATCTTTACTAAATGCTGTTATAAGGATGATCTAAACAATTTCCACGAAAATGATTATTTTGTTTGGAATATCACATATGCATAGGGAATTAGTTGCATAACAGTGAATTACGGGTGATACAATAATGCGTAGAGGATTATCTTAATCTGCCATGGATATTAGGTTTGAATGAAATAAGTATGTCTGGAATTATGCAAACAATCTTGAAAATGAGTTGTATTTGAAAAGGATCTCATAGATTACTTCTGCTACACATTATAAACGTTATATTTCTAATAGGTGGTTATATTTATATATTACAGTAAAGGCCCGCTAATCCGGCACCTTCCGGACTTTGAGGGTGTCGGATTACCGAAAATGCCGGATTACCGAGCGTCGTCGAAAAACCATGATTTCTTCGATTTAAATGCGCACTATATGAGCGGCCGGTGGTTAAGCGTTTTGTCGTGCACTCTCTGCTTACGTTAAAGTGACAAAAAATATATAAAATGAAACAACATTTTAATTAGAGAATAAACGAAAAACCTTTATTACATACCTAACATACTTTATGCTTTATAGATTTACAGCCAGCTTTTTGGTTTTGAGAGTCATACTTTTTGTTTAAAAACTCGTTACGCATAATGCACAAGTTAATAAGTTCTGTTGCGTTGTAGGACTTGCTGCACTCAGCAAATCTTGTAAACGTGTCGATTGCGGCAGCTGCTTCACTCCAGCTAGGCGGAGCTGTTGTGTTTAATACATCAGTCCCTTCATCTTCTTCACCGGATTCTACATCTTGTGGTTGAAATTCTTGTTGATTCTTTTAATCAGCATCTTTAATGTTGAACTTTTTTTGGAAATCTACGACCGAACAGTCCAAATTTACAACCCCTTGAAGAAAAGAAGCTCGGTAAAAACATTTAAAATTCTGAATTACTTCCTGATCCATTGGCTGAATTAAGGAAGTAACGTTTGCTGGAAGATAAGTGGTGAAAATATTCCCCGAGATCATCTCAGATGCTGCAGGGTGGGTTCTACAGTTATATAGCAATAGTATCACTTCGCTTTGTTCAGGCCAACCAAGCTTCTTCAAATTGTCTTACACAGAAGGTACGAAACGATGAAAAAACCAGTCCTTAAACAATTCTGAACTCATCCATGCATTGGTCTGAACTCCATAAATAACGGGAAAGTTTACAATGTCTTTAAGAGCTCTTGGCTTTTTGTACTTGCCAATAACATAAGGAGTCAACATGTGGTCTCGTGAAGCATTTGTACACAATAAAACTGCCAATCGCTCATTTTAAAACCTTTGGCACATTTTTCATCTCTATCTGCCAAAAGTTGAATTAGGCAAACATCGCCAGAGTAGGCCCGTTTCATCGGCATTTGGCTTGCAGATAAATTGCGCAGTTCAACCAAATTCTCAAAATCTTTGTACTCTTCAGCAACGTTTCGATTTGCTGATCGTATCTCCCCAGCTATGTCAAGCTTACAAATTCCATGACGAGTTTTGAATCGGTACAGCCAACCGTCAGAAAGTACACATTCAGTTTCTGATAAACCCAACTCATCACGGAAGTGTTTACCTTTTTCCATAATTATAGGGCCGGTTACTGGCTTTCCTTCGAACCTTTTTCACAGTTTTTCGTGATTCTATGTCTTTTACTGGTATCGTTTGAGAAGCAAACTTTTTAAATTTATCATAATTTTTCTTTATGTCGTAGATTGTTGGAGAACCAATACTGAATTCCTCCGTAATAGTGTTTCTATTCTCTCCTTTTTCAATCCGATTGATGACTTCAAGCTTTTGTTTGATTGTAAGCGTAACATGTTTACGCTTCACTGTCACTTTACTTTTAGAGGTGCTCGCTTTAGAAAACATGACAGCTGAAAACAACACTATTGTAATTGTTAGAGAAAACAAACAATTGCTGCACGGTAGACCTCTAGCTATCTAACCCGTACAGTAACTGCCTAATACTGACACAAGATACACACTGAATCTAGACGCCAGACGACACTAAATGGCGAACAGATGATCGGAACTACGAGCGCGCCCGAAGTCTACCAAGCGTTGCCGGATTGTTGAAAGTGCCAGACTGTCGGATGGCGGATTAACAGGCACTTACTGTATTACTTATTACATATATACATAATTATTTTATTAAAACAAAATTTTCTTTCTTTTATAATTTAATAATTACGATAATTGCTATGCGATAGCGTTATCTGTGTAAAATTGTTTTCTGATGTTTTCTATTAAATATTCCTGTATACAGTGTCTAAAGTAACCTAATGTGCACGAGTATTTTGTACCGGTGAAAAATATATAACCATTTTGTAAAAGATGCTATTTGTTGGAAAGTTAATAGTGTGGTTGTTTTTCGTTGAAATTGAACGAATATTAAACGGTATTTTCATTACTTTTTAATTATATCGGGAACCAATACGTATTCTGAAAGTTTAATATAACCATATTAGCAACTTTGCGCTAGCTAATAATGTGTTTTTTTAAATTAATTTCTTATACTTCACCTTTTTCTAGATTTCAATGTTTGTTTAATGAGAGAACTAGATTTGAACATCACAGCTAGAGTGAATTCCAATATTAATGTGTATGGAGAAAGAAAAAAATGTATGTAAATTTTGCTTATAAACAATGCCTGAATTTAGAAACCAAATATCCGGAGAATTTTGCTTACACAAATATGTTGCGATATTAGTGCAAGATTTAACGCTGCATTATCTTCATAATTTCATACTAAGCAGAGCTATGACATATCGATAAAAGATCCAGTGTCTAAAACTTTGTTCATAACTGATTAATAGATTTATATTTGTTTTCAGAGTCAGTAGTTATCAAAAATTCAACTAATTGGGGATAATGCGAATAAAAGGAACTATTTTCAGTTCTGTCTTGTTTGCGATACTTTAAATAATCTTTATACAGCTTCATAAAAATAAATGGCGTATTCAGTGAAAGCAGGAAAATTATTATTTGGTGTAAAAATACAATAAAATACGGTTCTTATCATTTATTTGCTACATCGTGCACGCAACCGGGAGCCTTGCCTTTAACCTCTTACCCACTGATATTCTGTAACGTGCTTACTTATAGTCCAATGTTGTTTCGTGATAATGAGGTTATTTTGAAGCTTAACAGACATATACCGAACCCCCAAATTTGTGTATTCAGCAGTTGCAGTTTTCTTGGTTCCAGTTCCAGTTTTTTCAAGTTACGTGTACACCTACCTACATTGTTGTATTTTATTAGTGGAAACTGATTACTCTTACATAATTAGCTATAATTTAAAGTTTTAACCACAGGCAGAGCATAAATCGAAGCTTCTAAAAAGAGTTTATGTGTTGCACATTTAGAAAACATAATTTAACAATATAATAATAACTTGGAAACTTGAAATAATAACGAAAATTCAAGAAAAGCGTCTACCAATATTCCGTGAGAACCCTAATTAAAATGAAAAATTCTAATATCAGCTAGCTACCGTCAAATTGGCTACTAAATTTTAAAGTAGAATGTATCCAATATTATTTAATAAACGAAAAGCAAAAACAAAATTTGCACCACAAAAAGGCTACTAAATGATGGTATAGACAAGTTGTGGGAATGAAAAAGTGTCACAATCAATTTTACTGATTCCATAGGCGCAAAAATAATGCAAATTTAATTAGTTAAACGTATGAAACTGCTTATTGCGGGTACTGATGACGATTACATACATACGTGACAATACGTTACAGGGAGATTCCCGCTCGTACGAAAGTGCATAGAAGTACATACATGACACAGAATATCATCGATCTGCGCACATATTGCTGTTTTTATAATGTAGGTTTTTGGTCATCGGTATCACCTTGTAATGACTACAATACAAATGTCAAATTAGCTATCAGTTGCTTTTTATATTCTGTGTCCGTTGTATGTTTCTTATTACAGTAGAACCTCGTTTATTCGAGCTAATGTGGGGAGGAGGTACCTCGGATAAGCGAAAACTTTTAAGCCAGTCTCATCCCAGTTATAAATTTGATCTCACTAATATCCTTCTTCCGCTACAAGTTTTTTGAACTCTTCCTTAAACTTTGTTAATTGGCCTTCATCAGCTGACAATTTTTCGCCACAGATGCTTAACTGACAAATGCCTTGTTGTTTCTTCCATCTATCCAGCCATCCGCAACTTGCTGTAAAAATCTCACTTTCATCGGGAACTGTTTCGCAAGTATCATAGCATTTGCCTGTAATATAGGTCCTGAATTGTACTGTATGGTGTTGAAGAAAAATGATCAAACTTCATTGTATTTAACAAATGTTTTACTCGCGTAAAGCGTACTCACCTGATACTGGCAATCCCTTTTCTCTCATTTGAGTAAACCATAGAAATAAACCTTTGTCAACTTTATCAAACTCTGCTGGTTTCATCGATTTACAACGTGTCATTACATCGCCGGATATTGTCGCAAATTGTTCTAGACGAGATCGACTTCGACAACCCGAATAATTTCTCCTTATTGCTTCCAACTTCTTCTTCACACTCATTACGCCATTTTTTGTGAATGACAATGTTCATTCATTGATTGTTGAAGACCAACTCTTACATAATTTTTAGCTCGCAGTCGAAGAATACACAAAGTGTATATACGCACGAGAAACAAAGATATGTACAAAAGATAACAACAAAAATACTACACGCGTACTGCTTAGCGGCTTCATCCCAGCTTTTCCGTATTATCCGACCATACACCGCAATTAATGCGAAGTGCTCGGGTAAGTCCGTTGCCTCGGATAATGCGCAGACTCGGTTAATCGAAGACCGGATAAACGAGGTTCTACTGCATTTCGTGTGAATGAAACATGTTTCATAATGAAAATATTTGATTTATGATATTTTTAGGTTCAGTAAGTTACATGCCGTAGTTTCGCGCCCAAAGTAGCCCAAAATTGAATTAGAACGAGCTTTTGCGTACGTGTTTATGCGCGTATACAATATATAGTAAGTTGTGCAGAGGCTTACGTGATCAATATGCGCCCGTGAACTAGAACCGACAATAACTAGTAGCGATAGGTGGCATCTAGATAATAACGAACACTTATAACTGATTATTACAATACTCTATTTTAACAACATTTTGGTCGTAAAAATACAGGAAGTATTAAATCCGATATTGAACTTGTACGCACACTTAAGGTATTTTTCATTATTGCAGGAATGTGACGCTAATAATTTACATAGATGATAATGCTACCTTACATATCTACTTGATATACTTAATCTCTATTTTCTAACAAAGTATTTTTCTTAGTAATTTTATTAGTTACGGCATCGGCATTTCGGAAAATTTTCTAGATATATCTTGAAGTTAAATATATCTAATTGCAGATACGGTTTGTTTTAAAGGCGTATTTTTATAATTTGTGATTAAAAGTGACGCATTAGCGAAACGAAAAGTTCAAAGGTCGATTTCAGTATATCTGATGTAATAATATTTCTTTAACGGTATAGTTTGCATATTATACAGCTAGTCCGGAAAAATATTACAGTTTTGCAAAGTTAGACTATTAATACAATCACTTTATTTTATGCAGAGAATTTTTTCCGACGTCGATTTCCATCGAAAAACATCGTTTAAATGGATCGCCATATTAAACTTGTTACTTCAATACCTGTTGAAATTTGAAGGGTCTCTTCCTATCGCTATTTCTAGCTGCTTTCATGTTGAAACGCGATTGCGTGTTATACATTCTGGAATATTAATCAGTTTGATGGCACTAAGGTAATGGTTATTTCATATATTTGGTGTAACATAAATCATTTACTTTATGTGTTTTAATTTTGAAAAGTGCTACAAGTGTGTGAGCCAAATTTAATCTATTGTATCTATATTTAATTTCGCAAATTAGTGTGTAACATCATCGTACTTAATTTCCAATAACGTATGTGGCCTCTTTCTGCAATTGAAAATTACCGTGAAAAATCAATTTCGACATGGCTTAATTACACAATAACAAAATTTTCGTACAAACTATATGGAAGGAAACGGGCTGCTTCTAGAACATTAAAATGTTTCCGCCGGTATTTCCTCGTTTTATCGTCTTACTAATTGCATTTTATTTACAATTTTTTCAATACTGTTAGCGCAGACACATTGTATGAAAATTTCGTGATTTATATTGTAACTGTGCATAGCATTTCATATACACTAGGCGCCATTAATTCTCGGCCTGATATAGATAAAATAATCTGAATATATAATAATTTTTATAATCTTTTAATATAATTTCCACTAAATACAATTATAAAGATAATCTAGTTTTTTTCCCCTCAAAATCTTCTACTACAGCTTCTAGAAACCCACTTAAAATGATGACACAAGAGGTCTTTTCTTAATTGAGCCATGTCCGGACTATACAGTATACACACATATGTATATGTTCCGCTTCCTGAAACCTATATTCACGGATTGTAGCTTGTGAAATGGGTGCAGAGTATCGACGGGTGCATTGGCATGTAGTCATCCAAGAGCTTTTGCGAACTTGCTCTGATACCAGGGTGAGTCACGACTATTCCCTCGGTGTCTTCTGTCTAAACGCTAAAAGATTTGAGTTTCAAATTTTAGTCAAATATGTAGGACGATAAGGAGTACATTTTAAAATTATTTGTAAGTATACAGGGTGATTCAAAAAAGTACAGCACATCAAAGTTAGGTTATTTTTAATGGAACACCCTATATTGTATACCATTTTTGGATTCTACGTCACAAATTAGAATAACTTTGTTGATAGTTCCCTATACCTATCTGCTGCCAATTTCGAAAAAATTGAATTTTTATGAAAATGTCGACTTTCGCGAAAAAATTAAAAACAGGAAAACTGTATGACTTGGACGATTTACATTTGTAAGAAGTTATTTTGACAAAGCGTGCTTTAAATAAACCAGTACAGCATTTTGATATTGGCTACATGACATTAAGCAAAACAATTTATACTTTATATTTTTTCAACCATCAATAACTTTTTTAAGTTAAATGGAACACATTCAACCTCCTACCAAAAACTATAAAGATGTCTATATCTAAATTTAACGATTAAAATGTAATTAACAAAATTCTTCAAAAACGCTCTAAAGTTGATGCTTTTTCTCATCTAAATAGGCCATGCTTTCTAATTATTTGTGTGTGAATAATTATATTCCTTGTAAGTTGTATTATATTGATAAATAAAGCCGAAATTATGTTGAAGCAATATGCATATCTGATTAATACATTATTAGAGAGTAAGATAAAGTTCAAATGAATCATTCAAGTAATTGACTACCTATTCGTAGAATACTTGAATATTATTTGTTTGAATCGAATGAATATTTTTGACACCGAAGTGTATTTATTTTCTTGGCATATGTAAGTACACATAATGCAATTTTTGCCAAACGCCAATTAATTAAACATATTTTTATATTAAAATATGCCGTCCTGAAGTGGAGTCGAAGCACCAGGTAGGGCTATCGCGGCTCTACCGCAAACCGTTGCGACCACCGGGGGCTACGACTGCACAAGTAAACTTCACAATTATATGCGAACGAGATGTTATAATGACCTGGGATAGGCAACATTTTTGACACCGAAGTGTATTTATTTTCTTGGCGTATGTAAGTACATATAATGCATTTTTCCCAAACGCCAATTATTTAAACATATTTTTATATAAAAAATATGCCGTCCCGAAGTGGAGTCGAACCACCAGGTAGGGCTATCGCGGCTCTACCTTTAGCTTCGTAACAGATTCCGAATTTCTTTCCGCAATAATATTGTAGGTGTTTATATTTTTAATGCAGCTAGGCAGATTATTAAAAATACGAATACCTAAGTGGTGAACACTAAAGCTAGCCTAGTCATAGTACAAAGTGGTAAATGTAAATGATCCTTAATTCTATATTTATGCATAGTTGCGTTAGTTGCTAGCTTATTCATATTATTAAAAATATAACAACATGCTTCTAATATATAAATGGCAGTATTTTCAGTTTCTTGAATACCGGTCGGCAGGGTTCTGTAAAATGCATACCAAACGGTACTTCTAATAGCTGTTTTTGCGAAAGAAATACATGCTGTGCACTAGCAGATGCACCACAGAGTAGTATGCCGTACTGTAATCGGGAACATATTTTTGCATAGTACAAGGAATGTAAACACGCCTCAGCTATTTGTAATTATCATGATAGACTAAGTCATGTTACACAACGTGGATGATTTTAAATGAAAGAAGTGCGAGTTTTCTTGAAAAATGCATCTTCGTTCTGCATCGTCACGTCTCAGATTAAAAATGTCTGAAATGATATCTGTCGTTATTCAGTGTTATACTGTGCATAGTAATAATGGATAAATTTCTAAATTTTCTAGAGTGTTAATATCTATTTTTAGGTCTTATATCTGAAAAAGCTTTTGCAACACAAGGTTTACCCTTCAAGTATATTAGAATTGCTTTGTGGAGTATTAGCGACATGATAAGTTTTTTTCTCGTTTTCTTTTTGTTCAAGCCATTACAGTTAATCAAACCGTAGTTCCCCGTTCGTGCTTTGCCAGCGTTTTATGATTATAACAACAATAATTTATTCGACAAAAAGTATTACTATATTGGGAAATAAGAAAATTACCTTTATTAAAGCGGAAGGGAACCTAAAAGTGATTTATTTCTTATTAGCATACACAAATGTCAACATAACTAAAGAAAACACCAAAGTTACTTACTAACTTTTAATGAAAGAGAAAGCAATATACAATAATTATGATGATCGTTTATGGTATCTTACAAAACCGAGAGTCGCAGGGCTAACAGCAAAGGACTATACGTAGAGCAGTGGATACGGTGCAGGGTTCAAATCTTGTTGATGCTTGTGTTAACGGTTCGCAAGATCGGTACCGGTTGAGCTACCACAGTTAACAGTGTACCATTATTTACAAGGTAATGTAACAAAGCTGTGGTGACACATTTTCAAGCATAATTTACACAGCAAGAGCAGTAGTTGTAGTTTCGACAAGTTTACAGCTTAGAAAGCATTTGTAGCTGTACCAGATCAAAACAAAAACTATTAATTTCTTTCTATGTAACAGACAAATCAACTTCCGTTCTCTTCAAATAAGTATTCCTATTTAAACAACCACATCTGACCACAGGCACTGAAAGAATATCAACGCTGCAATAGTTCTTGTTTGCGTTTACTTTTTCTTACATTACCTCTGACTTCGTCACGGTTACAATACAGATGAATATTCGTTCTGTTGAGGAAAAAGTATCCTGCCAGTGCGCGAAAGAAGAAGGCTTCTTACTCAAACCCTGTAAGAACTTTGTTGTCCTAGTATGCATACAAAGAATATATGTGCTACACACAGCCCATGTAGGTACACTAAGCCAAGAAAGTACCCCCGCATTGTGAGCAAAGGGCGTCCTTCTTATATACTCTGGCAGAAAACTTTTTTCTTCTACTGTACCTATGTTCAGACCATTGAGGTAGAATAGTAGGAGACGACATCACGTGGTTAAGTAGAATACACTAAAAAGGTGTATCTTGGATATGCAAATGTTTACCTTGACTATAAAATAGAAAGTTGTAGTGAAATAAAAATGTCGGGTGAACACGACCTGTGGTTAAAAATTAAACTCAGGAAGTTCAGGTTTTCGAAGCCTTTCATGCCGTGGTTAACCGATAATATCAGACTGCTAATGTCTCTTCGTGACCGCGCTAAAGCAAAATATCGGCATACAAAGAATCCTGAGCATTGAATTTATTATAAAAGCCTGCGAAATTTCACTACCCTAGTTCTACGCAATGAAAAAAGGCTTATTTTAACTACCTCGAACGCTCCCGAAATATAGTTGATTTGTGAAGAAGTTACGCTTCATTGGGGCTGAACAGAAAGAAAAAAGTGGTAATACCTGATCACATACGTAATGCGAATAAAATTAATCATTTCTTTATAGAATCCACAAATTGTGGCTCTATGATACCGGATATATCTCTTTACTCTCAGGTTTTAATTAACAATAACTTTGAATTCAAATCAGTAGATACGCATGTTGTGGTAAAACACTTACTGAATATTAGTACGAATGCGGTGGGCTCCGACGGCATTTCCTTGCAAATGATAAAACTGTGTTGCCCAGTCATCTTACCCTATTTAACTCACCTTATTAACTCGTGGGAATCATACCTTCTATTTGGAAACAGGCTATCGTCAGACCTCTTCCCAAACAAGCGGACCCTAAGGATTATGCGAATTTGAGACCAATAAGCATATTGCCAACTCTATCTACAATCTTGGAAAAAATTCTCAATGAACAAATATCCGAATACCTAAAAAATATGACATTCTTCCACATAATCAATCCGGCTTCCGCAAGGGCTTTAGCTGCACTACTGCTTTGGTTAAAATCACATATGACTTGTTATCAGCTTCAGAAAAAAAATTGACGCCGACCTTGGTGCTTTTGGATTTCAGCAAGGCTTTTGACACGGTGAATCACAAGTTGCTTTCGCTCATACTAAAATATATCGGCTTTGGTCCGCGTTCAACTGCCTTGATGGAGAATTATCTGTATGGTCGTGGACAACGGGTCCAGCTCGAGGGCAACATTGAGTCTGACACATTGGATGTGCGCTCGGGTGTCCCTCAGGGTTCCATACTTGCTCCTATCCTCTTCTCTATTTATACAGTTTTTTCATGAAGCATATAAAATTTTGTAGTGCGCATGCCTACGCGGATGATTTTCAGTTGCTTCCTTCCTTCCATATCAACACGTGGAGGAAGCTAGTTCGAACATAAACCGTGATCTGAGGAGCATTGGTGAGATCTCTGAAAAGCACTGTCTTAAGCGTGTACTGCTGCTCTACTGGAATCTAATCGTAGACTGCGAGACGAAAGTTATGAAAGAGATAGTAAATGCAGTTTTTCAAAGTGGACGTGCGAAACAAAAATTGTGTTCGCTGACGTGCAGAATATTTTATACGGAGCGCAGATGCGATTGTTTTTTGCATGCTACACTGTTATCACCAGAATCACCTTCTTGAAAAGGAATCTTTGCTGTTTACATTATGTATCTAAAATATCCACACACAAAAGATTAGTAAAGATGTAGTTCATTATTTCAGCTTAGTTTAGTGTAGTATATCCGCCCGTCTCGGAAACGTATTTTGTCGATAACTGTATCTTGTGTGATTTTATATATTTACGGAAACGTGTTGTTTGAAAACAGAACAAGTGTATTTATTTTATTTTGAAATATTTCAAAGAATTTAATAGTTTTGCGAATTTGTGTTGCATTTCATTACACAATGCCTAGACTTCGAGCAGCTTCACGCAAAAAAAGTTTGCCTAATAAAATGAAAGCGGTATCCACAAAGAAAAAAACTGCAAGTGAAAGAAGATCAAGTTCGACCGGATCTCCAATTAAATTGGTTTGTAGTACAAAATCACAAAATGTAAGTTTGTTTTCCGAAAATGTACAAACATCTGTGTGCTGTAGTCCTTTACCAAGCACAAGTTTAGCGTTGTTACATAGTCTCACACATGATGAGGAAATATCTTCCAAAGCTGCTGTTTCACAGGCAGCATGTACTGCCGTTAATGAAATTCCAGAAACTGAGGTAGACAGTAAAATTTCTGGAAGACGCATTGTAAACATAAAAAATTTATTTGACGCCATAATACGTTTCCAACATCAACCCGGGGGACAAGCGAAGGTGGTGTTTATACCAAAGACTGTTAAGCCATTTGCGTAACTAAATCCTACCGCACCATCAACCTATGGTCGTTTTTCCTCAAATCAAATGAAAACAGTAATCAACCTTCACATCAGAATGTTGCGGCGCTTGAGTACGCTAGTAAAAGCCAGGACCAATTAAGCATAACAGTAGGGGCACGCTCAATATCGGCAATCCCCGAAACGAATGAATCCCTAGCAACTCGCGAATCCATAAAAACAAAACCGAGATTTCGTAAACCTCGTCGAGGTACCTACCTGCATGTAGAACTTGCTATCATTTAGGGCTACCGGCCTGCTGCGGAGAAGGGCGCCGGTAAATACAAAGTTCTTCTCAAGGCGCCACCTGGTCGAAAGGAAATTAAATTGTTCGCTATCCAGTAGTTTGTTAACCAGGAACACAACGATC
>CM043017.1:94411953-94601088 GCA_023690525.1 Holotrichia oblita | reverse complement strand
TCACAGATTTTTAATTGACCTGTGTTATTATCACAGATATTTAATTGGTCCGTGTTATTATTACAGATTTTTAATTAATCTGTGATTTTTATTGATCTGTGTTACAGATTTTTAATTGATCTGTGTTATTGTCACAGATTTTTAATTGATCTGTGTTATTGTCACAGATTTTTAATTGACCTGTGTTATTATCACAGATATTTAATTGGTCCGTGTTATTAATTGATCTGTGTTATTGATTTTTAATTGATCTGTGTTATTGTCACAGATTTTTAATTGATCTGTGTTATTGTCACAGATTTTTAATTGATCTGTGTTATTGTCACAGATTTTTAATTGATCTGTGTTATCTGTGTTATTATCACAGATTTTTAATTGATCCTGTGTTATTATCACAGATTTTTAATTGATCTGTGTTATTGTCACAGATTTTTAATTGATCTGTGTTATTGTCACAGATTTTTAATTGATCTGTGTTATTGTCACAGATTTTTAATTGATCTGTGTTATTGTCACAGATTTTTAATTGTCCTGTGTTATTGTCACAGATTTTTAATTGATCTGTGTTATTGTCACAGATTTTTAATTGATCTGTGTTATTGTCACAGATTTTTAATTGATCTGTGTTATTGTCACAGATTTTTAATTGATCTGTGTTATTGTCACAGATTTTTAATTGATCTGTGTTATTATCACAGATTTTAATTGATCTGTGTTATTGTTACAGATTTTTAATTGATCTGTGTTATTGTCACAGATTTTTAATTGATCTGTGTTATTGTCACAGATTTTTAATTAATTGTGTTATCACAGATTTTTAATTGTCACAGATTTTTAATTGATCTGTGTTATTGTCAGATTTTTAATTGATCTGTGTTATTATCACAGATTTTTAATTGATCTGTGTTATTATTACAGATTTTTAATTGATCTGTGTTATTGTCACAGATTTTTAATTGATCTGTGTTATTGTCACAGATTTTTAATTGATCTGTGTTATTGTCACAGATTTTTAATTGATCTGTGTTATTTGATTTTTCTGTGTTATTGTCACAGATTTTTAATTGATCTGTGTTATTGTCACAGATTTTTAATTGATCTGTGTTATTGTCAGATTTTTAATTGATCTGTGTTATTGTCACAGATTTTTAATTGACCTGTGTTATTATCACAGATATTTAATTGGTCCGTGTTATTATTATCTGATTTTTAATTGATCTGTGTTATTGTCACAGATTTTTAATTGATTTTTAATTGATTTTTCTGTGATTTTTATTTGTCTGTTGTTACAGATTTTTTTAATTGATCTGTTTTTATTGTCACAGATTTTTAATTGATCTGTGTTATTTATTTTTAATTGACCTGTGTTATTATCACAGATATTTAATTGGTCCGTGTTATTATTACAGATTTTTAATTGATCTGTGTTATTGTCACAGATTTTTAATTGATCTGTGTTATTGTCACAGATTTTTAATTGATCTGTGTTATTGTCACAGATTTTTAATTGACCTGTGTTATTATCACAGATATTTAATTGGTCCGTGTTATTATTACAGATTTTTAATTGATCTGTGTTATTGTCACAGATTTTTAAATTGTTATCACAGATTTTTAATTATTGTCACAGATTTTTAATTTTGTTAATTGATTTTTAATTGATCTGTGTTATTGTCACAGATTTTTAATTGATCTGTGTTATTATCACAGATTTTTAATTGATTGTTATTATCACAGATATTTAATTGGTCTGTGTTATTTCACTGATTTTTAATTGATCTGTGTTATTGTCACAGATTTTTAATTGATCTGTGTTATTGTCACAGATTTTTAATTGATCTGTGTCACAGATTTTTAATTGATCTGTGTTATTATCACAGATTTTTTAACAGATTTTTAATTGGTCCGTGTTATTATCACAGATTTTTAATTGATCTGTGTTATTGTCACAGATTTTTAATTGATCTGTGTTATTGTCACAGATTTTTAATTTTTGATTGATCTGTGTTATTATCACATTGATGTGTTTAATTGATCTGTGTTATTGTCACAGATTTTTAATTGATCTGTGTTATTATCACAGATTTTTAATTGATCTGTGTTATTGTCACAGATTTTTAATTGATCTGTGTTATTGTCACAGATTTTTAATTGATCTGTGTTATTGTCACAGATTTTTAATTGATCTGTGTTATTGTCACAGATTTTTAATTGATCTGTGTTATTATCACAGATATTTAATTGGTCTGTGTTATTATTACGATTTTTAATTATTATTGTCACAGATTTTTAATTGATCTGTGTTATTGTCACAGATTTTTAATTGATCTGTGTTATTGTCACAGATTTTTAATTGATCTGTGTTATTATCACAGATATTTAATTGGTCCGTGTTATTATTACAGATTTTTAATTGATCTGTGTTATTGTCACAGATTTTTAATTGATCTGTGTTATTGTCACAGATTTTTTTGAATTTCTGTGTTATTGTCACAGATTTTTAATTCTGTGTTATTATCACAGATTTTTATTGTCAGATTTTTAATTGATCTGTGTTATTATCACAGATTTTTAATTGATCTGTGTTATTGTCACAGATTTTTAATTGACCTGTGTTATTATCACAGATATTTAATTGGTCCGTGTTATTTTTAATTGATCTGTGTTATTATCACAGATTTTTAATTGATCTGTGTTATTGTCACAGATTTTTTAATTGATCTGTGTTATTGTCACAGATTTTTAATTGATCTGTGTTATTGTCACAGATTTTTAATTGACCTGTGTTATTATCACAGATATTTAATTGGTCCGTGTTATTATTACTGATTTTTAATTGATCTGTGTTATTGTCACAGATTTTTAATTGATCTGTGTTATTGTCACAGATTTTTAATTGATCTGTGTTATTGTCACAGATTTTTAATTGATCTGTGTTATTATCACAGATATTTAATTGGTCCGTGTTATTATTACAGATTTTTAATTGATCTGTGTTATTGTCACAGATTTTTAATTGATCTGTGTTGTGATTTTTAATTGATCTGTGTTATTGTCACAGATTTTTAATTGATCTGTGTTATTGTCACAGATTTTTAATTGACCTGTGTTATTATCACAGATATTTAATTGGTCCGTGTTATTATTACAGATTTTTAATTGATCTGTGTTATTGTCACAGATTTTTAATTGATCTGTGTTATTGTCACAGATTTTTAATTGATCTGTGTTATTGTCACAGATTTTTAATTGACCTGTGTTATTATCACAGATTTTTAATTTCTGTGTTATTGGTCACAGATTTTTAATTATCTGTGTTATTGTCACAGATTTTTAATTGATCTGTGTTATTGTCACAGATTTTTAATTGATCTGTGTTATTGTCACAGATTTTTAATTGATCTGTGTTAATCACAGATTTTTAATTGATCTGTGTTATTATTGATTTTTAATTGATCTGTGTTATTGTCACAGATTTTTAATTGATCTGATTGTTATTGTGTGTTATTGTCACAGATTTTTAATTGATCTGTGTTATTGTCACAGATTTTTAATTGATCTGTGTTATTATCACAGATATTTAATTGGTCCGTGTTATTATTACAGATTTTTAATTGATCTGTGTTATTGTCACAGATTTTTAATTGATCTGTGTTATTGTCACAGATTTTTAATTGATCTGTGTTATTGTCACAGATTTTTAATTGATCTGTGTTATTATCACAGATATTTAATTGGTCTGTGTTATTATCACAGATTTTTAATTGATCTGTGTTATTATCACAGATTTTTAATTGATCTGTGTTATTGTCACAGATTTTTAATTGATCTGTGTTATTGTCACAGATTTTTAATTGATCTGTGTTATTGTCACAGATTTTTAATTGACCTCACAGATTTTTAATTGTGTTATTATCACAGATTTTAATTGTTATTGTCCGTGTTATTATCACAGATTTTTAATTGATCTGTGTGATTTTTAATTATTGTTATTACAGATTTTTAATTGATCTGTGTTATTGTCACAGATTTTTAATTGATCTGTGTTATTGTCACAGATTTTTAATTGACCTGTGTTATTATCACAGATATTTAATTGGTCCGTGTTATTTTTATTACTGATTTTTAATTGATCTGTGTTATTGTCACAGATTTTTAATTGATCTGTGTTATTGTCACAGATTTTTAATTGATCTGTGTTATTGTCAGATTTTTAATTGATCTGTGTTATTGTCACAGATTTTTAGATTTTTAATTGACCTGTGTTATTATCACAGATATTTAATTGGTCCGTGTTATTATTACAGATTTTTAATTAATCTGTGTTATTGTCACAGATTTTTAATTGATCTGTGTTATTGTCACAGATTTTTAATTGATCTGTGTTATTGTCACAGATTTTTAATTGACCTGTGTTATTATCACAGATTTTTAATTGGTCCGTGTTATTACAGATTTTTAATTGATCTGTGTTATTGTCACAGATTTTTAATTGATCTGTGTTATTGTTTTTAATTGATCTGTGTTATTGTCACAGATTTTTAATTGATCTGTGTTATTGTCACAGATTTTTATTGTCTGTGTTACAGATTTTTAATTGATCTGTGTTATTGTCACAGATTTTTATTGTCACAGATTTTTAATTGACCTGTGTTATTATCACAGATATTTAATTGGTCCTGTGTTATTATTACTGTGTTATTGATTTTTAATTGATCTGTGTTATTGTCACAGATTTTTAATTGATCTGTGTTATTGTCACAGATTTTTAATTGATCTGTGTTATTGTCACAGATTTTTAATTGATCTGTGTTATTGTCACAGATTTTTAATTGACCTGTGTTATTATCACAGATATTTCATTGGTCCGTGTTATTATTACAGATTTTTAATTAATCTGTGTTATTGTCACAGATTTTTAATTGATCTGTGTTATTGTCACAGATTTTTAATTGATCTGTGTTATTGTCACAGATTTTTAATTGACCTGTGTTATTATCACAGATATTTAATTGGTCCGTGTTATTATTACAGATTTTTAATTGATCTGTGTTATTGTCACAGATTTTTAATTGATCTGTGTTATTGTCACAGATTTTTAATTGATCTGTGTTATTGTCACAGATTTTTAATTGATCTGTGTTATTATTATCACAGATATTTAATTGGTCTGTGTTATTATCACAGATATTTAATTGATCTGTGTTATTATCACAGATTTTTAATTGATCTGTGTTATTGTCACAGATTTTTAATTGATCTGTTATTGTCACAGATTTTTAATTGTCTGTGTTATTGTCACAGATTTTTAATTGACCTGTGTTATTATCACAGATTTTTAATTGGTCCAGTGTTATTATTACTGATTTTTAATTGATCTGTGATTTTTATTGTCACAGATTTTTAATTGATCTGTTGTGTTATTGTCACAGATTTTTAATTGATCTGTGTTATTGTCACAGATTTTTAATTGACCTGTGTTATTATCACAGATATTTAATTGATCTGTGTTATTATTACAGATTTTTAATTGATCTGTGTTATTGTCACAGATTTTTAATTGATCTGTGTTATTATCACAGATATTTAATTGGTCCGTGTTATTATTACTGATTTTTAATTGATCTGTGTTATTGTCACAGATTTTTAATTGATCTGTGTTATTGTCACAGATTTTTAATTGATCTGTGTTATTGTCACAGATTTTTAATTGATCTTGATTGTCACAGATTTTTAATTGTGTTATTGTCACAGATTTTTAAATTGTTATTATGATATTTATTGTCACAGATTTTTAATTGATCTGTGTTATTGTATTTTTAAGATCTGTGTTATTGTCACAGATTTTTAATTGATCTGTGTTATTGTCACAGATTTTTAATTGATCTGTGTTATTATCACAGTGGTTGTGGCGTGGACACTTTAAAGTTTATTTCATCGACTATTACGCCACGTGCGTAAACTGTTTTATTGTAAACTGTTTTGTGTCCGTGTTCCAAATTTTGTACCCATTTGGTTCATAAAAAGCTTTGAAGTAATTCGACAAATATTCTCGTCCATTATCGCAATAAAAATTTACTACTTTCAAATTGGCAAGCTTCACATTTTGCTACATAATCTCGAAATACAGTTAGTAGTTCGGATTTAAAAGTTAGGAGATATGTGGCAGTATAATGTGTAAAATCATCAACGAAAGTTACAAAGTAATTTTTATTGTTAATAGTCGGTGAAGTGATTAGCCCACAAACATCTGTATAAATAATAAATAATGGTCTGTTGTTATGCTTTAGTTTTGAATTTATTGAATGGAAGTTTAGTTTTCCATAAATGCAAAAGTGACCAATATTCTTTGTGGGGACGACATATGCAAAAGTATGAACCTCTGCAACTAGATCCTGATGTTTTATTAAATTACATTTACCACTATGTATATGATCTAATCTTTCATGTCATAATTTAAAGTAGTTTGTACTTATTTTTATTCGAATTTCATTGACAATTTTTTTTTTGATAGAAAGGACTACACTAAATAAACCATTAATAGGCTTACCAGTTAATATGGTTTGTTTGTTACCATTTTGTATGCTAACTACGTTATGCTCATAGACTGTCTTCATACCACTGTCCAGCAGACATCGGACGGATAGTAGATTTGAGGTAGCATTCGATTTTCACTATTGACTGTGCATTCGCGTCCAACCATAAATACAAAACTTTCGGTGTTTGAAGTACCAGCTTCAGCAGTGTTTACGCTAGATTTGGGATCACCAATCTTCTCCGTCATTTTCTTGCAGAAGTAGCAATTTGGTTTTTCATGATTTCTTCTGCCACAGTGTTCATACATTATCTTCGAGTTCCTATACTGTGATGTATATTTATAATAATAATAATAATAATAATAATAATAATGATTTATTGTCCAACAGAAGTAATTCCAATAACAGGACAAAAATAATACACATGTATATATACATACATACAAAAAAGTAAATAAATTTACATCTCATTAATGGTACCAAAGAAGATATCATTGTAATGGAGGTCAGCAGAACGACACATAGTAGCAAGTGGTGAAGCAGTAAGGATGTTAGATCTAGAGAGAGGAAGAGAAAACGAAGTGAAGGAACGTGAGGTAAATCGGGGAATACGAAAGTTAAGGGAAGAAAGAAGAGACGGGCTATCAATAACTCCATGGACCAACTTCCATATGAAACGGGCACCTTGGCATTCACGGCGAAGTCCCAGAGATGTCATACCATGTCTATGGAGTAGCGATGTATAGTCAATCCCACGTTCCGGATACACTCCATCGGCTTTGAAGGATAGATATTTAAGAAAGCGACGTTGTACTTTCTCAATTGAAAGCTGAAGGTAGATGTAGTGTGGTGACCAGACTTGTGACGCATATTCCAATTTACTAACAACGAATGTAAAAAACAACGTCTTTAGTAGTTGGTCGTTTTGAAAAAATCGCGAAGCACGTATAACGAAGCCCAGTGTTCTTGATGCAGACAAGGAAAGATTTGTAATATGTTGAGAAAAGCTCATCCTAGAATCGAAGAGTACCCCAAGGTCATTGAAGGTGTCGACCTTCTTCAACAACTGGCCATTAACAATATAAATAGATGCAGTTGGATTCCGTTTGCGAGTGTAGGAAACAAAACAGCATTTGCCAATATTCAATTTCAACCTGTATCTAGTACACCAGTCGATAATGTATTGAATATTGTTCTGTAAGTACAGAACGTCATCCCAACTAGCTATAGACCCATAAACTTTTATATCGTCTGCATACGCAAGTACAGGACAGGATAGGTTTTCTAAAAGATCGTTTATGTATAAAACAAAGAGTAGAGGGCCTAAGCTTGAACCCTGCGGCACACCAGAAGATGGAAAAAAGGTGAACGATTTATAGCCATTATAGTGGACATAATTACATCTACCGATTAAATAAGACTGGATTAATCGTAAAAAAAGGAGGAGCTTAAACCAAAGTCAGAAAGCTTCTGAAGTAAAATCATGTGGTCAACAGTATCAAAGGCGCTACTAAAATCGGTATACACAACGTCAACTTGTCCTTGCTTATCTAAATCTTGACAAATGTATTGGCAGACCGTTACGAGGTTGGTGACTGTTGAACGTCCACGTGCGAAGCCATGTTGATGAGGCGATATAAATGACCTAGTGTTTTCATATAGGTAAGAAAAAATCACATTCTCATACACTTTGGCAAAATTGGACAGAATGGATATAGGTCTGTAGTTGTTAATTTCAGATTTTGCACCTTTCTTGAACACAGGGCAAATCCTGGTTCGCTGCCATAAATGAGGGAAGGAAGATGTTTTTATCGACAAATTAATTAGCATAGTTAAAGGTTTGGCAAAAACTGTTCCAAGTTTGCGTAAAATAAAGGACGGTATCAAATCATCTCCAGCTACAGCGTTGTCAGGAAAGGAAGCCATAATTTTAATTACATCCTCTTCAACTATAAGTGGCAAAGAAAATGGTATACGACTGGTCAAAGACTCAATATCAGTCAAAGATGACTCAGAGATATAGTTAGAATAAAATTTAGTAGCAAAACTATCAACAATTGCCTGAGGTGTATCTACTACAGCACCATTAAATGACAAAATACCTGGAATCCTAGTTGTGCCCTGTCTGTCGCGGATGTAATTAAATATCTTTCTAGGATTAGATGTAATATCAGCCTCAATAGACTCCATATACGAGGTATAAGCCACCGAAATCTGTGTTTTACAAAGTGAACGCAGTCTCTTGAATTCATTCTGATAGTAAAGCTTTCCTGTAGCAGTCCATTTACGTCGGTAATATGATTTAAGCTTAATATTGGCTATTATATTCGGGGTAAACCATGGTGGGTAATGTGCCTTCCCAGATGTAGAAGAAAACTTCGGAACACATTCATCAAAAATGCCGTAAAGATTGTAATAGAATTTATCTAATGCATCATCAACATCCTTCATCTCTTCCAGACAGGACCAATCCATGTTTTTAAGCTGAACGTGTATTTGTTGAAAGTTTGTACGTCGAAAATTGTACCGCAGATTTGAGTTAGATGGAAAGGCTGAGGGTGAAGACTTATGAAAATTTAAAGTAACAGCTAAAGCAGGATGATACGGATCCGTAGGTACAAAAGGTAAATCATCACGTTCTATATCGAGATTACATTCAACATTCGAAAAAGCCAGATCTAAAAGTCTTCCATCACAATTTGTTATAGTATTAAACTGTTTCAGATCAAGTGAGTTAGAGCAGCAGGAGAGCGTAGTGCATTTAGAACAATTCAATGTTTCATTGTTAAAGTAGGGAAGATTAAAATCACCAACAATAATAATTTGTTTATCCAAGAGAAATATTTCAAGACACTCGCACAACAACTCAAAATCATGTGCCGATATACTGGGAGGTATATACAAAACTGCAATGTAGAAACATATTGCATCAAGAAAGCATTTGCAGGCAACAATATCAACCATAGGGACAGTCGAAGTAATAGTAGTAGTATCAAGAACATCATACTTAATTAAGTGAGAGATAAAGCTAGGAACACACCACCACCAGTAGAACGATTAACTAACTCGAAACGCCTGTCATGCCTAACTACATTATATGAAGGTGGCAGTAATTCAGAGCTACCTATTGATTGGTCAAGCCAACTCTCAGTAATAGCAATAATATCGTAAGCACATACACATGCACTAGTAAAAAACGAGTGTGTTTTAGTTCGGAGACCTCTAGTATTCTGGTAATATAGATTGATAGAAGAAAAGCAACTGTTGGAACTTCCTAGTTTAAAGTCGAAGTAATGGATGGTATACCGTTTTTATACTTTATTCTAAGATTAGATTCACCATTCTTTAAACGATCAGCCAATTCAGCCCTAGCATTGTTATGGATCTCAATTTGCATGGGTGTACGGTCACGAAAAATAGATACTTTAGAAAATTTCGGTTTAGACTTCAATTTCGTAATGTTACGCAGAACAGAGTGAACACTAGCTTCAGATGAGAAACACACCTTAATAGGGCGCATGCGATTGGTATTTGTAGGATCAAATTTGCCCAGACGAGAAATTTTTAGGTTAGGATCAGAAACCTGAAGAGATGAACACATGTCGTTAACGAAGCCAGTATCCAATCCTATCTGCTCGTTATTAGTACCGCAATTGGATTCATTACAGCCGAAAATAATAATATTTGTTTTACGTCTATCCCGATCAGCTATCTCCTGAATAATCCTCTCTGAATCCAGAAGAGATAATGAGTTGGAAGAGGAGGATTCTTTTAATGATTGCTTTAGGTTTTTTATGTCTTCTTGCAAAGAGGCTATTACTGATTTTAGACTGTTGATGTCATTGCCCAAAGGAATACAATTTTTACAAGTCCACGAAAACCCAGCGTTTGCATGTATCTTACGCGCTTCAGAAGGTGAAACTTTAACACAGTCAATTCTATAAGGTTTTTTACAAACACAGCAATTAATCAATTTGTGGGGCTCATCCGGCACACCGCAACATGAACACGGCGACATAATTTTATATATATAAATATCCAATTAATCAATTTTTGATTGGTGATAAGGATTTAAATGGGATACACTTTTCACGCCGAGGTGCCTGTCACGGCGACTTTTTAATTAGACAAACAAGGTTCAGAAGGCAACGGAACTATGCACCAACAGAAACAATAGGAAAGTAGTGGGATACCAGTAATCAAAATTAATCAATATATATCTAAATTCAATGTGTCTGTATATTTGTCATAAATGGTATATTTTCTAATGTACACATAAAATGAAAGGAATGTATTTTTCTATCAGAAAAAGTTGACGTATTTTTCTGCAATAAAAACCAGATTCGGGAGATCGAATAAGCCGGTAACAATTATCGCTTAAATTTTTGTAGTATTAATCAACTCACCAGAATAAAAGTTGAAAAATCATAAACTACACAGTTTGCACTATCTAATGATAGAAAACACACATTTAATAAGGAACTTTTAACTACTCAAAAACACAAATAAAGCAAGAGCTCGGATAGATGTGTCTATCTCGTATTGGTACCAATGCTATACTCCTACTTATGTCCATTGCTTTGCTTGAATTCCTTAAAAACCCTTCTAGGTTTAAATTGATTTGTATTATTATTGCGCCTTGGTCCTAGAGATGAGCTGAAATTTTTGGCAGCCAAAACTTTTGACATCGTAGGACTTAGTTCTTCCTGCTTCTTTGACTCATAATCTAGTAGTCGAGTTTTAAATTAAGCTAGATTTAAATTATTTTCCGCTACTGTTTCTAATGCTCTACTTATTCTATCGTAAACATTTGGAAGGGTCAACAATAAATGAGAAAGTTTATCTATTTTATTTAATCATGCACCAGTTGCAAGTAAATAAATTATTCATTATTGTATCAAATTCAGTAAAATGCTGCATCATTGAGACATCTCCCTGGAATTTTAAATTCAAACGTTGTTTACGAACAGAAAGTAACGTAGAAACGTTCTCTCTTTCATAGATTGCATCTAAAGCAGCAAAGATATCTTTCGCGTTGAATGGTCTTTCCGGAAATTAAGAAATGCGTCACTTAGATATTCGCTAACGATACTTGTAGCTAATTCTTTTTTCCGCTATCTATCCTTAATTACTTCGGTTGGTATGGTGCTTTCAACTATATCCAAAACTTCATATTCACTCAACAAAGCTTTTACACGGAACTTCCATAAAGAGTACTTTTCACCTTTGAATGGTAACATATTCCACTATTATGTATTTCTGTCCATATTCACTATTTTGATTAAAACCGTATTAAATTCACATTCTTTCGCATATGTACTACGCGTGTACTGGGTCCATAACCTATTCACCTATTCGTATATAGAGTATTTGTCAAAAATAAAAAATACTTATTTGAACACCCTTTTTATTTTAAATATATATTTCGTCTGTTTCGAATGGGAGCGTAGAGACCACTGGCTTAAATTTTCAATCGTATTATGGAATCTTATACGCAAAGTACCCCCTTGCCCTTCTCTGTGTTGATCCAGTCCGTCGCATACGTCTTATGATTTGTTTATGTTATTGAGCGAAGTGCACCCTTCAGACTAAATAATGACATCATGTAGGGTACATTTTTGTATTATTCTCACACTGACAATACAAATTGAGCTAATACATTAATAAAATTTATTTAATTTCAAAGCCTAGTATTCTTAAGAAATTAAATGGTTGCTTCAGCAATTATTGCACAAGCTATAAACGTTGACGTTGCGCCTCTAACATTTAAAACATCGACACATACAATATATTTAATTTCATTACTTTTATTATTGCAGATGAAACATCCAGAACTATTTTTAACATACTCCGTAGGTATGTGTACGCTATGTGGATATCGATTGGAAGTGACCTAGACCTCCACATTCTCATTTCAACAAGTATTGTAGTTCGAATAGAGAGTTCTATATGATAAACATATTTATTTTGACTTGTATTTCAGAAATAAAAATTAGAACGGTATCATAAATCATAATTCCAGGCGTGTGCTACAGTAATCGACAATTTAAAATATAAAATCAATAATTACTTTACGCATAGCTTAGTGTCAACGCCAGAGTTCATGAACTTAAAATCCACAACATTGACCTACATCCCCGCATTAGATGTGAGTGAAAGTAAACACAGCTTTAACGTGATATAAACACTTTGTTGTTTAATTAAATATTTGAAGTACGTAAGCTGTATAAAATGGTTGATTGCACATTCGTTACCACATGCTTAACCAACGAATTTTATTTGAGATAAACAAACAGATTTGTACGAAAACGTATGTGGTTGCATTAAGTGGAAAACAATCAGAGACTTTAGGAATAATAAAAAATGCACTGTGACCATTAACCGAATCCGAGAGCGTGGAATTCCGTAATGTCTTATTTTCATTTATGTTCAACAACGTTATTTTGATTTTATTACTCTGGTAGCCAGTCGTTCCAGAAGACCGTACTTGTAATACAATACTTTATTTTTATCTGGCATAAAAAAGTTTCGATAAAGTGCAGAACCTAGTCTTTCTTGAGCAATTTAATAAATAATCGTCTTTCCTAAAATATGATTGTGTGACTGGAACTAAAGTAAATCAATTACTCTTAATCACTGATGAAGTTGTTAAGAATCCTTTTATCAAAAAGAATCATCCGTCTTAAGAATGCGCGACCAGTCGAGCACAACGACAAACTCTCTCCATAAACGATAATGGCAAACATTTTTTAAAATTGCGATGTCAATTTTTTAAAAGTTACAAAATTCATTGGTAAATGGAAATTATACTACCAATTGCAAGTTGATAAATATCTAAATATTGAATTGTATATTTTCTAGGATTTTTAGCAGTTTCTAGCTAATTTTCATTTTCTGCATTTATTATACAATACACTATTAAGAAATTTTGTTAATTTTAAAATACATATTGCATGGTATTATAAAAAAATGGCTGAACATTATATTGAAACAGAAAGAACTGTTCATAGAAATTTGTGCAATATATGTAAGTATTATGAAAATAGAATAATTCAAAATGCAGAACACCTACAGAATTCATTAGACGCTTTTGTAAGACGACTTTATTTGTGTCAAGAAGTGAACGGGCAGCATTTTGAACATATTATGAGTTTGTTTATTTATCTATATTTCTATTTCATTAATTTTTCACTATTTTTTAAAATTATTTCTCATTAAACAACTTTATAATGTACGTCTTTGTATTTTGGGAGTAAGTAGCTCTCAAATGCTCTAAAGTTAAACCCTTGTTCCTATTTTAAAAAAACAAGATGGTGTCCTGCCCACATCAATTGCACAAAACAAGTGAAATTTATGTCAAAATCTTGGCTATATTATACAGTTTAATGCTACCAAATATCAAATCTAAATTTCTAAGCGTTTGCCTGTTATTCCACTTGGTGCAATACTTTAGCCGCACCCTGTATAACATTATACAGTGCGGCTTTAAAATGCGGCCCTCCCTTCCTTCCGCCCGCTAATTTATGATCGGTTTAATAGAGAGGTTCCATGAATGAGGTTAATACCAGATATTCTGTACTACATTCTTGAAGTAAAATTTCTATTTAGTTTCAAAAATTGATGACAGGAGGCGATATTGTAAAACATGTCTCTGTTAGATTTATACTAGCTTGTATATGTCATAAAATAGAAATTTGTTAACATAAAACACACTCAGCAATCATAAATGTAATGATCTAATAACATTACATGAAGAAAGCCCAAATTCTGTTGGAAATAAGGAAGAAAAGGAAAGACACGTTTTGGTGACATATCTTTCAAAGCAAGCTGGTCGTCTAAGCTTAATTTATTAATTCCTGAAGATCTTAACATCATACGTGATTTAAAATTATCTAAGAAATAGTGTGAAATACTTAGTTGCTTGCTAAAAGGTTGGAATCTCCATCAAGAAAATACAAAAATATGTATTTGTCGTAATCGTCCTTCTGAATTTAAATATTTCGCTTAGTGTTTTGAAATAACATTTCTTCTCTTATGACTTGGCCAATTTCTTACACATACGAGTGGCGTACGCATGCAATCTTCCATTTAATGTAAATTACAAGTAAAAATTTACGCACTATATTCACCATTGGACGGTTAAATAACCTTATGAATTGTGGCATACTGATACCTATACGACAGGACTGCATTCTAATTTGCAATTCGAGGTTGTTGCAACCCCCTTAACACTCCTACATTGGATGTCGTACGCGTAAGCCATGTTTACTTATAAAAACAAGTCGTCTATTACTACATACATATGTACATACATAATATATCGTACAGACGTATTCCATTCTATCATCTATGTAATCAATGTTAACTAGTATTACTTGTTAATTTTGAATAAGCTTCTATATTGTTCCATCACTACTTAATTAGTAAAGTAGTAATGGAGGAAGTAGTAGAAGGGATTAATGACATCAAGATATGTATGAAAGAGATAAAAGAAAATCAAAAAGAATTTCAAGATGAAGTATTAACATTAAAACGAGAAAATATGCAACTGAAAAAGAAAGTGCAAGAACTAGAAAATAAGCTTACCAGAATTGAAAAAGAGCACAAGAAAGAGAATATTGTAATTAAAGGATTGGATCCGAAAGAAAATATAAACAAAATCGATGTACAAGAGTTCATAGAAGATAAGATGGGCATCAAAGTGGAGATAAAAGAGGTCGAAAGGATAGGAATCAACAAAAGTAAAATGATTATTAAGGCGAAAATGAATAATATGGACAACAAAAGACTTGTAATGAAAAATAAAAAATAAGCTAAAAGGAACAAAATACTTTATTGACCCGGAATTCACAAACGAAGAAGAAAAAATACAGAAAAAGTTAAGGGAAGTGGCAAGAGTTGAAAGAGACAAAGGAAAGCAGGTTAAGGTCGCATATCAAAAAATGAGGATAAATTCAGAATGGTATAAATGGGATGTGCAAAAGCAAGAACTGACAAAAAATGAAACTAATGGTAGGCCAAAAAACTAGTTAAAGTAATGAAAGACGGATCACAAAAGGTAACGAACGCAGCAGAAATAAGGACAATGAATAAAGAGACAACGGAAAATAACAAGAAGAAAAGAAATATGAGATATAATGTACGATTTGGAACGTGGAATATAAGAACACTACTCGAAACGGGAAAAATGGAAGAGGTAGGGAAAGAATTGGAAAAATATAAACTAGGAATACTAGCGCTTCAAGAAGTAAGATGGGGAGGAGAAGGAAGAATAGACAAAGAAAAATACTCTATATTATACGCAGGAGAAGAAAAGCAAGGAAGTCATGGCACAGCGTTTATGCTGGACAAAAGGTTCAGAGACAAGATTATGCAGTTTAATAGAATAAATGGTAGAATCTCATACATTAGAATTAAAAATGAAATAGCAAATATTTCAATAATAAACGCGTACGCACCGACAGAAGGGGCATCTGTAGAAGAAAAAGATATATTT
Organism: Holotrichia oblita; assembly: GCA_023690525.1. Taxonomy (NCBI): domain Eukaryota; kingdom Metazoa; phylum Arthropoda; class Insecta; order Coleoptera; family Scarabaeidae; genus Holotrichia; species Holotrichia oblita. Next base: position 94,585,056 of record CM043017.1, on the reverse strand, counting down.
TACGAAGCATTAGAAGAACAGTGTGAAAGAATATCAAAACACGACACAATAATAATAGCAGGCGATTTTAATGGAAAAATAGGACAAGAGGAATACTGGAAGAATGTAGCTGGAAAGGAAACAGTACATGAGATAACATCCGATAACGGAGCGAGATTATGCAATCTGGCAACAGAAATGGACTTAACAATAGCAAGTACTAAGTTCAAACACAAAAGGGAGCATAAAATAACGTGGACTTTCCGAGGACAATTAAGCGGCAACCAAATTGATCATGTATTAATTACAAGAAAAAGAGAAAAGATGATTCAAGATGTCAGATCATTTAGAGGTACAAGTATAGATTCGGATCATCTCCTAGTAATTGCAAAAATAAAATTAAGGGTTACAAATGATAAAAATACGAAAATAACTAGCAAGAAATGGAATATAGACAATTTAAAAAGAGACGAAAGTTTAATAAAATACCAGAAAGAAATTGAACAAGTGTTAGAAGAACAGAATAGACATGAAGACAAAACTGAGAAATACGGTAATTGAAGTATCTGAAAGAGTTTTGGGAAGAAAAAGGAAGGAAATTAAAAACGATTGGTTTGACAGAGAATGTGAAGCAGTAATTGAAACAAAAAGGACAGCAAGAATAAAATGGCTAAAAACTAAAAAACTAGAAGACTACAAAATATATAGCAAAATAAGGAAGGAAGGTACAAAACTAGTGAAAATCAAGAAACAAAAATGGATAGAAGAAATAATGGAAGAAATAGAAGCAGACAATAAGAATAATAGTAAGCTCTACCAACGTATAAGAAAGCAAAAGAGGAAAAAGAATATAACAGCCAGCATAGACAAGAAAGAGTGGGAAGAATATATAAAAAACACATCTAAAATATGTGATGAAGATGCTAATGAAGAAACATTAGAAGAAAACGTAAGAGATGAAGAAATAGAAGAGCCTTCAAAAAATGAATTTGACGAAGTAATGAAAGATTTAAAGAATGGAAAAGCCTCAGGGCCTGATGATATTTGTAACGAAATGATAAAAAACGCTGGAGATGAGATGAGAAAAAGATTATACGAACTGATGTTGCAAATATGGAGAAAAGAATCGATGCCTGCAGAATGGAAAATAGGATATATAGCGCCCATTCCAAAGAAAGGAGACCTAACAAACTGTCAAAACTATCGACGAATAACGTTGCTGAACACTGCGTACAAAATATTAACAACGCTAATTTTAAAAAGATTGAAACCATATTCAGAAAGTTTATTAGGAGAACATCAGAACGGATTTAGAAAAGAAAAGTCAACAATAGATGCTATACATGTATTAACACAAGTGATTGAAAAATGCTACGAAAATGACATCGAGTTGCATATAATATTCATAGACTTCAGGGAAGCCTTTGATAGTTTGAAGAGAAGCATGATAGCAAAAGACGCAAGAACACAAGGAATACCTGAAAAACTAATAAGACTGATCAAAATGACGATAGAAGGATCAAAGGCAGCAGTAATTACACATGAAGGGATAACAGAGACAATAGAAGTAACAAAAGGTGTGAGACAGGGGGATGGACTATCAGCGACATTGTTCAATATTGCTATGGAAGGAGCAATAAAAGGAAGTAAGGCAACCGGAAATATAATATCAAAATCTGTTCAAATAATAGCATACGCAGATGACATCGCGGTCATATCGAGGAATAGGAAAAGTCTTGAAAAAACGACAACAAAGTTATTATATGAAGCAAGAAAAAGAGGACTAGAGGTTAACCAACAGAAAACAAAATACATGAAAATAAGCAGGACAAACAGAGAAGAGACACATTTAAAGATCAAAATAGGGGAAGAAGAATATGAAGAAGTGAAAGCTTTCAAATACCTCGGAATCATGATAAACAATAGAAATGACAGACGTATGGAAATTATGCAAAGAATTCAGTCTGGTTACAACGCGTATTACAAATATAGGGACATCATGAAAAGCAAAATTATAAGCAAGACGACGAAATTAAGGCTATATAAAACTGCAATAAGACCTGTGGTAGTTTATGCAGCTGAAGCAATGTGTTTAACGAATAAGGAAGAAGAACAGTTAAAAGTGTTTGAGCGAAAAATAATTAGAAAAATATTCGGCCCCAAGAAAGAAGGCGACGAACAGTATAGAAGACTGATGAACTTCGAGATAGTGAAACTCCTAGACGGAGAAGATATAGTAAGAATAATAAAATCAAAACGAATAAGATGGTATGGACATATAAATAGAAAAAACAAAGAGACAATAATAAGAAGGATAATCAATTGGAAACCGAAAGATTCCAGGCCCAGAGGAAGACCAAAAACCAGATGGGAAGATCAAGTACTGAGTGATTTACAAAAGATGGGCGTAACCGGATGGAGAGACAAGATGAAGGACAGAAAAGAATGGAAAAAAGTCGCGGATGAAGCAAAGAATCATAGCAGCCTATAGATAGAAAGTACGAAGAAAATGAGAAGCGGAATGACCCACCGCTTTAAAAAACGATTGGGGTCTGAAGAGCTCTCTTGAGCGGTTCCAGTTCCGAGAGGAACGTATAACCTAATATATATATATATATTGTTCCATCACCAGTATTATGAAAACATGGCGTTATATATTCTCCTGAAAGAGATTGTCTAATGTTCTGTTGGCCTTTTGATACCGTAACTTATGCCTACATTAATTTTAGTGAAAGAGCATTTAATACCCTATAATAACTAAACAAGCGTTTCGTGTAAATATTTGTATGTACAAATACAATTAATACAAAAGTCGGGCAACCACACATATAGTGCCATCCCCTTCAGGGATTATAATCAATGTAATAATTTCAATAAATAAGAATTCAATATAAAACGATTTAGGTTCAAGGAAAATCATCAATGAATACACCCCTTTACTTCATAAATTGTCAGAATGCAATGCAAGGTCAAATACTGTAAACAAAAACTAATGTGAGCTCCAAAAAAAGGTTACGAGAGTTCTTTTTATACTAAGAATTTGATAAAACATATTTTACTCTAATCAATTATTATAGAGCACACGATAAATACTGATCAAAATCAAACTATGATTAATATGTTAGCAGTTAGCATATAACACAATTAAAGTCGTTAGCAAAGTTTCTAGTTCTCTTCAATTTGCAATGCATCTTTTTCGTAACTCATTCATTGTTGTAAATATGAAACTGAATATACACTAACCTGTTACAATGCCGCTTACGTCCCTGTTTATTTAACACTGAAGTCACTATTTATAAACAATTGCCATTTTCAAAAACTCGTCAAACACTCCGTACGACTGATGCACTAAAACTAAATCTTTCAACCTTATCTTTAAGGTGTAACATGGGAAGGGATTTGTTGAGTTGGTATAAAAAGTCATTAAAAAGCAATACGTTACTAATATAAATTTAATACTGCACTTTTTTGCATTCTTTCTTCTTATGTATGTATATGCTGCATTGTGTAGGGATTATTATTATACCAGCGTTACATATTTTTAAAATCCATAAAAATATGAATTACAATAAAACCATTCACAGATTTATTCCAGGTTACTGCTCCTGCTATAAAATTGATTTAAGTGTAATTCAAATTGATTATTATATCGATAAGGTAAATAACAATAAAATTCAGTGAACCACATTTAGGTTTAAAATAGCAAATTTAGTTCCGTCTGTAATTAATTGAGTTTGAAATTTAAACTCCTTTTTTCATATATGGCCATTATTTATTTTATTCCACCGTGAACAGAAAAACGTGAAACAGGAGGCATTCTGTAATCCTAAAGATGTGTATTTACGTTCATTACATATCAAACTAGGATTAATGAAGCATTTCGTTAAGATCATGGACAATACTTGAAACAGAAGTGTCATAAAATTAGTGAGGTAAAAATTAAAGCAGGAATATCTGTGAGTACACAAATATGATCAACTGCAAAAAGCAGCTGTGTAAGCATTCGAAAATGCTACTCATAGTATTTTTGGAAATCGAAAGACAGAAAATTACTTATAACATCTTATACAAGTTTGAGGTGTAATATATTTTTCTCCACTGGCACCTAGATTTCTTCCCGAATAAACTTGGCGCAGTAAGCGATGAGCACGGAATGAACACTTCCATTAGAGATTTCAGATTCAGCTAGACATATTAATGTCGACCGATTATCGCTGGACCATAAAGAGGGATACTTCGCAGGTGGAGTATAGCAGAAAATTATCATTTCTTATTTTCTAGAGGACGCAGAATTTTTTAATATTGTGTAGTTGAGAATCATATAAATGGCGGTCTCTTTAAAAGCTTGAGTAATGAGATAAAATCGATATCATGTTTGAATTTGGAAAAAAATAGAATAGTCAGAATCACATATTGTTCTTTCCGAGATGAAGAAATGTTTACTCTTCTCTATCTCAGTGTTATCAATTAAGTAACACCGACTTTATAAACGATATGGTTTGGAAAGTTACAAAGTGCCGAACTCTCGTCACTTTATTCTTAATATACCCTCAAACAACAGGCTCAAATGCAAGTAGAGATAAAACAAAACAATCCTTCAAGTTATGTGGATGTTATGTAACAAGGAAACGTTACGCAAGCAGATATACGTAACCGTAGATCCCAAATGCCATAGTACATTTCCCAACTTTAGTACCACACGCTACAAATAACATTTTTCACTATGAGCTACAAATTGCAATGAAAAGTATGTTCAAAAAGTTAATATACAGTTATTGAAATATATTACAACAGCTTACAAATACACACAGATATTTAGAGTTGTAATTCAAACAGTGTCAGGGTTGAATTTATTTGAGGCAATGCTTACAAAATAAAAAATTCTATATTAATTAGTATTGTACTATAGGTATAGTGTACATGTTAAAGACAACGACATCGATTATAAACAAATATGTTTAAACGAAAAAAAAAGGGATTACAGAACGTTACTGCAACTTAACAAAGATTATAAATAGAAAGACCTCACTTGTGAACCAAGCGGTTGTTCGTTAGTTTCAGATTGTTTTATAGCATATTCCTAATCTGCTTCTCGTTTGAAGTCGAACCATAAATCATGTAGAAAATTACAAATTGTTCATGTTAAAATCAAAGAAGTATTAACAATTGTAAACTTGTTATAGTAACAGCTACGTTCGCCAAGATTTTTTTTAAGCGGTTAATGAAAGAATGGTTTCTGGCATATAAATCGACTTTTGATACTAAGTCTCAACTATTGGCCAAACCGAAAGAAAAATCAGTGTTATTAGATCGGGTACTTCAACGAATATTGTTTCGATATCGGCGACCATTATTGTGGAGAGTTCGGCGGAGTTGAGTGAGCACAATGGCCTCTTATTTAATCCCGGTAAAACCACTTTGCTTAATTCTACAGTCATCTTCGGTTTGTAATAGATATAGTACATACGCAGATTGTTAGAAAAATCAATATCGCAGTACCCAACGGTTTCTTTCTTTCTTGAATCGACGCTGGATTTTTGTCTGTAATTCTGGTATCATTGTCACACATTGGAGTGAAAGTTATCTTCCGCTTTTTATGGAATGCGAAATTTAAGCAATACTGTTGGGATTAACAGTTGACGTATGTTCTGATTTGTATATATCGTATGACTGTATCATCAAGAAAGTTTCTGAAATTTTCTTTACTTCTATGTATTTATATGAAAGGCGAAGCTTCCAAAACTTTACATTGAATAAATGTAACTGCAGCAATCGTGTAATAACTCGTTTTAGGCATTAAAACTCTTATAAAGTAAGCCAAAGACAATAAGAAAGTATTCAAAACTGCACTAGCATCGCAAACATATATGTATATGAGATTCTGCATTTTAATATTTCTGTGGGCGGAATCTGCCTTGTAGCATGATATTCAATTCACAGTTAAGAGTGTGTTTAATGATGGTTTCTTTTAAACGTGTAGAATAAACGTATAAAGTTAGGTTTATTGCGTTTATATGCCGAACATACCCAAGTAGCCGTATTTCTACTGGATAAACATCTTTCGCAAACGAAACGGAAAAATCATTTACGTGCAAAATATTACTAGTTCATAAAAAAAAATTAAATATTTTTCAGTACTTGCATCTGTAATATTTGACTCTAGCAGTGATTGTTAAATAGGTTACTTTGTCTTTGGCAAAAGTAACTTCGTATAAAAGTTGTGTTAAGAAATGTAACAAAGCATAACACATATCACGCTTCAAAGCTTTTCAGAACCACTTTAGATATACATTATGTATGTCAATTATAATCTACTGTCACTAATTCTTTCTAACCCATGCTATGATATATGTAATATATATACATCGTATCTGTTATATGATGGAAATGCTATAACTTCCATATTCAATATTTGTCATAAAAATCTTGACGATACTAATACGATCTTTAGTACTGCTTCAAATTAGAGTAGAACGACTATATTTAAAATTGAAAAAGCATTTCCTAACTATTAACAATTATATTTTCTCTAATTGAATCTCATTATTTGCGTTTCCATTCATGCGTCAAATAAACTTACACGTCATCATTCTTTTGGTAATGAACTTTAACGTATCTGGATTTCATTTCCAACACCCATGGATTTAGATATGATAACCACACCTGTGAAGCTCTACTTTAAGGTCTTACAAATATATTGACGCAGAATTTACTTTAAATCGGTAGTTCGCAACCTGTACGATACGCCGCCTAAGGAGGATACGGCATAAATATATTTTGTACTTTCATCTCAACTTTTACGCGTTGAGAGATTGCGAAAAGCTATTGTTCAGAAAAGTATACCCACAACCATCTCATGGATGTATATAGTCCAGTAATTGCTAACAATACTTCATAGTTTCACAGTTCATAAAATTTAGCCAGATACGTTTATTTTAACGGATTCTTGTCATGAAAAATGTAAGATTAAGTAAAACGAATTACTATTTTAAACAAAACAAAAAGTAGTAACACAAGGAAATTCTATTTCGAACCAATTAACTTTTTTAAACATTAAATATAAATCATTTCGAAATATATTCATATTTTCCTTAATCAACCTGCAGTAGGCGTTCGCAAACTTCAATCAATTCCTCCAAAATAAAATAATCAAAAACTTTTAACCAAACACATGCAAGATATGGTGCAATTTTTGCTAAAACAGAATGTATTACTTGAACATTTTGCACAATTGCATCATATACACATCTAAATTTAAACTTTAAATTTATCTAAGATACATAAGCTTGACAATTCTTAATAAGAAGTTTTATCGGGTAGTCCTTGCAAAGGACCCATTGGAGATTCTCAGTCTTTGCACTAATTTCTATCGTACATATCTAAATGAATTATATAAGAACTTCTTTCACTCGGAAATTATAAAGTACAGTTGTTGTGATGATCCAGAAAATGTTTCAGTAAACTGAAAAGAAAGTGCTTGGCGGTAGCATAATTTCATCTAATTTGTCACACATCTTATATTTCAGCCACTGACTAGGAATTACAAAGGTTAGAATGGAGTAGTGATCGTTTTAAACTATAAAGTGACTCCTCTTAACAACCATTTCTGTTATCTAATTGTGTAGTAAATGTAATAGTAAAACAGTCATAAAGCGGAAGAATGGTGGAATGAGACTAATTATAAGTCGTCAATCATTTGGCGGTAAGCTCTGTGTGGAAGGAGTCTCGGCTAGCAGTCCTAGAAGAAACAATAATGAATAATCTGAAAGAGTTTAATGCACATCAAGAACTTGAGTGATGTAATTATGAGTAATATAAATGAAATGTAAGGGTTATTGATTGTTATGTTTTAATTTTATTCCTCCGCTATCTTATAGTTATTGTTGCCAAAATAACAACGCACAATGTTTTTGCAAAACATCAACTTTTAGACCGTTTTTCTTTTTAAGTTGTTTTAGTACGTCTAGACAACGTTCGTACATTATGTAGATTATTCTAAAATGCCTCTCCAACTCTACCACCTTTACCAGACTGTGTGGTTTTATAAGCCAAGCAACAAAACAAAATGTAAAATCGAAGTGAAACTTCCACTTTCTATTCGTGCATGTCGTTGACCCTAAATATTTGCCTTATCATTACACGGTACTGAAGCGCGCCAAAAGCTCTTTGCAAACAAGGAATCCTGCTGTTATGTTTTGCAGCATCTTATATTGGAAAATCTCGTAATAAATTCATGAACCTGCACGTGTAAGGAAATAAAGGGTGTTGCTATTCTAACGTAACTTTAAAGTATCGTATTTTCTAGCTAAGTGAAGGAAACAACCACAAGCAATGGAGTGAACTTGTTTACAATCTTAGTTGAAACGTGTTCCGTTTTAACGACCAATATAGCGGTCGTCGTACGAATTATTCCGGCTCACTACTAAATGGATACGAAAATAAATTTAGCATATAATAACGAATATAAAGTAGAATTTTTTGAAATGAAAGCTTTTAATCAGCACTATACTACCATAGCATTTGTATTCTAAAATAAGAAAAAGAGTGGACAAGAAGAGAGAATTTGGAGAGGAAATACATACATGTCATTGATGATAAAAGTAGCCGAATAGAAAGATAGTAACTAATAAAAAATTGCAACTAAATAATTTATTCAAAAACATTCCAATTTGCTCAGAAATACGAAGTATGCTACAAAAATAATGGCTTTAATTAATTTTTAGTCGTCTTCAAGAAAATTGGCTCTTATTAGATCTTACTTTATTTATTTAAGCTCAAGCTCATCGTGACTTTCACCTGGCATGTGGTTTTATTAGAAATATTAGTTTTGTAACTTAAAAGCCTGTACTGTTTCATTCGTATTTGTTAAAAGTGTATTCACAAAACAAAGCAAAAAAAAAGAAGAAAAACATTTCTATACGCGTCCATATAAAAAGACATCTCCGATACCGGATATATACCTACAGTGTTCTGGATTCTTGGTTGAAACTATATTAGAAGTGGACCTTCTACCGAAACAATGCCTACGACTAATACAATTTCCACGCGATCTTAAACGGCAAAGACTAAGAAAATTCGGGCCGAAACCTGCGGTGCCTCCAATACTAGCTCAGCTGTCTCAATAGTTAGTCGGGAAAGTGAAGAAAATCCCGAAGGTGTACTTTTGGTAGAATTAAGAGACAGACTGGCTACTGATAATTACCAGGGTAAGGAACTAGAGGAAAAAATTGAACAGAAAGACTATAAAATTGAATATTTAAACAACAAATGCGAAAACCAACACAAAATAATAGAGGATCTACGCCGCAAAATAAATAAACTTGTAAAAGATAGAGCTCTTACGATACAGCCACAAATTAAGAACTCTATTGACCATAAGCATGACGACACTGGACGGGGGGTGTCTCCTGCTCGGATGCAACAAATTACAATCCCTTGTAGGGGCAGTCCTATGCAGAAGAAGGAACCTACCAATAGCCGAAGGCAAGTGAGTAATCGAATTCCACATCCTTCTATAGACGATAGCATACATTTCTGAGACAGGAGGAGCTCTGATTTCAAGGGTTCTCGTATTGGGTGACAGTCATGTTCGTGACACTTCTCAAATTTTAAGGTCCTTTCTGGACGCGAACAGCAGCTTGGTACAAACGTTTTACAAATCAAATGCTACTTTTGCTGGAGTTACGTGTGATATTGACAACCTGACCGATGGTTATGGTTTGGCTGACTACGTCATCATACAAGCTGGTTCGAATGATGTTCTGGGAGGTTGCCGTTTCGATGCTGACTACGTTAGAGAGACCGTTGCTAAGTTAAATCATACAAACGTTTTATTTTTGAATGTACCGTTCTGGAATGAACGTTCAGTTTTGAAAAATCTTATATTCGACTATAATTGTATGTTATATTATATATTAGAGTCTGTAGGTAGTAATGTGAGTTATATAGAGATAAATAACATGTTGAATTATATGCTTCTAAGACCAGGGACGGATTACACATACATTCTCGCGGAAAAAACAAATTATACAATTGTATCACACAATTTTTTATCCAGAGTGGGAAGTATGAGAGACCGGTGTCACAGTTCCTAAATACAGCAAATCTAATTTATATCCGGGTTTCACCTGACAAAAATGTAAAATTTGACGAGCCCAAGCAGTCGAATTTTTAGCAAACACCGCCACACTTGACAAAAAAGACACAAATCTTTTCGGGATACGCGACAATTCTATTGCTGTAACTTCAACAAATGACAAATATCAAACAAATATGGAGAGTACTTCAAAACTCTTTGTAGTACATATAAATATCCAAAGTATTTTTAACAGAATCAATTTATTTGATGGGTTTTTGGTTGATTGTAAGGTTAAATTTGATGCTTTATGCCTGACTGAACATTGGTTGTCTAGACAAAATTATGTTGTAGTAAATTTAGATAATTATGTAGTTGCAGATATATATTGTAGAACAACGCACAGAGATGTGGGTGCAATGATTTGGTTGCGTAGTGATGTTGGTTTTAGAGTAGATCGAGGCATTGGCTGCCTATCTAGTGAGATGCATTGTGAAATAGCTGCAGTTCTTTTAACGAGGTGTGAAATTATGATAATTTGTATTTATAGACCTCCCAGCGGCAATTTTGATTTCTTTATGACGGTCATGGATTCCGTCCTGCGATGCTGCTTTGACAGACGTGTAATAATTTGCGGTGATTTTAACGTAAGATTTAATGCAGGAGATAGCGATGCAATTACGTTGTGTGATTTGTTGTATTCTTTTGGTTTTGTCCGAACAATACACGAAAATACCAGACTTAATAATTGCATTGATAATGTTATGTATCTACTTTTTATATTTGTAGGTTCGCACTTAAAGACATCGTTGTAGATAGGTACTTTAATATATGTATAATATATTATAACAATTGTACTACACATATTGTATATATGACGGCTAGATACAGAGTGACGATGTGTTACAACGTGTTACAAACAAAAAACGATTGCTACAAAAATATATACAAAAATACATTTACATTTTAAAAGCCTATTGATAATTATATTTCATCGGTGTTTGAACCAAATCTAAGTGACCATGCTGGGCCAGCTGTTACAAGTCCCTTTCAATAAATAGAGCTACTCTTCAACTATATTCAAGTGTCGACCTATAACGCAAAGAGAAAAAATTTCTTTTTTTAACATGGTAAGTAATTTAAACTGGAGCTTTATAGGTAATAATAATATCAGTTTTACTAGTAAATTTTCCGTTTTTCATAGTAACATTGTTGATGCGTTTAAGCTTGCTTTTCCGTTCAAATTTATTAGGGAGAAGTCTCCCAAGAAAATCCAAAAAATGGTTCACGAATCATTTACGCAATATGCGAAATAATTTAAATCTACTTCAAGAACTGTACAAAATTTATCATACAGAACAATTAAACATTACTGTTAAAAGCTACAAAAAACAGTATGTAGACGCAATTAATAAGGCAAAATTATATGCTAATAACTTGTATGTACAGACTTCTGCCAATAAACCGAAAGCGATGTGGTCCCTTATTGGTGCGGACCGACGGCATGTACCTGCAAACAAGACTGATGAGTGTTTGCTGACTCCGGATGCATTTAACAACTATTTTCAGAATATAGCATCAAATATTACTGCAGTATTGCCTTCTTCATTTTATGATCAATCGTTATTATCACATTCGATACCAAGTAATTCATTTAAACTAGGGGGTGTTTCATTTAATGAAGTTCGTGATGTTATTTTTGCGCTGAAGTCATCTGATACGAGAGATGTTTATGGTCTATCCACAAATATACTGAAATCAGTGAAAAATGAGATCATTGTACCACTGACAAAATTGATTAACTTGAGCTTTCGGTCGGGCATCTTTCCGGACGAACTAAAATTTGCATCTGTTATTACCTTGCATAAGAAGGGGGACGTTAACGACGCTTTGAACTATAGGCCAATCTCTATTTTACCGGCGATTTCAAAGGTTTACGAGAAGTTAGTTAAAAATAAAGTTACATGCTATTCTGAAAAAAATTCACTATTCTGCCCAAATCAATTCGGCTTTAGACAAGGAAGGTCCACTACTGCAGCCGTTCTGGATTTTGTTGATTTCGCCTTGGCATGTTTTGAAAGTGGCGAGTATTGTGCGGCTACATTTTGTGATATTAGTAAAGCGTTCGATTGTGTTGATCACAATATTCTATTACAAAAGCTTAAACTATATAATTTTGATCAACAGTCGTTACAATATTTTGAGTCTTATCTGACTAATAGACGTCAGATAGTCAAAATAAATCACAATATTTCGAATGAGGTGACAATGCATTTGGGAGTGCCGCAGGGTTCCATACTGGGACCGATTCTATTTTTAATATATATCAATGATTTTCCTAAACATATGACGATTGGTAAATGTATACTTTTTGCGGATGACACAACAGTTCAGGTCAAATCCATGGATGGCTTGGAAGCCTTGGGGACGGCATCATTGGTACGTGATTGTGCTGTTTCAACGAATTTCTCTTTGAGAAATAATACATTCTTTGATCAAGCACCTCAGGTTAAATACTTAGGTTTTATTTTGAACTCAAGGCTCAAGTGGGGACCTCACTGCGCACTATATATCTGCTGAGAAACCTTGTTCTCTCGGTACCCATGAGCACTTCGAAAACGGCGTACTTTGCCTTGTTTCACTCTGTGATGTCTTATGGAATGATACTGTGGGTTCACAGCTCGTCGCGGCACAGGATCTTTGGCTTACAACGGAGGGCGGTAAGAACTTTATACAGGGTGCCGTTCCGCGCGGATTGTCGCCTCGCGTTTAGAGTTGGGCATTTTGACCTTTCCGGGTCAGTACATTCTGGACTGCCTATTATATGTGAGGGATAACATGCATGTTTTTAATAGAAACACAGCTTCTCACACTTACAATACAAGAACTAGAGGTAAGTTGAGTGCACAATATACTCGACTAACTAATACACAAAATACTTACAGCGTGAAAGGTGTTAAATTTTACAATGCTCTCCCTGATAAATTTAAAACTTTAAGTTCTAATTTATTTAAAGCTACCTTACAGAAACTTTTGATCAGTCACGCTATCTACACCGAGAATGAATATTTTGATTGTGTTAGGACATTGCACTCAAGCAATCTAGTGTGAGATTAGACAACCGGGTTCTCTTTCATTCTGCTCTTATTATTTTGTATTTTTAATAATAATTTTTCTATGTACATCTTATACAAATAAGTATTATGATATTTTTGTTTTTTTGTAAAACTTATGTTTATGTTTGTTCTATACCACCATCCATGTATGTCTTATATATATATATTTTTTGTTTTCTGATATTGTTGACGGGTGCAATTTTTGTATTTACAAAGCAAGCACGAATAAATATTATTATTATTATTAAGGAGCCTCAGGGTATATCAAGGAAAATCATATTCGCAAGTTTGAATTGTTTGCTAGAAATGAAATAACCGGGAACCATTCGTCATCAAAATTAATCAAAAATTTATAATCACATTCTCTCTTGGAAGTAGAAACGGTTTTATTTAAATGTTTGAATTTCTCTGATTACCAGCAGATTTTTGTGTCATTTAATCAAATGCTATCGAATTAAAAATTTTATCAGAACCGAAGATAGCAAATTTAACAAACTATATAAATCCCAAGTATATAAATCGATATAGGCAGTAATAAGAATTTGCACAGTAACATGTTATATGATAATATTTGAGACAATTCACAGTGAAACAAACATGTTCTATTAAGTACGCATAAGATTTACTCATTTGAATTGTTAATTGTGGCATATTTAATTTCACTTCTATAAATGTTATGATTTTCATTCTTACCTTAAAGGAATTAATTAGTTGCAAAATTCGAATTTAATCATTAGTTAACTTTACCGATTCATTATTTGAATTATACGTTACAATAAAACGATTATTTCTTATGTGTTCTGTGTCTAACATTGATTCGCTCAGCTAGTACCCATACACTCTACAATAATTGTTTTTAAAAATATTTAATTATTGTTCAAATCATTGTTACAATCAATAGATATTTATACCTACTAGTCTGATGACACTGTATAGTACAGGCAGAATGAGTATACTAAAAATACTTTAGTACGTAATCCGTTTCAAACGAATGATAGTCATAGTTTTATTAATTAATCCCTCATTATGATAAATAACTACTAAATAATAACACACAAGTTATTATCAGTTATAAATGTATAACAAATAAATATTGAAAATAATGTCGATAATATCTAGGATGGATTATCAAGGCAAAAATTCCACTGATAACGCTTACGCATGCCGTAATAATGAAAAATGTCATTATATTAGACTATTACTTCCATAAATAGGAAAAAAATACTTACTTCAATGCCTACTCTTACAACTTTATCTGACAACGTTTAGCTGGATATTTGTTACACATTTTGTGTTTATCTCGTGTATAGATACGTGTCTATATGAAAATTTCCAGAGAAGATTAGTTATAACATTAAATTATAGTTTGCAATCGTGTCATTGTGAATAACATCCTGTATATGACGAGGGTCAGACAAATCATTACGCTCGTAAGTTAAAAAGCTAGTGGTTGTATAAAACAAAAATCTGTTTGTTAAGTGAGGTGGGAAATTATGTAGGGCCAGTTATAAATCATTTTCCACTCATTCTACATATTGTTTTGAATGTCAAAATTTAAAATCTAACATGCCTTTTTTTGTTTACAAAATTTTTTATGAAATATTTTGCATATACATATGTACGATATCTCGAATAAGCGTAGGATAGGTTTGACTGAATATCAAGCTGTTAAAGAGATGCATGATGGTGTAATTGAGCTAATAAATATTGAGAAATCCATGAAATCCATGAAGTATTTTCAAATTTCAAAATTGACAAAATTGTTTCGCAATATTTTTAGAAACGCCTTGTATTTAGAAAAACCATTAACCTTATGTAAGTTTGTTAAATTTTTTCTTGGCTTAAAAAAAGTTAAGTTTTATTATACCGATCCTTTAGAGGAACTAAGTCGAGCTAGAAAAGAGATAGTTGTAGAGTGGGCGGTTGTAAAACATATACGGCATAGCACGCAGGCCAATGCGTTAATTCCGCCTCACTTTAGATCTATCTCTTTTGTTGTTCGCCTTAGTCGCTCTAAACCGATATGTATATTTATGTAGGTTTGAAGAAGGATTAAAATACATCCGAAACGTCACGTAGGAACCTACTATTTTTCATTTAAATGAAAGGAAGAAACCCGTATTCTGTATTAATTGCAGTAATTTAAGGTTGTAAATACGTCTACAACTGTTAGTGTCAGAACTGATCAAGTTTTAAAAGCTTTATACATATTAGTAATGGGTTATTACACCGAAATGACCAAGAAATATGGAACCAACATTGACGGGGCATGAAAAAAGTGGAGCAGTACTAACCGAAAAATATCTACCATCTTTCCGGAACCGTTTAATATTTTTAGTTAAATGAAAAAAAAAATGGACCATTTCCAGCACACGTCAAATATTATTGAAAATTATTCTGGGCATATATATGTACACATACAAAGCACACACACATTTCACACATCTCAAAGATATACAAATATTGAATAAAAATTCATTAGCAGTGAGAATTCTGGTAGTTTCCATTTTCTTCCTTATTGAGTACAGGAATTTTCATAACTAATTTGTATGTTATGGTAACACTTTGTCTAAAGAAAAATCTGTGATTTTTGGTAGTATTTCTTCTCGTGAGTTCAACGATAATAACTCTTTGTCCAATCATTACGCAAGGCTTCTAAGAGGCATAAGACAAAATTCAAGGAAAATAAATGTACCTAAGGTGTATACTTCTTACAGTCTTTAACTGAAAGCATCGCTAAAAACCAACATCTTCTACCACGTCTAGTTTTAGAGTTATAATCATACTCCGCTAGTAGATAAATAATAATTCTGTTTACAAATTTGGTTAAACAGAAGTTATAAAATAAATAGATAAGTACAAAAATCTTAACATAAGAAATAATAGAATGTTTAATTAGTATCAAGAATACAAACACTTAATTGTACACAAAAGAAAATTTCTGACATGCCAAATTTTGCATAGAGTTATTTATTTCTTTTATATTGGCTGTTGTCTTCTCTAAGAAACCAGCAATAATCTCCCATCATGACGGTATCCCATTTATCCTGACATCGTTTTCCATTTCTGCAATATCCTAACGGAACCTTTCACCCTATTCATTATTCATCTTTCCTAAATTAGTAAGAAAGAAATCCAAATGTGACTGCAAAAATTTAACTCAAGCCCACTCTGATTCCGACCAACACAAGTCGGTACATACTACATACAGGGTGAGTTTTTTATTTTGAGACAACGGAATATATCTAAAACACTACATTAAATCAAAAAAGATCTTAATAAGATTTATTATAATGTAGGGGGCTCACTGAATGGTGCCAAACTCGATCCCCACCTCACTTCCCAAGAGTGGGAGGGAGGACAACTTTGAAATCTTAAATGGGAACCTCTATTTTGTATTGCAGATTCGGATTCTACGCCATCAAGTATGTAGTTTTTGTTTGAAAAATACTTTAGTACGTAATCCGTTTCAAACGAATGATAGTCATAGTTTTATTAATTAATCCCTCATTATGATAAATAACTACTAAATAATAACACACAAGTTATTATCAGTTATAAATGTATAACAAATAAATATTGAAAATAATGTCGATAATATCTAGGATGGATTATCAAGGCAAAAAATTCCACTGATAACGCTTACGCATGCCGTAATAATGAAAAATGTCATTATATTAGACTATTACTTCCATAAATAGGAAAAAAATACTTACTTCAATGCCTACTCTTACAACTTTATCTGACAACGTTTAGCTGGATATTTGTTACACATTTTGTGTTTATCTCGTGTATAGATACGTGTCTATATGAAAATTTCCAGAGAAGATTAGTTATAACATTAAATTATAGTTTGCAATCGTGTCATTGTGAATAACATCCTGTATATGACGAGGGTCAGACAAATCATTACGCTCGTAAGTTAAAAAGCTAGTGGTTGTATAAAACAAAAATCTGTTTGTTAAGTGAGGTGGGAAATTATGTAGGGCCAGTTATAAATCATTTTCCACTCATTCTACATATTGTTTTGAATGTCAAAATTTAAAATCTAACATGCCTTTTTTTGTTTACAAAATTTTTTATGAAATATTTTGCATATACATATGTACGATATCTCGAATAAGCGTAGGATAGGTTTGACTGAATATCAAGCTGTTAAAGAGATGCATGATGGTGTAATTGAGCTAATAAATATTGAGAAATCCATGAAATCCATGAAGTATTTTCAAATTTCAAAATTGACAAAATTGTTTCGCAATATTTTTAGAAACGCCTTGTATTTAGAAAAACCATTAACCTTATGTAAGTTTGTTAAATTTTTTCTTGGCTTAAAAAAAGTTAAGTTTTATTATACCGATCCTTTAGAGGAACTAAGTCGAGCTAGAAAAGAGATAGTTGTAGAGTGGGCGGTTGTAAAACATATACGGCATAGCACGCAGGCCAATGCGTTAATTCCGCCTCACTTTAGATCTATCTCTTTTGTTGTTCGCCTTAGTCGCTCTAAACCGATATGTATATTTATGTAGGTTTGAAGAAGGATTAAAATACATCCGAAACGTCACGTAGGAACCTACTATTTTTTATTTAAATGAAAGGAAGAAACCCGTATTCTGTATTAATTGCAGTAATTTAAGGTTGTAAATACGTCTACAACTGTTAGTGTCAGAACTGATCAAGTTTTAAAAGCTTTATACATATTAGTAATGGGTTATTACACCGAAATGACCAAGAAATATGGAACCAACATTGGCGGGGCATGAAAAAAGTGGAGCAGTACTAACCGAAAAATATCTACCATCTTTCCGGAACCGTTTAATATTTTTAGTTAAATGAAAAAAAAAAATGGACCATTTCCAGCACACGTCAAATATTATTGAAAATTATTCTGGGCATATATATGTACACATACAAAGCACACACACATTTCACACATCTCAAAGATATACAAATATTGAATAAAAATTCATTAGCAGTGAGAATTCTGGTAGTTTCCATTTTCTTCCTTATTGAGTACAGGAATTTTCATAACTAATTTGTATGTTATGGTAACACTTTGTCTAAAGAAAAATCTGTGATTTTTGGTAGTATTTCTTCTCGTGAGTTCAACGATAATAACTCTTTGTCCAATCATTACGCAAGGCTTCTAAGAGGCATAAGACAAAATTCAAGGAAAATAAATGTACCTAAGGTGTATACTTCTTACAGTCTTTAACTGAAAGCATCGCTAAAAACCAACATCTTCTACCACGTCTAGTTTTAGAGTTATAATCATACTCCGCTAGTAGATAAATAATAATTCTGTTTACAAATTTGGTTAAACAGAAGTTATAAAATAAATAGATAAGTACAAAAATCTTAACATAAGAAATAATAGAATGTTTAATTAGTATCAAGAATACAAACACTTAATTGTACACAAAAGAAAATTTCTGACATGCCAAATTTTGCATAGAGTTATTTATTTCTTTTATATTGGCTGTTGTCTTCTCTAAGAAACCAGCAATAATCTCCCATCATGACGGTATCCCATTTATCCTGACATCGTTTTCCATTTCTGCAATATCCTAACGGAACCTTTCACCCTATTCATTATTCATCTTTCCTAAATTAGTAAGAAAGAAATCCAAATGTGACTGCAAAAATTTAACTCAAGCCCACTCTGATTCCGACCAACACAAGTCGGTACATACTACATACAGGGTGAGTTTTTTTATTTTGAGACAACGGAATATATCTAAAACACTACATTAAATCAAAAAAAGATCTTAATAAGATTTATTATAATGTAGGGGGCTCACTGAATGGTGCCAAACTCGATCCCCACCTCACTTCCCAAGAGTGGGAGGGAGGACAACTTTGAAATCTTAAATGGGAACCTCTATTTTGTATTGCAGATTCGGATTCTACGCCATCAAGTATGTAGTTTTTGTTTGAAACTTTTTTTTCGATTCGTAACAGATTGCGCTGTAATCCCAAAAAACATGGTTGTAAACGTCTAGAAAAAATACTCAAAAAAGAGAAAACATGATTTTGTGTTTTCTTATTTTAACATTAAACAACATTTCAAGAAGCCAATCAACAAGGAAGAACTTTATTTTATCACACCCATTTCAGAAAATGTGTTCGAAAATGTGCTCTTCCACTTCGATGCATTTATTTATTCGTAATTGGAATGATTGCACACAACTGAGAAGTGTTTCCGGCGTAATTCTTGAACAAGCCTTAGTAATTCGCTCAATCATGTTTTCCTGCGTGCTTGGCACTTCTGTATAAACTTCAGACTTTAAGTTGCCCCACAGGCCAAGACACTGGACCACCGCTTCCGATCCATCGACGATTGTAGGTTCGATTTAATACTTCTCGTGCTATTCTTGAATAATGTACTGGACAATCGTCATTTTGGAACCACACTGTTTGTCGTACGTCCAAGGGAAAGTCTTCAAGTTCGTCTGGAAGTTCGTTCTGTTTCGATGTTTTTCACCATTTAAGTTTCCATCGATAAAATATGGACAAATAAGTTTATTGGCAATTATTCCACACCAAATATTTGAGTTCCAAGGACGTTGATGTTTAACTTGGCGCAACCAATGGGGATTTTCGATACTCCAGTAATGTATGTTGTGCCGATTTACCGTACCGTGATTTGGGAATGTCGCCTCGTCAGAAAATAATACTCGAGCAAAAAAATTGGGATTATCTTGTATCCGCTGAAGTGCCCATTGACAAAATCTCACTCGATTTTGAAAATCATCGCCATGAAGTTCTTGATGCATGGAAACTCTAAATGGATGATATGTCCTACGCTTCAATATTTGGCAGATAGTGGACTGAGAAATTCCTGATCCGCGAGCTATTTCTCGAGTACTTATGTGCGGATTATTAGCTACTGCAGCTAATATCGCGATTTCATTATTTTCTCCAGCAATTGTTTTTCGGCGATTACGTTTTCTTGGCTGTACAGTTCGTTCGCTAGAGAACTGTTGAACGATTCGGTAAAAAGAAGCGCGCGATCGCACCTTGTCAGGAAAACGTTGTGAGTAAAGATTAACAGCATCATTGATATTTCTACCACTTTCTCCATAGATGTAAATCATTTCAATTCTCTCTTGTAATGGTATAGCCTCCATTACTGTTTAAATATTCAACACTAACTAATTTCTATTCGATTAATAATTAATAATCTAAATGGGGATCAGACAATGTGTACGTATTCACAGCTTGTCAAGTACTGAATAAAGTACGGTTTTGTATCGTTGAATAGAATGTTTAGACGGTTAAAAAATCAATAATACGTTGATCTGACAATACAATATCTTTTGCATTGTAATTCATTTAGTTACAAGCACATCCATACAACTTTTAATTAGCATACTGGAATTGGAAGCATATTAATTATGTTTGTACATATAGAGTGTAAATGGGAAAACACAACTTTTGTATTTGACTATACGCCCACATTTACGTTTTAATTAAGAAAAGCCTGAATATCTTACATACTTCGAATGTTATGTTGGAGGTTTTAGCAAGAAAAATTTTCATATAAATGAGTTTCCAAATAACGTTACTAAGAAATACAGGAGAAAAACGCAAGCATTATGATACTACTACCGACAAAGATTTGGCAATTAAAGCCTTATATCTCCCATGTTGATTGATATTATCAACATCAAATGTAATACATATTTAATAGTTCAGAAGTTGTATATTTACACATAATCTGTGTGAAAGTCATAAAAGTTTCTCAATAAAAGTACTTGTAACATCAAAAGGTTCGGTTTTATTCACTGGCTTAAGTTTGTGTACTTAAAGAAATTAATACGTCGATAGTAGACCTAATTCAAGTACTCTAATCTTTTTACGATAATTTTAAAACAAACTCGTCGAGTGTTATTGAAAAACTTACCTTCGTCCTCAGAATCACTGTCTGAACTACAGCTGCTAGATTCTAGTTTTGCAACGTCCGTTTTCGATTTGTCACTTATTGAAAAATTTGTTGTAAATTTACGGCAATGTCTTAACTTTTTTAACTGTGGAAACTGAAACAAAAGTATCTTATTAGTGGACGATCAGCATTCAAATGCATTTTATTAAATGACGACAATATCACCAATATACTATGCTGCAGATACAATATATAAAAGACAAAACAAACTAAAGTACCTATGTCTAAAAAAATTAACTGTGACATATATTTTGTCTCAGAAGTTGCTAGCGAAGTTATATCAGTTGTATTGTAGTAATTTGAAGCGTTGAACATTTCACGGATCCCAGACATTTGGCATTCTGCGGCTACTATAATTTTAGGCATTTTATTCCACCTCGCCTCCAACACTGAGAAACGGAAAAAAATTTCTTTGCCTCAGAAAAGGAAATGTATGTGAATGTCTTACTATTTGAAAAATTTTCTGTTTCTCACATCTACCTTTATTGTTTTCGTATGGCGACAATAAAGTACAAAGTCTAACGTTTCATTCAAGAGTAAACTATGTGTAGAAGTACTTCTAATTTCCCTCGTATTTAATTTTTCACAATAAATGTTGGGCTTGACTAGCTTCTATTAAGTTGATGACAATTTATGGATCGATGGTAATTAAATTATCATAGCTTTAAACGTGGAAAATTTCTCTCCCAAAATGCTGGAAAAACGACAAATGTAATTATAGCACCGTATATAACCATGTTTATATGTGCTTATACGAACGACTAAACAGTGTAGGGGAGTCTGTGCCCTACACGCCACATTTCATTTCTGTTTCCGTACAAATACATATAGTTCCTCTTATTGTTTGAGCAAATGATGTTCTGATGAACCCAGGTAGATATACAAGATTTTCCGTATTTTCTTCGTGTTTTATTGTCGCTTTTGTCTTTTTCAAGATAATATCGCCGGTATATCCAATACCTTTTATGATGCGACAGGATGTGTTTGTTATAATAGCGCACTTTAGCAATGGATCATTAGAAGAGAGATCATGGAAATATTCCTTAGAATCATGTTTACAGTAATTTATAATGGACTATGTAACCTAATTGTTAGGGTTTATGACAACAAGTAAGGCGGAATTATTGTATTTATAAAAATATTCATTCCAACTTAAAACTAAACTTATTTCATTGACACTTGCCACAAGTACACAGTAAAGCTAACCACCAAAATAGATAAACATGTTAGCTAATTATACAGTGTTCCCATATTAATACCAGTCTGGCCAAGTCAAAATGATTCCTTCGTATACAGGGTGTCTCAGCGAGATCGTTCATTAGAACTTTATGCGGTTCTGGCCAAAATTTGAAAATTCAGAATGATATAAATATAGTCGATTACGTTCTCTGCAATTTAAATATTATTAGATTTCTAGCGCTTCCGGTTATACCAGAAGTTGCCATCTACTTTGTTAGTTTTAATGGAACATCTTGTATATTTTTGCATATTTGGATTTACCTATTTTTAAGCTTTATAAATACTTTTGGTTTTTTTCAATTTGATTCGGGCATTTTGCAGCTATTCGATTTTTTCTAAAAAAATTTGTTATAGAGGATATTTATTCAAAAAATCAGAGAACATTCAATTTTTCGGATATCAATTTAGAATTCATAATATGCTTAAACAACATATTGGAGTATATTTTAGCTCCGAAAACGGTTGCCTACACCGTGTGGTTACTTTACTATGGCACGCTAACTTTCCGAAATTTTAAAGAACCATAATTTAACTTTTTCAAATGGCAGCCCCATATTTTATTACTTAGTCGTCTTCGGCGTCCAATTTTACATCTTTTATGTCCCACATGTCCTATACCTAAAATTGAGAGTTTAGGAGATAATTATATATTTTTTAAGTGCACACATAAATCGTCGATACTTATCCAGTCTGCTACGGAAAATAAGCGTTGTCAAAGATTTATTGTCAAAGTCTAACGTCAAGGTATAAACATTAATTTTGTTATACAAGCATCAAACGAGCAAGTGTGATTTTAATGTTAGACTTGTAGACAATACATCGTTGAGAACGCTTATTTTCCATAGCACATTGGATAAGTATGGATGAGTTGTGTGCATTTTTCAAAAAATATAATTATCTCCTAAACTCTCAATTGTAGGTAGATGACATGTGGGACATATAGATGTAAAATTGTATGCCAAAGAAGTAATACAATATGGGGGGTACCATTTGAAAAAATTAAGTTATGGTTCTTCAAAATTTCGAAGAGTTAATATGCCATAGTAAAGTAATCAGACAATATAGACAGCCGTTCTTGGCGCTAAAATACACAACATGTTGTTTAAGCATATTATGAGTTTTAAATTGATATTTGACAAGTACACTGGAACCTCGCTTAGCTCCGCGCTCACTTATATCCACCCTCATTCATATCCGCACTATAGCGTTCATTTATATCCGCTCGGCATCCACCACCCGATAGTGCACGTATTCACATGAGCCAATCAGCGCGTAGCATGGCCTTTCCTCTCCGCTAACGGGATAAGAGTGGGGACCCGTCTTAAGCGGATGTAAGTGAATGTTTACGTTTCCCGACCGCGGATATAGACGAGGTTCCAGTGTAGTTGTGTTCTCTGATTTTTTGAATAAATGTTTACTATAGCAAATTTTTTTAGAAAGAATCGAATAACTACAAAACAATACAGCTTAAAAATAAGTAAATTCAAATATGTAAAATTATACATTATCCGCTCGGCATCCACCACCCGATAGTGCACGTATTCACATGAGCCAATCAGCGCGTAGCACGGCCTTTCTTCTCCGCTAACTGGATAAGAGTGAGGGCCCCTCTTGAGGGAATGTAAGTGAATGTTTACGTTTCCCGACCGCGGATATAGACGAGGTTCCAGTGTACCTGACACAGAAACCCAAGAGTAAACTCACATCTATCGATAACGTAGATATTTTTCGGAACAGCGAACGAAAATGCAATAACACAGAACAACAAACTTTCATTTTTTTATTTTTCTTTATGAATTATATACAAACTTATTTTGTTTTATATTCCTAATAATTATTATAAAAACATATCACGTCTGGTATTATAAACAAATGAAATTCATATTGATCATACAATACTAACACTAACTAAGTGTATCCTACCCTGGGACGTATTTAGAAAGTCTTTCTTTGCACTTTTCTTTTATATTGGGATGAAGAACATTCCGAAATTAAAGTCCAACAGTAGTCAGCAAGCATCTCGCTATTCCACTGGCCCTGATATAGCGTTTTTCAATAGTGGAAATATCCTGATGAAATTCGGGGAAAAGAAATTCAGGTGCGAATGCAAGAAATGTATTTTAAGACTCATATTACAGCCTAATGCATAGCAACTTTTAAGAAGTTCACTAACAATTTCCTCGTAATCTTCAGATTTTTTATTTCCGAAGAAATTCTTTGTCACACTTTTAAATGCATCCCAAACAGTCCGTTCTAAATCGCTCAAGAGTACGTCAAATTCTCGATCCTGTTGTAACAGATTAATCTGGGGTCCTATAAAAATCCCCTCTTTAAGTTTAAGTGACATTTTTATATCTCTTCATATGTTGGTAGGATCTGGCAACAGTGAACGATAAATGATGTGTAACAATTGATGACGAAAGGCGTTTTCTAAATTGAAAATATTATATATTCATAGATTCTGACTTATTTTCAAAGTAAAAAATTAGGATTCTCTGTTATATTTGGCCTCTTCTTCTTGAGTGTCCAACAATAATCGACCGGCATATTAAGATTCCTTTTCCCTTGATACTTCTGTTCTATTGCTGAAATTTTCTTTTAAAAATACTCCCCATGTCCATCGCTCATTGTGCCAAGATTTACGAGGAAGAAATCTAATGCGATTATAGACAGTCTACTTTGAAGGACAAATTACAACCAAATTTTTTTAACGTTATAGGATCGTTGACAATATCATGGTAATTTTCCATGTTCCGATTTCTCAACAAACTGTAAGCAAGATTTTTGAGTGCTTGTTAAGTTATTTTCCCCAGTGGATCTAATAGTCCCTCAAACTCTTCGTCGTGCATTAGTGGTGATATTTATAGATCCATTAATATTCCTTTTTAATTTCTGCACCCCTAGTCTTAATGAACTTCTGTTTTAAGAAGTAGTATTGTCGATGGTTTTGACGAAATTCTTCGGTATTGCTAGTTTGATATGTAACGAAGATAGATACAAATTTTTAGGATTGTTTCTAATCTAATGTTTTTTCTGTCCCTACTATTCCTTGCACATAAAAAATAACAGCAGCTTGTATGATCAAAATGCAAATTAAAAATAAATGTAGTACTTTTCAAATCACCACAAATATTCCATTCATACACCGTATATTAAAGCTTTTTCAATATATATTAAGTTTTCATATGTTTCCTTCACACTGGCAGGGGAGCCACAGATACTGATGAGAAATTTATTGCGGTTATGCATAAGGAAAGCTTTTAAACTAACTTTACAGGAATCAATGAATGCTGTTGGATTGTGTTCAATACCAAATGTCTCAATAAAAGAAGAAATGTCAGTGCAAAACACTAAGCTATTTTCGTCAAAAAAATAGTCTTTAAATTGAGAATTACGATTACGATAAAGATGTTTTGTATTCTTTCACTAATACCTTTTTATAATAATAATAATGTGCCTTTATAAAAAAAAATTAAAAACCTGACTTCATCAGAAGCAAACATTAACAAAAAATTAAACAAATTACGATGGCAAACATTATTGAAATAAGAAAACGTATATACTATTTAACATGAATATATGATAGTCATCCTGTACAAATAAGGTATCATTCCATACAATGATTAAAAAGAATAAAAGAAATCATACAACAAGGTGGCGTTTAGTTACTAAAAGGAATGAGTCTTCACCGATCTATTGAAGTTCTTATGACTACCGAGACATTTAACGCAATCAGGCCTAAACAGAGAAGTAGAGTGGCAAGGAATACTGACTTGATGTTTATGTCGCGTATTTAGAACACGAATAAAATGTCTAGAAATCGGAAAGTTCCTAAGATGAATAGAGCGAAAGTCTGACTTCAAGAGCTTATAAACAAAACATACAAGATGCTATCTACGACGATTTTACATGTTTAGCCAAAATAAAATTTTTATATGGTCTGAAACGTGGTCATACCTACGAAGGTTGTAAATCAAACGACAGCAACTATTTTGAATTCTTTATATACGAGATTTGTTATATACAGGTAAACATGGTCCAGAAATGAAATCACAATAATTAAATAATGATGGCACTAGTAACTCGCAAAGCTTTATTTTCAGAGGAGAAGTTAAAATTTGTCTATTTAAATATAAGATTTTCAAAGCAGTGTATGCCTTCCTAATTACATAAGTTAGACACATGCTCCTTAAAGCGAGGTCGAGTATCTACAATCGGTCCCAGATTTCTCGCAGAGCCAATCGCATTACTGAAACTGTTCAAATTTAAATGTGTCATTGAAAAGTCAAAACGATAATTCGCACCAAATAAAAGCATCCTGGTTTCTCAGAATTCAGAACAAAATTATGTTTGAGCGACAATTCACTAATACGCTTTAATTCTTAATTAATAATATCCATTGCCTTTTCACCGAGAACCATGCATTTGAAATTGTTTCTTAGATAACTTTAAATATTGTATGAGATTATTAAGAGCTTTTAGATCAGTAAATGAGACTCGGATGAACAGCTTGATTGTTTTTTTGTGGAACTGATCTCAATGCAGATTGCAAGTTAAGGTAGACCACTGTATATTTCCATTTTGACTTAATCATTTTAATGTTTATTAAAAAGAAATAAAAGTCAGAGCAGTGATCTTTAGATTCCCTCCAAATCATAGGGATAACAGATGACATGTGCCATATATTGTTTTCATACACTTAAAAACAATAAGCAATAGCTACGATAAGTTTCTTTTTGCAAAAGTAGATACTCTCCTAATACATAGAAAAGACTAATTATTTATTAGTAATCCATTTGATATACCTACCTAAATACAAACCAAAGTTTTTGGTATCCTTTTTTTATAATGTTTTGTAAGTAAAAATGAGGAAGTTTAGATATGCCAATATGGCATACAATGGTGGTAAATCATATGGTTGTAAGGTTGAAGATTACCAAAATTCTAATCAACTACTATCGCTGCAACAACTACAAGAAGCTTTTGATTGCTTTCACTACAATAAATTAATGAAAAAATTAACACAACATAGATAAACAGACAAGGCAGCGATTAGTTTCTGCTATATTACCTGGATTATTTAAAAAAAAGTCTGTAAGTTTTTAAATCACAATCGTTATCTTCCCTCTCGTGTAATGCATTTTAAGGGTCCCCAGTTCGTGGATTTATTACTATTACATATAATTTCCCCAGAGTTTCACCGTTAGGAGATTAGCACAAATTTACGATCATGCTTTAAGGACTTGTAATTACACTAAACTTTTATAAATCAACATTGACTCAAACCGACGTTAAAAAGAAGACAACAATGATTGGTTCATAGAAATTTATGTACATAAGTAGCTGGTGCATTCAGATTACATTACAATACATTGATAAAGAGATTATCAGCTTGAGAAAGTAATTTGTTATTTATTTGACACATTAAACCTTTGGAAAACAAATTACGATGCTATTCATAAATATCATAAAGCTTTTAATTTTACAATTACGGAAATAACGGGTCATTTACACATAACTTTGTGTATTTTTTTATTTATTTATATTATTTTATACTATATTGGTAAACTATAAACAAAAAGTCATAAATAAATAAACAGTAATATTTCGCAAAATTTATTTAATAATTATTTAAACAGCAAAAATAATAAGATAAGATACCCAAATTATAAATATGTACTCCTAGTATGCATCACTATCAGACTTGCAAATTGCAATAATTTGTTATTGCACCTTATCTAATCATTATTACATACTAACTCAGACTTTGCGGATTATCCAAATTGTGAAAGCGAAGATAAAATAAGTCGCAGAATATTTAACTCCAATTAAGCAAACGAATACCCTCGTGAATTGCTTTCTGTTGTACTGCTTTAAAAATCTCGCTTACAGGATTTTTCACTCTATGTAGATAACTACGTTTGCCGAATTTTAAGAATAAGGAAGCGATAAAAAGCCACCAGTCGCCGACTAACTTATTTCTAATAGTGACTTAATTAAGCGCTCTAATTACCTAAAAGAAGAACGACTAAGGTTACTTTGTGTATTTAAGCGAACGTCACATTGTCTCTCAAGCTAACAATTGAAGATCTATCATCTTATGTACGCCATTATTATTGTTACGTTAAGGCAATTAATCATGTTGACAACATTTTTTATTCTATTGAACGCGAAAAGTCAGAAAAACGTATTCCTAGCCAAAATATAATGGAGTGATCTCAGAAAGATAAAACACGAGCTACATAATAAAGAGAATTGCTACGGATCCGCTAGAAAACCTTTCGCATACGATGGTCATAAAAATAAGCCTACGTCGATTTTCAGATTTAGAAACGCAGGAAAAACACACTTTTCGATAAAAATAACAGCCTGAATCGTACATGTTACGTATCCAGGTTCCGTAGCAAAGTTATTATAGTGTATACTAAGAAATATAATCGTAGATCTATTAATAATCAGTATTGTTCTTGAGTAATATTTGCGTAGGTCATTTGATAAGACTATTCACATCAAGAAAATGCTTTTAGTATCTTCAAGAACATATATTTAACCAAAAAAGGACATGTGTCAACAGCAAATAGAGAGGTTTGACACAGCAGCGAGAATTATGCATATACATATTTTATTTTATTGATAATTCGCGCAAATAAATATTTTTAGGATATATTCCGAATCTTTGGCGATAACGAAAAGAATGTTCATACAGACAAATTATTTGACCGTAATTTTGAAATATATATTTTATAAATACAGTTTCATTATTAAATAAAAACGACCTAAATGAAGTAGTGCCGAGTATCCGGTAATAATGACACATACAACGATACATTTTCTAACAAAAAACTCTGATTTGTACGCAAATTCCGGCACAAAATTGTATCTGCACAGTAAGGAATGGAGAATTCTCCAAATATTGTGCAAAAATCCTAAGCACACTATAACATTAAAGAGTAATTTCAGCGCAGACAATCTTACAATCCGTTGCTGACGGGCATGAGCTCACATAAACTTAGTGCAGTGGATTTGGCCAATCTAGCTTTATTATTCTATTGGTTGATATACATGTTCAGTGAATACGTAGGAAACAAGCATTGTTAACGCAATTTGCAAAATATTGTAATGTAAAACTTGATTTATAATAAATTTAGAAAATTTGAGTTACTCTTTAAATTAAAAATTGGGGTTTTAATAAAAAAAAAATAATCTCAGAGGTTCGCGAATTCTTAACTCTACAGCAGGTGTAAAGGGCAGAATACGAGTCATGTCTCGCCGGCCCCAGTGCCGCTACCGTATGCGGAAACGGTACAGCCAGTGACGCCAGCTGTCCGCTGACCCCCACCCTTGCTCTTCTACGAACCGACTGGTCTTCTCATCCGGCGGGGGAGTAGGCTGATGTGAGCTTGCTCTGCCGACGAGGATCCGCGACGCATTGTGAGGAACCAGCCACTTCGGGCCCTGATCAGGTAGTGTATGGTGGATGCAAGATGTCGGAATCTGCATTGCCCCGGGCGAGTTCCAGTCCGTCCGTGTATTCCGGGATTGGTGAAGCGAAGGTCAGGCCTCAGGGAACTGGGGTAGGATCCAAGGATCTGAGGGTATTCCCGCTCCTGATTTTTTCGGCCCGCCCCTCCATACACGAAGCGCTGGCGAACAACTCATCATGGCAACATCATCAAACCAACAGAGAACACCGAAGAACAACGTAGAAGAAAGCCCCAACGGTGGCTTCAGAACACCAACAGCGCAGCACGTTAGGTCGCCAGTTACTATAGATCTGACGACATTCAACATTGTGCAACCAGTAGACAACCGCGACGACTCCGAACTGATTTCCGAGTTTCGGCGTCGCGAAGAGGAGCAACTGCAGAAATGCATAAGCGTTATTAAGACGATGAAGACGGCTATTGGCAGACAGAAGAACGTCTCCGTGGACGTTAAGAACGGCTTAAAGGAGCTAGAAGAAGCAGTGGATATGATCTCCAACTGCAGGAACAGATGGAAGAAAGCTGAACTACAAGCAAGAGAGCGCGCGCAAAAGGCTCCAGCACCTACAACAGAGACGCAAGCTACTTCTGCTACGGTCAACAAGAACGTAGAGAAGAAGGAAATGCATCCCTCCGAGAACGTGTGGATGAAGGACCGAGCAGGCAGGAGAAAGCAAGCCCAAGAAGAGAAGAAGGCGGCTACACAAGCTTCTGACATCAAACAGCAGCAGAAGACAGTCAGCGGTCAGAGCAAGAACGATGGCACCGATAAGAAGAAGCCGAAGAAGAATAAGCAGAGGAATCGAAACACCAAGCCTCGATTAGATGCGCTTCTCGTAAAACCTGCGCAAGGGAAGTCATATGCCGACGTACTGCGAGAGCTGCGCGGCAACGCGAACCCAGAAGAGACAGGCACCGAGATTAAGGCAGTGCGCAAAACACGCGCGGGAGATATGCTGTTGGAACTAGGACCCAGCACCAAAGACACAGCAGGCTTCAGCAACGCGTTAAAGAAGATCCTCGGCGAGAAGGCTAATATCAGCACCCTAGAGCCGAAAGAGACGTTAGAGTTCAGAGATCTAGACTGCTTAACGACAACGGAGGAAGTCCGCGCAGCAGTCAAAGCAAAGGTGGAGTCAGTGACGGCGACGTGAAGATTAGCCTCACCAACGCGAACAGTAGAGGGCTGAGAATGGCTATAGTCCAACTGAGTCAGCGTTAAGTCCTTAAGCTGCTGGAAACTCCAAGAATAAAGATCGGCTGGATAAACAGCAGAATAAGACGCAGGGTAGAAGTTGTCAGGTGCTTCCGCTGCTTCGGCTACGGACATCGACAGGCTGCTTCTCCCGGGCCAGACAGGAGAACACAAGGCCTATGTATCAACTGCGGAGAAAAAGGCCACCAACTCAAGGACTGCAAGAACAAAGCTAAATGCTTCCTCTGCACGGGAGACGCCGCGACACGCAGCCATGTCCCTGGTTCCGGCGCATGTCCCTCTTTCAGAAAGGCATTAGATCAGGCAAAGCAGAGTCAATGATCAGAATCCTACAAGGCAACATGCACCGAAGCAGAACAGCGAACGAGCTACTCATCCAACTACAACTGGACACCAGAGTAGATCTGCTGCTTATCAGTGAACAATACCGGGATAAGGAATGCACCGGGTGGTACAGGGACACACTCGGCACTGCAGCTATATGGATCCCGGACACGAACAGCGTCATCGTCGACAACCACGGAGCCCGAAACGGATACGTGTGGGTAAAGAGCGGCACCATCACCTACGTGAGCTGCTATCTCACACCCAACGAGCTGATAGCGGACTTTCAGGGCAAGCTCGACAACCTGGAAGACGACCTTCGAGAAATGGCAGGATCCATTATTCTAGGAGGAGACGTGAACGCCAAAGCCGTGGAGTGGGGTATGGAATACACCGATTCGCGAGGGAGGCGTATACTGGACATGGCGGCCAGACTCGGACTCAGCGTGGTAAATGTCGGAGACACCACCACGTTCAGAAGACCGGGCCACGGAGAGACGATACCGGACATCACATTGGCCTCGGAGGACATTGTGCAGGACATCGTGGACTGGCGAGTCCTCGATGGAACGTAGCGAAGCGGGATGAAGACGCCCTGGCTCATGCAATCGCTCGAGGAAAGGATGCCGTCATGGAATGTACCGGTTCAACGGAGACTATTGCGGACGCGACCATGGCCCTCATACGTCGCGCCTGCGACGCCTCCATGCCGCGGAGAAGGAAATACAATAGAAGATCTGCGTATTGGTGGAACGACGAGATCGCAACACTTCGGAAACGATGCTTACAGCTTAGGCGAATAATAACCAGAGTGAGACGACGAGATCCGAACGTGGCAGAACTAGAGTCCGAGGACTTTAGGAACGCCAAGAGAGATCTCAAGAACGCCATCTACAGGAGCAAGAAACGTAAGTGGGAGGAGCTGCGGCAGGACGTTGACAACGACCCATGGGGCCTTGGGTACAAGATCGTCATGCAGAAGCTTACGACGAAGACGGCGAATCCAGTCCTCGAACGAGATCGGACGCGGAACATTGTCGACACGTTGTTCCCTACCCATCCGGAGAGAACTGCGGAAATGGAGGACGAGCTCTTGAACGACATCCCGCTTTTTAGCGGAGATGAACTGTCAAGAGCGGTGAACTCCCTACAAAACCGGAAGGCACCTGGACCCGACGGAATTCCGACGGAAGCTCTCAAGATTATGGCGCGCGTCTGCCCAGATCTGCTTCTGAACATGTACAACCGCTGTTTAACAGAAGGAGCGTTCTGCAAGAGATGGAAGGTACAGCGACTAGTGCTGATAAGCAAAGGCAAGGGCGACCCAACCACTGCATCGGCATACAGACCGCTATGTATGCTGGACACGGCTGGCAAGCTACTGGAAAGACTGCTCAAGACACGACTGGAAAGCAGCATAGACGACGCGGGAGGCCTGTCCGAGAGACAGCATGGCTTCAGGAAAGGACACTCCACCGTCGGCGCCGTAGTGCAGGTAGTGCAAACCTTCGAAGCCGCTCAACGGGGAAATCATTACTCGAGACCCTGGTGATGCTCGTCACATTGGACGTAAGAAACGCCTTCAACTCGGCGAGATGGGACGTCATTCTTGACTCCTTGCAGAACACGTTCGACACGACATCCTATTTACTTAGGATGATACGCAGCTACCTTAGCGACAGGAAGCTGGTCTACGACACCGCAGGCGGGCCGTGCACGAAGAAGATAACAGCGGGAGCAGCGCAGGGTTCCATACTCGGCCCCGACTTGTGGAATGTGTCCTACGACGGGATCCTCCGAATGGAGCTGCCGCAAGATGCGTATCTGATAGGATACGCAGACGACGTAGCGGCAGTCATCCTAGCGCGTGACGAGGCGGATGCCCAGAGAAGGCTCAACCAGGTAATGAGAAGAGTCACCACATGGATGGACGAACACGGCCTGACCCTGGCAACGGAGAAGACCGAGGTCGTTCTATTGACCAGGAGAAGAATCCCTAGGGAGATCGAGATGACGGTGGATACGGAAGTCATAACTACTAGAACTTCCGTGAAGTAATCTCGGACTGCGGCTCGACAGCAAGATGACCTTCTGGCACCAGATCCAGTCATCGAGCGATAAGGCCGCTAAGGTAACGACAACGCTAAAACTAAATAGCTACGGTGAACTATTTAATCAAATTTACGTAGAGCAAACGTTCTGTTCAACAATCTAAGCAAAAGAGAGCGTTTGTTGCTATACCACGGCTTTTTTATAGATGATTTGCAATTGTCTCCAAATCTCTTCAGAAATACATTTCGATAATCTTATGTCAATAACGGTAATTAACCGTCGTTGCTGGATTAATTTCTACAGGTCCGGTCAAAAATCGTGTTATACAGGGTCACCGTAAAGTTGTTAATTTTAATTACCACCTACTTTTTCTTCTTAAAATGCCCCTAACTGGCTGATTTTTCTTCTTTCGTATGTGAAATTAATGGCATAATTTTTGTTACAGTATTTATGTGTATTTGTGTACCAATTAAATAATATAAAATTAATGAATTACCTTAAAACCTATGATTTAACATATTGTAGTAAATTTGACATCTTTCTGTCCTTGTCGTTGGCTGGACTTATAATAAGATCTCTGCTGACCAACACTCGCCTTCTACGTCAGACGGCTACTGAGCCAAAACATGACATCGACTCGTACATATGCGAAGAAAATACCGATGATGGCAACTTGAAGAGTTTCACATCCTCTATCATTGGATAGTGTTGAATTAAGATTAAATGAATGAATTTTGAAAATACTTCGCATGTGTGCAATCATGTTAATGTTACGTACTTTTATAAACTTGAATTAAATTGAATTAAAAGAAATACACAGATCAGATAGCTGGTTGTAGTTTCATAAATATAAAATTAATATAGTACTTTCTATATTTTAGATTACCTACGCCTGGATGCTCATCTGTCAAGTGAAAAATGGAATTGTAAACAGGGATAAATGTATAAGAACATTACAATATATATTATTCCAGACTACTTCTTTTTATCTGTGGTGCGTCTGCGCATTCGTGTGTGTAGATCTGTTCAATGGCCTGAGAAGAATATCACCGTCTCCGTGGAGAATTAAACCTGGAATCCCAGCGATCTGTCACATAACTGGGTAGCCGCCTAATCACTGTGCTTATCAACCAATTTGTTCTAAGAGATAAAAAAAAACTATATTGTGAACGTGAAAAAGACTTTTGAAAAATTTTCATTGCATAAAATTGCTGTGCAAATACCTTCCAGCGTCATTCTAGACTGTAACTCCATATGAATCTTGTTGTGATTTTTTTGATTCCGTATTATCTATTTTTACCACAATGTTCCTATTTGTATACCCTGATTAATATTTATTTAATTTAATATAATAATAATAAAATAATTTATTTAATCATTTCACCTAGATATTTGTTTCGTTAAAACTTTCTATTCTTTTCTTCTTATAGAAATTTTTTTGTTCTTATTTACAGGTTTTTCATTGATTTACATTTCACCAAATATCGAATCCTATATGCTCCTCCCTCCTCTAAAGCCGTAATATGTTTCCGCAATTGTTATAAATCTATATTTCTTCCATAACGTTTACATTCCACCTTATACTCTCACCGTAATGAATGGCTAACATGTTTATATACAGGGTCCGGCAACGAAGCGAGGACGGAAGATTACACGCTTATTTGAAAGTTTGTCAAATATTTAGTCATCGGATATTCTTCCGCACCATCAAGTGCACGTTTTAAAAATATTTTGTTTTATACAGGGTGTTCCAGATGGAAATGCCAGACTAAAGTTGCATTTTTTTTAATGGAACACCCTGTATATTAATAGAGAAAGTGATCCGCGCTTGAAAGCTGGTTACAACGATATAATGTTGTATAGGCCTAAAGTTGATAGTTTCTGTGTAAACAATGATTTTACTTGATAAATTGATACATTTCAGTAGGCTATTCTGCATAGGGAAAAACAAAAGATTCGAAACCAATAGAGTAGAATATTTTTTACTAGTATGGACTGTCGTTACTATGTGAAATAAATTCTGCAGCTGCTCGCTTTATACAGGGTGTTCCCAATTTTGCAAAATCGAAGAAATCTCGAAATTTTTAAATGGAACACCCTGTATATTTTTTGCTCATTGGAAAGCCCTTTTACTACGCTTTCTATTGATACCTCATTTGATGCACCTAGAATAGATCATTTTCTAATTATTTCTTCTTAAAGTTGAATTAATGAGAAATGCTTATATTTTTAGTAGCTAATTTGCACTTTAAACCTACTGTAAGATTAGATATTCAACAAATAATCCATAAATGGTCTATAACAAGAAGAAACTCCATTTAGTATGGGAAACAATTGATTTTCATTCAGCGGTGAAAGCAAACATTAAATTAATATAAAGTAATATAGTATTTTCAATAGATTCACTGCTAATCAAGTTATCTGGTGTTTTAAGCTTGTATACTTAATAACCAAGTTGTTATATTGACTAATTTTAGTAGGTACCTACTCAAGAAATGGTAAATATGATATTTATTCTTGAGGAGTGTACAAGAAATTGTCTCCTAGCAAGTAGAGTATATGCAGAGAGATTTCCAAACCTTGAAAGAAGACCGGAAGCATTTGAAAGATTATTAGAGAAATTTATAGAAACTGATGGTGTAACCTACAAGAAGGAGAAACAAATAAACCGGTAATCAATAAACAAAGCGAACTGCCCGCATTATTAACAATACAGAAAAATCCACATACAGAACATTTAGAGCGAGTAATGCTAGCTAGAAAAGAGATAGATCTAGAGTGGGGTAGTTGTAAAACATATACGGAATTAACGCATTGGCGAGCGAATATCCGATCTTACAGTAGGTATGAAATGCAAATTAGCTTCTAAAAATACAAGCATTTCTCATTAATTCAACTTTAAAAAGAAATAATTAGAAAATGATCTATCCTAGGTGCATCAAATGAGGTATCAATAGAAAGCGTAGTAAAAAGGCTTTCCAATGAGCAAACAATATACAGGGTGTTCCATTTAAAAATTTCGAGATTTCTTCGATTTTGCAAAATTATGAACACCCTGTATAAAGCGAGCAGTTGCAGAATTTATTTCACATAGTAACGACAGTCCATACTAGTAAAAAATATTCTACTCTGTTGGTTTCGAATCTTTTGTTTTTCCCTATGCAGAATAGCCTACTAAAATGTATCAATTTATCAAGTAAAATCATTGTTTACACATAAACTATCAACTTTAGGCCTATACAACATTATATCGTTGTAACCAGCTTTCAAGCGCGGATCATTTTCTCTATTAATATACAGAGTGTTCCATTTAAAAAAATGCAACTTTAGTCTGGCATTTCCATCTGGAACACCCTGTATAAAACAAAATATTTTTAAAACGTGCACTTGATGGTGCGGAACAATATCCGATGACTAAATATTTGACAAACTTTCAAATAAGCGTGTAATCTTCCGACCCCGCTTCGTTGCCGGACCCTGTATATCATTCACTCGCAAAGCCTTATATCTTGTTTTTTGATGTAATTTTCCAGTACTCTCTTTTACTATATATTTTATCATTTCTAGTATAACATCAATCTTTTCTTGTGCGTTAGGTAGTTTTATTGTTACGAATTCCATCATATACAACGTCTTCGATTTATTCAGTTATGTTACCTGCAGTCTATAAGTACAACTGCAATCAAATCTCTTATCTTAAACATCTTATCTTCTTTCTCTTTACTGAACTTCTTCAATACTCCACGAAATTATTATGTTTCATCCAAAATTTTTATTTCACTTTTTCGTCATCTGTTATTTTTATACATATCATACTACACTGTTATATATATTTATATCATTTTTATGTATATTTTTTTGTATCTTTGCATACTTCTCTGCTTCTAATACGCTTTCTCTAAATTCTATTTATTATTTTGTGTATTGGTGTTTTCTCAATTTTCTGTAAGTTACTGTAAATGTTTCCTTCTTTCATGTACAGTTTATTAGATAAATCTTGTTTCGCAACACGCATATAAATAAAAACCTGCGCATTTATCCTGTCGTTTTAAAATAGAAGTCTAAAAAAAATTCTAACACTATGAGACAGTCTACAAGATTTGTAAAAAAATGTAACATTTTTGGCACGACGTAAGGTGCTTGTTTGCTACTTTAAACCGATTGAGAAAAGTAAATAGAATGCACTCTGTACCCGCCCGTCCCATACCACCTCCCGTGTCCCGCAAAACATTGTCGCAACAAATTGTCAAAAAAAAAATTGTCACAACGTATCGTAAACATAAACGTCATCTATCATGAAGATGGCGTCGTAAAATCACTCCATACAAAATGTATGGGAAAATGAATTTTCTTGATAATTTTTTTTCGGGGATATTTCGGGAATTTTCTTGGGTATTCGTCTTGTTTGGCCGCAGACCAGTCAGAAGTGGTGCGAATCATCGAAATCGGTCCAGGAGTTCTTGAGTTATAAGCGTAGTAACTGCTAGTAACTAACGTCACTCTCTTTTATATAGTACACTGGAACTTGGTCTATATCACCGATTGGGAAACGTAAACATTCACTTACATCCTCTCAAGAAAGGTCCCCGCTCTTATCCCGTTAGCGGAGAGGAAAGGCCGTGCTACGCGCTGATTGGCTTATGTGAATACGTGCACTATCGGATGATGGATGCTGAGCGGATATAAATGAGCGCTATAGTGAGGACATAAGTGAGGGTGGATATAAGTGAGCGCCGAGATAGGCGAGGTTCCAGTGTATATAGATAATTATTATAAAGTAAGTACTTAGCCTTTATTTCCTGATATAATTGAAATTTTAACTTTTATGTCAATAAAATAAGAGTGAATCGATTTATTTGCCAACATGTAATTACGTATAGGTATGTATGTTCGTTTAAAACTTGATCTATAGTAAAGGTTCTTCTGATAGAAAGGGAAATTATATTAGAACATAAAAGATGAAAACTAGTATAATACACTTGTTAGTACTCAGTCCCGTAACTACAACAAATTAGTCGACTTCCTTTAAAAAGTGTTTGTTTTCGGACGACTTTAAGTTAAAGAGACATACAAGATCACTAGTTTCTGAGAACATTACTCTTTTATCAGTTACAATCTACATAAAATGTTGAAAATTGCGAAGCATACAATGCGGAAAATTCGATTAGATTTAATCCTTTGGCACTATAGTGAATAAGTATGTACATATATACTAGTATATCATTAATTTCACTACTGCATGCATTAAATACACTAACGCTTTTGCATTACAATTGAGCCGTATTGCTAACACGACCGCATATTTTACACAATTGAGTAGTATTTTAACATGACATTACGTAATCGTGTTCACGCTAGTATTTGAAATAGTACAGAAGCATATATGCAGTCCAGGAAATACTTATACAAGCACCCGTTACATATCGATTCACCCTTGATATATACATTGAGATATATTGATTATACCCACTTTATGCTACTTGAGTCTGAAATACTCGATAACTGAAGTTGTAAGATCGGCAGACTGGCGAGATGAGGTCGAGAGAGATTTGCGGCAATCGTTTTAGGCGCATCGGTAAACTCTCGAAAAGTTAGGTAAATTTAACTGACTAAATGAAAGTTAGTTAAACATAAAAATCTGAACAAAAAAGTATTTTTTTAAATACAAAATAGCACATATCGCTTCAAGATCTCTAACTGGCGTAGGTACTTTAATGAAAAAGTAGTTTTCGAGGTTTCAGACTTACTTTAACCGTTTAGACATTATTTACAAAACGAAATTTGGGATAATTTTGAAGGGTAAGTTGCGCCCCTAGATAAGCATCTCTA
The DNA here is from genome assembly GCA_023690525.1 of Holotrichia oblita. Classification (NCBI taxonomy): domain Eukaryota; kingdom Metazoa; phylum Arthropoda; class Insecta; order Coleoptera; family Scarabaeidae; genus Holotrichia; species Holotrichia oblita. The sequence goes on along the minus strand of CM043017.1, from coordinate 94,545,800 downwards.
CAGCAACGGAGGGTGACGTTGAGCAACACTCGGTGGGGTCTACAACCTGACGCAGACTCATTGAAATCGGCGTTTAACACTTCGCATACTTCCCTTGTTAGACAATCCTCACCAATTAATTGAGTTTTCACATCGTGGGCATCCATGCGAGTAATATACATATAGTAGTATCAAATTAGGAAGAATGCAAACTAAAACAACTAAAATAATCTCATATGAACGAGTTAAGAAACATTAATAATTTATATTGATTTATAGTATCGCTAAGAGTGCAGCTGCTTCCTAAGCTGTATCGCTTATCAAAATTACCTTCTTGTTGTGTACATTGTATACATACATATGTGTCAATGTATTTCCAAGACTTTGTTATAACATTACCTCACCATAATGTTGTTATTAATTATGTTTCAACAACGAATGGTACATAGCTCAACCAGAGTACTAATCTAGCGAAACGTGCCATAGGCGCCATAGACAAGATTCGAAACATCGATCATAAATGCTGCACTACGTACAGTACGTTCGCCGTTCTCACTTTTGCAGCGATCGAGCTGTTGTAAATAATAACATATAAGTTAACTAAACATTTTATTTGCGGTTATGTAGTTTTTGATCGTGTGTTCAATTATAATGTTATTATTGTTGATAAAACGAAACTAACTATACTGTATAGGTATTTTAGTATTACATATTCAATCAGATTAAATAGCATACATCATATATTACTTTTGGCGGTGGTAACGCATTCATTAAATCTTTACATAATAATGTTAATTAGTGGAATATATTGGAGGTCTAAAGAGGGGAATGACTAGGCAGAAGAAAGACTCGACAGCAAATACCGTGCAAGAAAAGAGGAAATCATAACCGCGAAGCGTAAATAATGAGTTGAATTGTGTAAACAGGTAACAATAAGAACCACTAGCACATCATAAAAGAAATGCATAAAAATGTATTTTATATGAATACGGTTTCCAAAAACTATCACCAAAACAATATTACATTAGTAATTAGCCGTGAGCCTCTGTTTTAGAGTAATTTGGAGAAAAATTAGAGAATGTTTTTTCCTATTTGGTTATAGTTTCGTCCAACACAGAGCACCCAAGTTCACTCCGCTGAATGTTTTATTTAATTCTATATTATGAATGAATTTTCATCATAACTTCGAGTGATGTTTTTTCCCTGTCGGTATCTTTAATATACATATGCAGAACCTGCTACTTAGCAGTAGTGTATAATAAAACATTATTATTATTTTTCCATGCAGACTACTGGAAGCTACAATAAATGGATTCGTATGCATCAGATATATCATTAGAACACGAGTTTGTTTATTATAGACATTCGATTATAGAAAATTTGTTTAGTCTAGTGAAATCCATTATAATGGATAACAGTAATTATATACGCGCAGTAGTAAAGTTTAATTTATTTCAATTTACGAAAAAAATTTTACTTTATTATTAAACATGTCCAACTTCGAAATTATCTAGTTATAACCTGCAATTACCTTGCCGAGGGTGAGTAGCGGAAATACAATTAAAAACAAATTAGTACAACAAGTCAATTAGAAGCGCAAAATAAACACACAGAACTTCAGGTATATAAATAGTGGCGTGTATGTTGAGCAAAAGTTGTATATTTGCCAGAAGTTACGCAAAAAATGTAGAAATAAATGGACCCTGTAAGTTCTACTACAAGAATAAAAGGTGTCCAGACGAAAGTTAGTATTACAACACAGGAAAATTAGTCGAAAACAAGTCGAAACTTGTGAATATTGTACAGTTTCGGCATTTTTAATCCGGACACATTGCATATTGTAAGCGTATGCAATCCCCAGCAGCAGGTAGGTAATATTGCAAAACGATATAGGTATTACAGGCAGTGCGGCTACTATACACCATCGGGTTAAGCGGGGGAGATGCATATTCATCTATTACTACGCGGAAGTATGGAATGCACCCGGGTTAAAAATACTGAAACTGTACCTAAATATATTCTACATGTAATTAGAAATCAACTTAAAAACATCCCCATTCCATATGTTCACAAATCACAAATGTTTTGTTTTATTCGTTTGTTTCGCTTTTCTTTATCCATGTACTATATTGTCTTCAAATAAAGAAACATTAGGTATTGGAGAATTAAATTCAAATATACGAAAACTACTGTGGGTTGCAGCATTTAATAAAATAACAGAACAGCGCAGTAACTTTATCTGGGAACATAATGTGTATATGCTATGTTTGACTTTACTTCTCACTATCGTAATATACTTTTTAAGTAACACCTCGCTGGCTGCAGTGGTCAAAACGATTTACTAGTGGAAGGGAAAGTCCGTTAGGTAAAAATTCGGCACATTTCTTTAAGCTAGGTAACGCTGCAACAGAGCCATAAAAACGTATTTACACCCACGAAAATTTCAGAACAAGAATTATGACAAACCTATTATTAACTTAAATAATATAGAGTTTATTCATACTACATAAGTAATATTCCAAACGTGTTATCATTTATAAAACTGCTTGGAAAAGTATAACTACTCGTATTTAAAAGAGCTAGCTAACGTGGCACGTAATCGATACTGCCCGTTGCGCTTTTGATTTTAAACTGCATATAACTTGCGACACTACTGCATTGGATGGTTACCAATTATTACTGTATGCCAAATTATTACATACACGATTTGATTGCAGCGTCTAGTCATTGATTTAATATACTTTTATAGCAACAATTAAAATGGTACAGTATAATTACATGGTTACGCCTCGGTCAATTTTTGTTTTCCTTTTCAACATTAATTAATGGATTAACAGTGAATATTCACTTAATGAATCATCGATTTCTAAATGTATTACAAGCAATACATCAGATTGTATTAGGTGTAGAAGCTGCCGATACTTTATAAGCTTTACTTATACGTTACTACTGGCTTTATCATATAACCACAAAATCATTTAAAACCTTCCCGGACTTTTTAATATACATTTCTCTTTAGTTATCAATCAAAAACATAAATACCTCAAGTAATTCACCACTGTAACACGAAAAACCACAAGAAAACGATCTGAAGCATACCGCAAAACTACCTACATTTTGAACTAATTAAAAACAATAGAGGTGCTACAGAGTAGCACAATTATAAATTACTAGAAAACAAAGAAATCTTGTCAGACCAATGAAGAAGATTCTCAAGAGCACACTAATTCAGGAACTGCAGATATTTTATGCAGCAGTAAAGGTTTTATAGACACGTAAAAGTCAAAGTACCATATTATGTTTCTGTAACGTTACGGTTATTCCTTACGAGATTAATTTATAAATAATCAAAACAAGTAATAGAATTTTATCCATAAATATGTTCCTGTAGTAGTAATTAAAATAATTCAAATTCACGAAAAAGTCGTCCTTAAAATTTCGAAATACTACTTCAAGTCATAAAATGCGTATTCTGTATTATTTTAGAGATACACCTATTATTTACCAAAGTAAGCATTAAATTAAATTTGAATTTTAATTCGTTTATTCCACAATTTGCAACTATTTCAAAAGTAATACAGTACAACCTGTATCTCCATGATCAGTCCTCTGTTTAATCATGGACAAAATTAACGTTTGTCTCACTTTTTTGTTCTTTTGCATGGGCAGGCTCACTCCAAAAGGTAAGTCGGTCAAAAGGCCTATTGCGTCGTTTTGGCCTTCTAAACTTAGTTGTAGTCGAACAAAGAAGTCCGCAACCTGGTGAAGAGTTAATTTACTTACGCTGTATTCATCTAATCGATCGACCTCAAAGTAAATCCGCTTTTTCCGCTGCTGGGCAGTCAGCAAACAGATGGGGCGGAATTTCTCCTGCACACCCAGCTTCTGCACAGTGCAGAGTTTACTAGGCTCATACGACACATATGTTTATTCAATGCGCAGTGACCAATTAAGATTCATGTGAGTAGTCTGAGCGTGTCTCGGTTCATAATAAGTCTTTCCTCATTTGTATGACTCTCTAGAAATCCAATAAAAGCGATGCCTGTGCGGACCTGTGAATGATCGTTAGTTGACACGCTCACTTGTTAACTATTTCGTTGTCCATGGGATCAGGCACGAACCTTAACGAAATGGTGTTATATTCCACTAGTTGGCCATTGGGGTCACTTTGGAATTGAACTTAACAACTTGCAGTGCTCTGAGGGCAGCTCCGCTGTCAGATACAGTTTCTACCGATTCATTTTCATCAGATCCAGCGAGAAATTGCTTGTCTCAATTTGAGGATGGAAGCTTTCGCAGTCTCACTGCTAAAAATGTCTACATTGTATTCCCCACAGGTACTCAAGAAGGGCAAGATCTTATCCGCTCTTATGAGCAGTGCTCGATGTAGTTGAAGGAGTCGGTATGATCTCGAGAACATGGCCCCCGTGATGCCTAGACATCACCGTTTTAGTAGGTCGTAGTCACACAGTAATGTGTTGTTGGTACTCTATACAACACGTCTTGTTTCACATGTTACAGGCATTTTTTTCTTCTTCTGATGTGTTTAAATTTCTGATTTGTGCAACAACTTATTAAACTCGATTGCTTTTCTGACTATCGATGCAACTTTTGTTGTGTAATCGGAGTGTGTGTGTGTGTGTGTGTGTGCAAATGTGTTCGATGGCTTTGTTACATCTCTATCTGCCGTTTAAAATGCCGATCGAGATACAATTCTTCGACAAAAATGTCAGCGGCCTCGGAGTATTGAACCTAGTACCCCAGTAATCTCTCATATCACTGGGTAGTCGGCTAAACACTGCGGCTATTGACCCGTTATTACATGGTAATATTGTAGATTCTTCCAAATTATTCCGATATATTTCTAAACTACCTTTTGTCCCAAATAAAGTAACACTGATTTTAGAGCGACTAATCATTGGTGCGAACTAGACAGCAAATTAGTTTAATCCAGAATTTATTTTAACAATAGCAGAATTAATATGATCATATGAAAAAGCAAGCAAGTATGTAAAACAAATGAACTAAGCACCCTTGCTCTAGTAAATTGACATATCTGAGCATTTTAGGTACGGAGGTTAATTAAATCGTTATAACTTATTCACCTTCCATTTTAGGTATAGGAACACCTAATACAGATTAAAATAGTATATTTTGTAGTATCAGAATATCTAAGAAAATATATACCTTTCCATTTGAAAAAATCGACTTTCCGCAGATTGAACTTATTTATAAGCAACTAAGTTTTTTAACACCCTGTATAATGTTACACAAAGGAACTTCAAATGCTGTGCAACTACAGAATATCACCTGTCCGTATGCAAAGTTTCAATCGTCTATTTTACTCCTACGTGACGTAATATCTCTATAATGTAAGATCGGTATCTGTCACTTTCTTCCTTTAATTGGGAATAACTCAGAAGGAATGATATTTGGGTATAGTCTATGATACATAGAATATGTGTACAATTTATCATAGAAGCTGAATTTGTAATTTATTTTATAGCATGCTATTTAAAAAATCGAAGTTGATGTCCACTTCCGGTTAACCGGAAGTGATATTTATTCAAAAATATGTTCACGTGATAGTTCATATTCAGCCAAGTGCAAAATTTTGTTTTAAAATTCCGTTCCGTTTGCATAATACTTTTAATAGGCAATTCCCACCAATCACTCTGTATATATGTACAATGATTCAACAATAAAATTTCCATATATACTACATATATAGCTCATATACCGATATGCACGCTATTCACACTCATACCGACTCGATTATTATTGATTTATTACAAAGGAAAAGATCAATGCTCCGCATAAATCTACAAAACACAAATTTTCATTTTATTTTTTTAGTTATATTTACTGCATCTTAGACGATTATCTACGTTCCTTGTATTGTCATTTCTAGGTAGCAATAATCTGAGAAATAAGCGCGCTATCACAAGTTTTGTTTGTCTACTGATTGTCGCTCCAAATTTTCCAGCATTACTAAGTGTAAAACAGCGTGCCAATGTGACGATTATGTTTTGAAATCCAATTATTTATTCTCATGCCACAATTTGTGATTAATTATAAGTATATTACGATTACGATCCCAGGTAGCACGAAAACGTTTTTAAAAGGTTAAATACAGGTTACTTGCAACGTTCAACGTTTATAGACGTTAAAAAACGTTGTCTAAACGTTACTCACTAAACGTTAGTGTAACGTTAAAAATATATCGTCATATTTGGTTACTTTAATGGTGAAAATATAACGTGTTAATACTTATACACTTTTTAGTAGATAATAGATAAAGATGCTCGGTTTACTTTGAAGATATTACACAATTAGTTTATAGCTACCTTCTTAGCTTCCTGTTTTTTTTGATCGGCAAAGAATTTACTTCATATTCATCACTTTACTGTTATTCATTTAATTCCGATGTGTTACAAATTTTTGTAGTTTTATCGTTATCAGAAATTAAGCTATGGCAATTAAGTGACGTCGAAATTAAATGTATTGTATTAGTTTATGAAAATATTTTTGCCGTTTCCACTACTACACAGGGTGTTTCCTAAGTAATCTAAAATATTATATGGCGCGCTTCGTCACTCAATTTTAAGACGAAAAGTTCATATAAACATGTGTGATAAGTCTTGTCATTAATGAGATACAGAGTGTTTTATTATTTTATTAGAAGCAAGAACATGTGTTAAATATAAATAAAAAATATTATATTTCAGAGCATATGTTCAAAATGTCCACCTGCAGCTAAAATGCAAGCATCTGCTCGATGTCTAATTGATTGCCGAATACGTTCGAAGATACCAGGTTTGTTACGAATAAGATTACAGCCTTGAATGATACGATTTTGAAGATCTTGTACGTTTAATATCGGGGTTGATTTTTAGGTTTGACACAGTTGTCAACGTTACTTCAAACGTCACTTATAATAAGCATGTTTTTCGTATTACTTCTAAAAACCAGTAGCGTCACCAGGAAAAATTAATTTCAAATACAATCACAGCTGATTTATTACAAACAATTCAACACCCTGTATCTCATTAACGACAAGACTTATCACACATATTTATATGAACTTTTCGTCTTAAAATTGAGTGACGAAGCGCCCCATATAATATTTTAGATTACTTAGGAAACACCCTGTATAATTGAATCAGTTTTTTACCTTCTACAAACTGGCGCTTTTTTGAATAAATATTTATTTTAAAACAGTTTATAAAACATATTTCATTTTTATACCGTTAGTCTTTTTTGTTCTTGTTAGATATGAACATGTTTACTGATTTACGTGCGTTACTTTATCAATGGATATCAGTTGTTTATTAATATATAAATAAATTAGTTGACATTTCAAATGGTGTCATTCCTGTCATTATTTCGAAGATTCTTTCTCTAAGCTCGTCAATTTTCCAGTGTCAACCCTACAAAACGTTAATAAAATGTTTCTCATATAACATTTACAGAACGTTAAACTGTAACGTTTAATGAACGTTAAATTGTAACATTTATGGCACGTTCAATTATAACGTTTCATTTTTGTGACATTAAGACGTTTCTGAAAAGTTACACCTACGTTTTTAGTAACGCTTCAGAGAACCTTATTATAACGTTTTTAAAACGTTACATGCTACCTGAGATATACACAAGGTATCGACCGAAGCACAATAATCTGTAGATTAAGCAAATAGCAGTTATTAAAAAAATAACTAGGAATTCAACTATTCGCATATTTGGTCAATTAACACTTCCTCGTATTCTAGATAATCAATATATTTATCAGTGAAATCTATCAACAAATATTGATAAGAGGATAACGAGTATTGAGTGATTACGCCGTCATATCCTTTGCATAATATTAATAAACCATTACATATAGACGTGCGCCATTTAGATATTGCCAACGGTATTACTTTGGAGATTCACAAATCGTTATTCAAATTGGTATGTTTGAATAACGCGATAAACAGATTTGAGTTACTGCTTGATCTCGTGTAACTGCGCTTGATTAAATATTTACTAAGCTTATTATGAACCTTTCTATCTCACACAATGCAAAATAAACATTTTTATCTTTTAAACATGTAAAGGTGAATACATTTTTGGGTGCTCTAGTACAGGATACCAGGATACCATCTGCAACAGATTTGATTTGCACCAATTACATAAGGGTACATATTTGTGTAACCAAATATCTACGTTTTCCTGTAAATTTTAATTTTTAAATGTAAAGACTAAGCTGAAACGTACGATATACGCCTGACGAAAGCATATGGCGTTTTATATTATAATGGAGCGTGTTACTGTAATTCTGTATTTTTATATTATGGTTTGTGTTGTCCTCATTAAACGAGTTCTTACATTTATTCAGTTGAATGAAAACAACCATATTTACATATTTCTGTTATATAGAAGATGAGAAATTGATTCAAAAATATGGAAATATTATTACGTATTTTAAACTGTGGATCATGTACAGTACATGGAGTCACTTAACAACTAAATTTTTTTTGGGGATATATGTTGTATATAGATAGTTATTACTAAATATTAGTGCCAAATACTCAATCTCATTAAATAATAGAAAAAGACACTTTGGTGAAGTTTTTTGAAGAATTTAAGCTCACCTTCTTAGTTTTTTTTTTTTTTTTTTATGTGTGGTGGGTGCTTAGTTGCAGTGACTCCGTAAGCTGTATTACTTGTCTGGCTATCACTGCAACTCTTGCGGTGTATTTTAGTGTGTGTAAGTTGTGTTTAAATGGCTTTGTGACAGCATCATATCGCCTTTTATGATGCCGCGCTGTTAATCACTTTGCTCCCAACAGCGAATGGCAAGTCGATCCGGGATTAAACTCTCTGAAAAAATGTCACCGTCCCTCCAGAGAATTGAACCCCGGCACCTATCGTCCTCTCACAACAATAGTCAGCCGCCTAACCACTGCGGCCATCGACCCGTTAAAAGTAATTCTATTAATGTTTTGATGAAAAATGATGCTGATTATCAGATAAATATGATTCTAATTTTTATAGTGTAATAGAGTCTACAAAACATGATTTCCCGTAGATTTCTGTAGCAATGATATTCTTTTGTGAGATAATTATCTTAATTATTATTATTAATCTAGATGAGTTATTGTTAGTACTTATTGAAGTAAGTTAACTTTACTACATTATCATTATTTAATAAATTGAAATTAGACGGCAATAGTTAGCGAATTACAATGAGTGTATATTGCGCAACAGGTACCAACTGATTATTTATGTATGTACACTTAAATAAAGGTAAAGTAAAAGTAAAAATTGCAAAAAGCCGTATTGACAATATACTAAGTAAATTTAGTCCATAATAAATTGCTATTTAATTAATTACCGTTTTATTTAACCTCAAAGCGAAAATATATCTAGGATTTAACGATAAGTACTTACAAGTCATAATATAGATTATATTAATACTAAATAAATGGAAACAAACGTGAAACAATAATACTCTACTGACCACCACTAATTCAATTTTAACACACCTTCTAAAAGTAGCAAGTTAGATACTTATGCTGGTTTAGAATGCATAGAAATCAATAGGAAATCGATGAGAGATGGTCTTATATGCGCATTCCGAACGTAATAGCGTAATACAATCGTACTTATGCAATTCAATTATGACTGTTGATTGATGATAAGACACATTTCCGTAACGATTGACTCTAATAGAAAGAAATAGTAACAAAGCGAAATATCTGGGAGAAAAATCGGGCATACAGTACGTAAGTACAGGAGGCCCATAAAGTCTTTGGACGCGGCAGGTAGGCGAGCGTTGCCGAACGTATTGCTGTTCCTCTCCAACCTCCTCGCCAATGTTCGCGTCGTTTACATCCCTGAAATGCAATACGGCACTTCGTTTCGTTGTAGTATGTTTTGATTCGGTGACAACAGAAGACGTTACGTTGCCGGTCTTGAATACTCTTATATATAATTCTTTTATATACATACATATCTGTATTTTTCTGTACGAATAAATAGCGCATATAAAGATATAAATTTATAGGAATACAAGATTTATAAAATTTATATCAAAATACAGAAACAGGATATTTTCAGAAATATAATTGCTTAATGTATACATATATACAATATATATTGTCGTAACGTTGTGCTAAAAATAAGCAGCTAATTCTAGCAAGTATTGAATAAGTATGTAATGAATGTATAATATATGTTTGTATTCCATGTACATACTAACGGAAGTAAACAGTTTCAAGTTTGCAAAAACTATTATAGAGTTATACAGGTAAAAATCTCTTCAGGACAAAATCTTTCGGAAATAAAATACAAAGCTGTTGCAATAAAATTCTTACTGTTAGAATACTATTCCAAGCATATGTATTATTTATTGTAATTACGTATTTCTCTTGGATGCATGATGATGATTTATATAGGAAATGTACCAACGCCAGAGTATAACTACATAAGAATCTATGCAATTAATAATCAATAAATCATTGATTATTGAAGAATTGTTAGCTTTACAATCTTCCCTAATACCTGATTTCGAACGACGCACTACACGAAATGTATATACCTACATCAGTTACTTTCAGTAAACATATCTGACAACAGATAATTAGAAATAACAAAAAAAAAATTGATGAAGGAACGATATCCACGAATGGAGCGTGTAATATTGATAGAGTGAGGAGAAATTAAATTAAAATTTCTGTTTGACTTTCATATTATGAAAGCTTTCGGACACAAATGTATCAGAAAACTGTAGTGTAGGCAAGTATATTTTGAAACCATGATACCTTGAATTTGTGACAATTAAGTAGATACCTATCCGCTGTAGAATTTAGACTTTTGGATTATATATGCAACTGGAAGTGTTTATGGCTCAATTAGAAACTATTTATTGAATTCCTTGTGAATTTTTTATATACCGCATCTTCATGGTACTTTAACTCACATATTTAAGACAGGGACCAAAGTACATATATCGAAAAATTAGTATAAAGTTTAAAGGTTGAACATGTTCTCGCATTTTTACTACAATTCTTGAATGAACATTTCTATTATACTTCATCAATGAAGGTGTATACAATGCTATTATTAAGTTTATGAGTGAGTCGCTCTTTTCATACTGCTTCGTGCGGATTAACCTATTCGAGCTCTGGTTTGTCCGTATTTGAAGTCATTACGAAGTACACTGCTCTGTCAAGTATATAATGATGTCCTGCACGCGTATTCTCTCCTCGTTTAGCTTTCAGTTGTTTACAGGTACGAGCACAAGCGATCTAACAATGAATAAAAATAAACAAACACTTCTGAAAATATAAAAAATAATTACATAGCCAGGGTATGATATCTACACGATGGAAACTATATTTAACGGATTTTAATTTTTAATATCGATTATGGATATTGAAAATATAGACATATCAATATTCTCGGCGATCAACATAAACAAATCAATATTTCTTCCGATATTAATATCTCAGAAATATGGATAAATATTTAATTCAAATATCGAATTGCATATTTTCGCGGATTTTCAGTGGAATTGCTGATGAAACAATATTATACATAATCTTGTTCAAATCTTTCTTTAGTAGAACCTTTTAATATCCTCATCTTTATTTTATGCAACTTTTCTAAGGTATTTAAACGCGTTCTATATAAAAACATCTACAATTCCATTAAAGGTAGATCATTGTGTTGGAGATGGTCAAGGTCAAGTTGATGTGATATATATATATACCAGTTTCTAGGAGACTGAACCAAATTGGCCGTTACGTTTTGTTAAATAAATTATTGAGCATTGGATTTTCTCCATCTCTTACTAAACTAATTAAAATATATTTGGTTGATAGAAGATAGTATATTACCGTACCGTGCAACCGAATTAACACCACTGCGTAAAATTGAGATTTTCAGCAGAACTTATATAAAAGAGAATAAGATCTACTCTTCACTTGTACATTCATTTATTACTTATAAAGATATCAGTGGAACGTAAAATAGTAACAAACATATACTGCTGTCGCCATATGTATTGGCCACTCTCGCTTTGAACGAGTTATGGGAATATTATTGTATTTCTGAGAAACAGGGCCGGCGAATGAATTAACTAGATGCCTAGTAATGAGGGTTTAATGGTTTATCGTAGACTATTCTGAGTAAATCGGAAAGTAAACGTAAAATTGTAAATTTAAGAATATTTCTTCAGTCTTTGTTAAAAGTTGTAAGAGTAAAGTTGAACTAGTTAAAGTGAAGATATTGTTCCTGCGATTTTTTCTGTGCAATACGATAGCATACAGTAAAAAGTAATGCCGAAAACACGTGAATTGGCGGAGGTAGAGGTAGAGCGAGGACAAATTGGGGTGTTACAAAATCAAGGATTATCGGTGTCTGCTATTGCTCGGCAACTAAAGTGTGCGAGATCTACAGTTAGAACAACGATAAAACGATACAAAGGAGTGGATCTTTCGCAAATAAACCGAAAACCGGTCGACAAAGGAAGACAAGTACGAGAGATGAGCGGGTATTAGAACGGATGTCTTGGCGACATCGGAAAAAAGAGTCTAAACAGCTTTCTAGTGAGCTCTTCCGGTCACATAATATTAACATTTCTGCTCGCACGGTTAGAAGACACCTTGGTGAACTAAATTTAGGTGGTTACAAGGCTGGTGGTTACAAAGCACGGTTGTCTCCGCAACGAAAGAAGAAGAGGCTGATGTGGGCTAAAAGTCACCGCAACTGAACCATTGACGATTGGGCCAATGTTATGTAGACGGATGAGTCAAATATTGAGGTAAGTAATACCTAATTATTGTATTTGCAGTATTCTGTATTCAATTCCTTGTATCTACAGTGTTTCTATTCTTTTTAATGAATTCCAAAATGTAGCAATATTCATGCTTTTGTTGGCAGCTTTTTGGTAAACCTGGGCCTCAATACGTGCGACGCAGGCCAGGAGAGGCCTATCACCCAGATTTTGGGGGCGGTAGCATAATGGTTTGGGGTTCCATGAGTGCAACAGGTGTCGGAGAACTGTTCATCTGCCAGGGCCGAATGGACAGTCGGACGTACATCGACATGTTGGAAGAGGTTCTGGAACCGTCTGTGCTAAAATTATTCGATAATGATGAACCAGAATATCTCTTCCAATAATTTTCTTCTTTTAATTGTTTAGATTGTTCGTTGCACTTTTGACATGTGAGATAAGAATTTTTTCAATGAGTTCATACAAAAATGTAGTCAAATTTCAAGAAAATTTTCCAGAGAAAATTCGTATTCGTATTATTTTAGTAATTAGCAACAACTTGTCTTAATAATTTTTTGCTCTATCTTCAAGGCTAATATGACTTTACTAGAAACCCTAGTTTTTATTTTAATCATAGTTGACCAGATTTAGACTCCAACAAAAATTCAGTTATACAAAAATATTAAAGTACCACTATCACTGATAAAAGTTTAATATTAATTGTAACAGGGGTTACTGGGAAGACGCTAACAAATTGAAACAACCTGTATCCTCTTTCACATCTGCCAAGCTTTCGTGAAACTTTTATTCACTTCATCAGGGCTAGTGCTACAAATATTATCACAATTGTACAATTGTAGAACATTATCAAAATCATTAACATTAATTGCGTAGCCAACAAAAAATTGCGAAAAAAACGTATGTCCAATTTTCGAAGAAAAATGATATTATTATTAACGGGTCGATGGCCGCAGTGGTTAGGCGGCTGACTATCGTTGTGAGAGGACGATAGGTGCCGGGGTTCGATTCTCTGGAGGGACGGTGACATTTTTTCAGAGAGTTTAATCCCGGATCGACTTGCCATTCGCTGTTGGGAGCAAAGTGATTAACAGCGCGGCATCATAAAAGGCGATATGATGCTGTCACCAAGCCATTTAAACACAACTTACACACACCAAACTACACCGCAAGAGTTGCAGTGATAGCCAGACAAGTAATACAGCTTACGGAGTCACTGCAACTAAGCACCCACCACACATTAAAAAAAAAAAAAAAATCTCGAGAATCGTTCGAGTTAAATAAAAAGTAATTTGTGTTTTGGGGGTTTGAAAATAAGCACAGTAAATCATCAACAGTAAAATTTTCTGAGAAATCAAAAATAAAAAACATTTCCTCTTTTAAAGTCGATCCGGGGACATACTGTACCTATTTTAAAAATAATAATACACATTATGTACAAACGCATTGTTTTCTGCTTCTGGCATAAATCGGATTGCTTGTTTTTATTATCGCTATAACCGTAATAATACCGTTGTATTAATGTAAACTGAAACACACGTATATTATAGCCCTATACGTCATACATGGAATAGATCACTCCTACTTCACTTCAGCATTAATTCTTAAGGGTACGAGGCAATTGGAGGGGATAGGATATTTGTAGTGGGAGTCATTATAATTAATCTAGCAGACAATAGAGGGTCATAGTATTCACTTTATCAGCGTTTATAGACTCGGAAGTATTTCGAGCTTTCTATCAATAGATGTCACTGTTGACAATTGAAATTATAATTGAAAACATTCACTTGGAATTCGTCATATCATATATTCATACAAATATATGATATGATGATATAGGTATGTAAGTATATAGATACGATATTAGATATAGAAACACCGTAAAATACCCAAGTATATTGCCAAATGTTGTAACATATGTACATATATGTAAATGCTATTTTACATCTCGTTTCTATTTATCTCTCTATTCTCTCTATTTACCTCGCTACCTTACCAGCAAATTATATAAAATTTAATAATAGTTTCCTATGGAATTTTTATTTTTTATTACGAAATTTTTGACAATAATTATTAGTAATTAAGAAGCGTTCATCGGAAAATATAAAATGTTTAAAATTTGGCAGAAAATATACAGATATGAATTAAAAAAGTATAGATTTTGCAGTTCAATTCACATTGAATGAGATAAAAGTAATTGATTCGCATGGTTTATAACGCTACAAAATTCGCTAATTGTACAATATTAAATGTCGGCTAGACGATAGAAGAAATGAAGCCTCTGTGATTATTCAACCAACACACAAGTTTTTTGCTCATACATATGTATGTAATTATTGAGCGTTTGGATTTGACAGCTGGCAACTATTAGTAACCGCTTCTGAATGCACTTTGTCCGCTCAATCAATCTTGTGTTTGATGATTTTAGTTTATATAAAGTGTAGTGTTTCATATTCAAGTTTCTGGAAGATTATCGTTTAGGAAACATTTATGTACTATAACCTTAAATTATTTACTTCTCTCACTTATAATTATTTATTGCATAGTTATTATTGTAGTTACCTACATTTTTAGTGTAGTATTTGTAAGGATTGTAAATAAGATATACAGGGTGAGGCATATTAATTTTAAAATTATTTTCCTATGTACGGATGTTTCATATTGCCAGGGTGAACCAAACATAGGTACATTTTTTTTATATGGGATACACTATATATTATTTCAAATTTAAATTAAGCATATCTTCCTCGTTCATTTATATGTATAAGGTTTCATTGAGTTATACCGAGTATTTCAGAAGTTGTGATCAATTATGTCCTGTGCATTCCACACGAAACAACTTGAAATTCTTTTCGTATCGGAATGACCTTTTTATATTGTTACAGTTTTATAGCAAAGCGATATTTTGCTAATATTGCGAAAACTGTGTATAGGGAGATTCAAAACACAAATGCATTATTTTCTCATCTTACTTAAATGGAACACCTTTATTTTATATTAAGAAACAGAAGGACACTGTATGCACTTT
The DNA here is from genome assembly GCA_023690525.1 of Holotrichia oblita. NCBI lineage: Eukaryota > Metazoa > Arthropoda > Insecta > Coleoptera > Scarabaeidae > Holotrichia > Holotrichia oblita. Next base: position 94,530,015 of record CM043017.1, on the reverse strand, counting down.
CAGTTTTATTAACCACTCCCTATCGTTAATTTCTGAGATAGTTAATATTTTCTTAATGAAAAGTTAGCTTTTTCAAAATTATTGCCAGATGTCACATGTCATGTGATATAACGGATTTCACAATAAATATTCAAAATGTCCACCAAAAAGATCAAACAAGCAGAAAAATGCAGGAAAAAGATGTACATATATAAAAGTTATATGTCATAAAATTTCGGATCAAACTATCAAATCCGTTCGTGTATTTGTCGTGAAGTTCCCGAGAAGGAACGAAAATTTCAAATAAATCTAATCATAAGCAAAATAATGAAACCTTATATGGTCTAGGATTATAATTGGTATAATAGGTAGATATACCTATACAGTTTTGATACAATACTACCTATATTAGTTATAATAATTTTAAACATCGTTTACTGTTATAATATCTATAAATCAAAGAAAAATTACAATAACAATTAATAATTAGTGTTATTAGATTACGACCTCTTAGCAGCTGACCTTGTATAAAAGAAAACTTGAAGCTTGTTCTAATCACACTTCGGCAAAAAATATGTACACCACTCTAACAATGGTCGTGTTCAGTTAGCACATTGATAAGTCAGCGGTAAGTAATGATTAGTGAAGTATCGCACTGAATATCTGTATGCTAATAGTACAATATTTACCATGTAGGCATTCAGTTCACTACTTTACTAATCTGTATCTACCGGTGATTTACCGATATGCTAACTGAACACGACCAATGAAATGTGGGACAAGAGACAACAGTACAACAGCGGAAGATCGCATTAATTAGTATAATCATTATAAACAACGAAAATTAACTCAGCGCTGCTAAGCATTTTTTTTTAGATATAGGCAGAGATATAGGTTGTACATTCCTAAATATGAAAAATATCTAATAGTAGTCAGAAAACCTAAACAGCATAATATATTACACACATACGCAGCCAACATATTTCTGGGATGACATTAGGCAAACATTTCACTATGTGTTGTTATAATTCGAATATGGAGTTTTTATAAATTTTTATTATGATTTGTTATTATAATAAATACTTTTGTTTTCTTTATCTATTAAAACGAGAAACTTATTCATTCATCATAAAGAACACTATTTATTGTTTTTGCTCCGATTTTTACCATTTTTTCTCTTCGGAATTGCAACATTCGTTTTATTATTACTGAATGTGTCGGCAACATTTTCAAAAGGTTATTTTATGGCACTCTACAAAAATCTATACATATTTAATTGTAAATAGTTGAAGAAGAATTGATTCTGTTAATTCTTTCTATGAACGTTGTGGAAATGATGCACGCCAATCCACACAACATCGTTTGTATTTACAAAAAAATCTAAAGTTGACGTAAAATTATGTATGACGTCATCGACCACTGATGCATTTCATTAGTTTTAGGTTAAATAAAAAAATGGGTTTATAACAATTGAGTACAGAAACAAATCGTGGTTTAGTTTTAAAACTACTTTTATAATATACCTATAGTTTGTTTTTATGCAGTATTTATTAATAATTTTTGTTGTTTATGGTTTGTTAATTATTTGCGCCATCTATTAAAAAATTGCTACACTATCCATTTTAAGTAATTCTGGCACATCCCGAGCTGCGACACTTTTAGGTGAATTGGCCAGAAGACTGATTTTTGATGCAAGATTTTTGTTTATTTATAACAGATTAATGTAATTTTATTGTCGTAATCTATAGCCTTGTTACCTACCTAGTACTTAACATGAACAGTTTATGAGTCTGATTTGTAGTTTTCGTAATATAATGCATTTTCTTACCATGTACACACAAACCTAAACTTTAAGATTTTTTTCTGCTAGAAGTTACCACATTTTTTAAATTAAAAATATGTCATTACCTCGATAACAGTATGCTAGTTACTCCTATAATTTTTTTTCATCAATCATAGTTGTAATTTTTAAAAAATCTTGCATCAAAATTTTACCATTGTCGTATATGGAGCACTTTTCCCGCCATTTTACTCGACCACGCAACCTTAAATGCCTCAGAGTACTATACGCAGCTGGTAGTAAAACACGCAGACGAATACAAGACTCGGAAATCGCAGTGATAGAGCCGCCGTTCTCTGATAGTGGCAGTTCCGGAGATCGAACCGTAATAGCAGCATTGTAGCTCGCCTCACTAAGATCTATTTTCCCGGTCAATTATCGCTCGATGTTCAAACATGTTAATTATTCATTATTTACTTCAAAATAATGTTGTGAAAACGCTTAGAAAACACATTTACATACACACAAATACACAACAAGAGCGGTCCAACAAGTAATACAGTTTGGAAGCCACTACAGCTGCACCAATCACAGACAAATAACGCCAAAGGTAGCGGACTAACCGAAAATTGTGACCATCAAACCTTTTATCAAGCAAAAACTAGCCTATGGTTGAAGTCGAGATGAATATTGTGAGTCTTGGTAAACGATCTCTTGCGGTTAATGGAGGATAGCAAAACATTGTATATATCCGACAATGGTAAATTTTCTTAAAACTTTGACTCATAACTTCGAAGTTATAAAAGTAATTAATAAAAATTATAGTACGAACTATCACGCAGTCATGCAACGTATTGCTATTGCAACATATTACATGATCTTTAACTGGTACCTTTCAAACATTCAGAATTAATACAAGCGCTAAGTAAGAAAACAACTTCTTAAATGTATTTTGAGATATTTAGAACATATGCTATACATTAGCGCTTTTAACAAATGTGACAATTCCACGCGCAATTTGTGAGTATCCTCTTTGGAATCAGTATAGTTGATAAAAGAAATACGCTGCAATTTAGCATACTACGTTTCTTGCCTTCAGAGTTCACATTGGCTATATTCGCTAGAACGATTCCGAACCTATTCCCATATTCTGAACATGTTAAAATTATAATTCTTACTGGGTCTACATTTCCATATGATTTTAAATTTATTTTTCAATATATGCTTCCTTAGCATAAAGCTTTTACGCCGTTTATATCATCGATTCATTTTAACTGCTACTGTTCATATCCGTTACATTTTCTTGCCGTCGGCGTTCTTTTGAGACTCACAAATAAAGTCAAAGAACGTCGATCAAAACAGATATTAAATTTTTGGAAGCACCAGTTTGAATTTTTTACAGTAAACACCTTCTATTGGAAATAATACTCTTCTACTATGTTCATTGTATAATCGCTACAAGGGACGTCTGTCGATAATCACATTTAATTCGTTTCTACCGAACATCAAAACTTGTACATCCCACCCTAATACGTGTAAATGATTGTGTTGTTAATACGTAAATTGCAAAAATATGATTCTTAAGGCTCTAAGCAGTGTTACTAAATGCTATCTCTCCCCTCTTGCATTTCTATTACTTTGGTGGACGTTCAATATTTCAGAGATGACCTTTTACATTGATGAAGAACAACAATGGTAATTACCCATACCCATGTAATCTCAGCAAACTGTAGATATGTTACGAAATCTCATTAATATAAAAAGTCGTTTGAAAAAGTAGAGGCCTTGCTAATCTCACTTATATCTTGTATCGAAGCTCCATAATAATATTTGCACGAAGTTCAGTCGACTTAACAACATATTAAATTACTCGTGTAAACATCAGCATTATATGAATATGCCGTTCTACACTTGCCCACAATACATTTTCAATAATTTACTTTAACCACCAATATTCAAATGAAGACGTAGTACCACTTCTGAATTCATAAAACTTTGGCAAATGCTCGACAATCTATTGATTTTATATCACAGGCAAGATCGTATGTAACTACTCAGATGATGCGTTGAAGATCCCAGATTGCATACATAATTAAGAAAATGAGATTCTCCTACACGAATCGGAGAGCTTATCTCATTTGAAAGTTAGATGCTTAAAGATACTAAGTTGCATGCAACCCTATATCATCCCAAAGTTTGTGAACTTAATACACGTCGAGAGTGTGTTTAATTTTTATCTTAAATTTTAAGCTATGAATGCAATTTACGAAAATTCCTGTATAGTTACATTCGATCAAGTGGCTGGTACGTTTCACTTTTGTACATTTACACCTATGTGAGTGTTACATCGATGCTGTGTCGTTCCTGTGCATTCCAATGCACCATCTCTAGCACTTTTCTTTTTCTCATGTTGCCTTTGTGCAGCTGTCTGACCAACAATCGAAGCCCGGGCGATATTAGCCCTCCTTGTGGGCACTCCTGTTTCGATCCCAGCGCCCCCCGACTTTTCCAAATTGCGCCGTCATTCCACGACTTTCTAACATAGAACGCGCCAAACATCAATTCGTGGAAATCCCTCGTTCCGTTATCAATTTAAAGGTGTAATCAAAAACGCCCTCTACATCGATAAATGCGCATACTGCTACTTCCTGGTTTGCAAACATCTACTCTTTTCACAAGGTTGTTTAGGGTCGTTTCCGTGGATTTGTCGCTTAGTAGGCAAATTAATTAGAATGGAGAGTTAGATGCTGCGTCCTGATGTGCTTGTCAATGAGGTGTTCCGTAGTTTTTAAAACAAACGATAATAAGCTGATAAGAGTAGTACGATTCCTAGCTTCCTTGCTTTTGGTATAAATACCACATCAACGCCTTTACACATACTATCTTTTATTAGATATCTGTAGGATTTGAGTGACCTAATTGTTCATTTAATTCTTTCAGTTGTAAAGATTCTGCGTGAGAATCTCAAGTTTTTCTTTGTGAGATCGGCGTCCTCATTTAACCAGACCAGTACATATTACTTTTACTGTTATTTTCATACCTTAATTTCGCATTTCATTAATATTGTTGAACTACATAGATTTTTTAAGTGCATCGACCATCGTTTTAAATTTTCTATAACTTGGTACTAATGTTTATATTTGCACGTGTCTAGTAAACAAGTTCATAAATTATAGATAGCTAGATTTTTCATTTATAAGCACTTTCCGATATTTATTCGAAAAATAATAGTATTGTGATGTAAATAATGTAACATTTATAGATGTTGACACTAACTAAGCAGAACTATCAGTACCATGTAATTCACTGGCATTGTGCAAGCGCCGGCCGTCGAAACTGCGGGTCCAGCAGTATAGAAAATTAGTAGAACACTGCAACCCATTCGTTACTGCAGTGACATTAAATGCACTTCAATTTGCTGCGCGGAGGAATATATCAAAAATTTGCACGACTCAATGGACACACCTTTGGAACTGAAGATAATGTCAGTGACATGTCTGCATTGCGTTATAATGAATACGAGCCAAGAGTATTGACCGCGTGCCAAATTATCTTTCATATTGTATTTATAAGTGGAACGTCGTTAGAGTGTCTACAACATATTTTTACGAATACGTTTTTTTTGTCCTATATATTTATATTTTCACTCAAGAGAAAAATATTTATCTGGAATAGCTGTAGGTACTTACAGTTCTGATATTTTAGTCCAATATGGTAGCAGGAAATTAAAAAACCGAATAAGTTTTTTACATGACGTTTCATTACAAATATAGTTCCGTCATTATAATAATTATATATATTAATATAAGTTAAAGATATGGCGTTCTGAATTTCAATATAACATGTTATATTGAATTTATGAATGTCCGAGTGCCGTATCTTCAACTTCTCCCGTGGGCGGACAATTCCTGAATAGCAACTCAACCCAGTCGACCTATTGTACTCTAAAAGTTAGCGTAAATAGTATTTTAATATACTGCAAAATAGTACCGTATCATTTGCCTAGTCTGTTTCTGTATTACCGAACGGATGTGCATAACCTTTCTACAAGGTTTCGAAGTAAAATTTCTCCACCGCCACACAAGACGGCTCTGTATCAAAGATCATTTTCCTTACAGGTTTATATTGCATATAACAATTTGTCTAGGGAAGTCATTCATAGTGTGTCCTTCAAAAATAAATTAAAAAACTACTTGTTTGCAGAACAAGCATTTGGTGCATGCACGCTAATAGAGCTTTTAATGCGCTTGTTTGTGCTTTCTTGAGCAAATTACAGCGTATTATGCAGTTATGTACTATGTATGATGTATTGGATTAGTTGCCTATAGTTTTAGTGTTATTGCCTTACTTTAATTACTTTAGATTCTATTACAAATTTTTTTTTAATAAACTATTTAAATCTTTTGGTGTTAACATTTTCTCTTTATACGTTGACACGTTGAATTTATAATGTTACTTTGTGTTTTTCCCTAATCATCATCGAATTTTTTTATAAATAGGCTTTCTCTGATTATAACTTTATTTTCTAGTTGTCAAGGCTAAGTTGTAAAGCAGCAAGTCTGAACTTCGCCTTGTGATTGCAATTAGCTGTTATTTACTCTTTTTCGTATATGTGCCTCTTTATTATTTGTATATTTTATTACTTGATGTATCTATGTGCTGAGCAATAAAGACATATTATTATTACTCCGATCCAGTCTTTCGGTAAATTTAAAGTTTAAAAAACCACCACATGTCAGTTAAAAACGCTCATATGAACTACTTATTGTATATAAGGATATACACGAGAAAGAATAAAATTGATTTTTTAATTTAGTTAGTTCATAATTATAGTTCTATTGTTTTATCCTGAGGAAGTTTGTATTCACGAACGAAAATTCGACATTGCCAATAAAGAACTTTATCAATAATTGGGCATTTTCATCTTGCCTAAGATTATTTGGAGTATCAAGCGTTAATACTATTGTAATAATTCCAATTCCCATCATCATCTCCCGTACCACTTCTGTAGTGTGTCTTTAAAATAAAGGCATCATGCTCGGGTGTAAACACCATTATGACAAAACCTGTTTAGTTGTTTATTTCCAGGCACGATCGTTGGTGTTACGTTTGGTAATTCTAGTACTTACTAGATGTTTTTCTTCAAGGTCGAACTGATTTAAAATTGGTTCAAACGTGAAAGAAAAACAAAGCTATAAGCAACCATATGATGTCAAAACCTAGCTGCAAAACTTATTTCTCTGATACTCTGATTCGTTGTACATTTGAATAAATATCAGTGTGAGTCACGACTATCCCCTCGGTCTCTTGTGTCTAAACGCTAAAAGATTTGAGTTTCAAAGTTTAGTCAAATAAATAGGACGATAAAGAGCACATTTTAAAATTATTTGCAAGTATACAGTGTGATTCAAAAAGTACAGCATATAATAATTAGGTTATTTTTAATGGAACACCCTATATTGATAATCATTTTTGGATTCTACGTCATAAATTAGGATAACTTTGTTCATAGTTCCCTATACCTATCTGCAGCCAATTTCGAGAAAATTGATTTTATGAAAATGTCGGCTTTCGCGAAAAACTTTGAAATAGGAAAACTGTATGACTTGAACGATTTACATTTGTAAGAAGTTATTTTGACAAAACGTGCTTTCAATAAACTGATACAGAATTTTGATATTGGCTACATGACATTAAGCAAAACAATTATTCTTACTTTATATTTTTTCAACCATCAATAATTCTTTTAAGTTAAATGGGACATCCTGTATTTATCCATGCTATGTGAAAGCACATTTAACCTCCTACCAAAAACTATAAAGATGTATATATCTAAATTTAACGATTAACGAAATTCTTCAAAAACGCTCTAAAGCTGACTTTTTCTCACCTAATTAGGCCATGCTTTTTAATTACTTGTGTGTGGATAATTATATTTCTTGGAACTTGTATTCTAGTGATAAATAAAGCTGGAAATTATGTTGAAATAAGTTGAATATTCGATGAAAATAAAGTAATTAAGTAACCGATATCATAAACAAATTAATAAAATTACAAATATGTTAGACAAAAAAATGAGTGAATGAGATATAAAATTGTCAACCACATTCAATTTTAACATCTTGAAATGAATTTAATAAGTTCTTCTCAAAAAAATATCTACCGTACTAAATGTTCGTTTGAATTGAATAAATATAAATAAATTATCTAATGAAAAAGATTACAGTAGATGTTCATAGTGATTGACCATCTTATTCTATACATAATGTCATAAGAAAAAGAAGAATCTTCTTCCATAAAATACCTAGAGTGATTGAATGAAATACATTTTTTGTTAACATTATTATATAGATAAAGTTCTATTATATAGATAAAAATCGGTAACGCCATCACCACAACGCTTAATTAATTAATTCAGGACACATGTTTCACGGGCTAATAGACAGATTTTTATATATATCATACGAGACCACAGGCTCGGAAATAAGATTATCTTTTATTTTAGTTTAATATCTTCAGGAATAGTAGGTAGAGTATTGTTTGTTAGTTTATTTTTTTATCTACTAGACGTAATAATTGTTTAATTTTAATCGTTAAATATAGATATAGACATCTTTATAGTTTTTGGTAGGGTGTTTAATGTGCTTTCATATAGCACGGATGAATACAGGGTGTTTAACTTAAAAGAGTTATTGATGGTTGAAAAAATATAAAGTATGAACTGTTTTGCTTAATGCCATGTAGCCAATATCAAAATACTGTACCGGTTCATTGAAAGCACGCTTAGTCAAAATAACTTCTTACAAATGTAAATCGTCCAAGTCATACAGTTTTGCCATTTCTAATTTTTTCGCGAAAGCCGACATTTTCCTAAAAATCAAAATTTCTCGAAATTGGCTGCAGATAGGTATAGGGAACTATGAACAAAGATATCCTAATTTATGACGTAAAATCCAAAAATGGTATACAATATAGGGTGTTCCATTAAAAATAACCTAACTTTGACATGCTGTACTTTTTTCAATCGCCCTGTATACGTGCAAATAATTTTAAAATGTGCGCCTTATCGTGTTACACATTTGCCTAAAATTTGAAACTCATATCTTTTAGCGTTTAGACGTAAGAGACCGAGGAAATAGTCGTGACTCACCCTGTATATTATATCGTTGGTGTGTGTTGTAATATTAATCCTTTAATCGGTTCATAGTAATTCTAGTTAAACACCAAACAACCAAACCAATTTTCAATCGTTTTTCAAACGTACACTTTACTGACATTCGTAGAAATGGCAATTGAAGCTCTTAAGCAGCAGATCGAGGTAATAACACAAATTCACAAATCATTTCAACCACGCCTTGGTTATTCTGTTAGTATATGGTAGGTATATTCTTTATAAATGCGGGCGCACCTAAGCATTGTTCCTCCCGTTTTGCCGTGCTGGTTCTTCGCAAGAAAACTTAGCAAAAGTAGGGCAAAGTGCAATACAGTACTCCAATACCTTCATACAAAAATTGGAACACAATTGACTATGCTGCGTGAACACAGTTTGTCAAGGGGATGTTAGAAATGAAACGAAACTCGTTCCTAGTTGAGTTGGTGTAGATTGGGCCAGATTCTTCTCAATATTACGCTAACCAACATTTTTGGCATTAATTGGGAGACGTTGTTGAAACAGCGAGGAAAATTATCCAATTATCGTAAATCAAATTTTCAGCTGAAATAATTTCTGTATAGGAGACCAGTATTGATCGCCAAGATCCAGCCTGTATATGTGTGTGTGTGTGTGTAATGTAAAAGAAAAACAATTCCAACAACAGATCTTTAGAAAAGTTGAACACTATCGGATAAGTTGAATAACACAATACGTAAGAGGCGCCCACATGTAGCTGCTATTTCATCACTTAAAAACATTTACAATAACAATGATATCAATTATTTCAAACTGAAGCAAGGAAACTGTAAATTTCAATATTGCAAATAGTTTTCAGCTGTTCTGCTAGTAAATCCAGATACAATTTGGCAATAACTAAAATTGTAAAAGTCTGTAATATACATAACTAAAGTTGTTGCAAAATGCAGTACGTATGTACCATTTAGATACAACTTGATTTCAGTGACTGAAAACCATTCAACGATTTTTTTCTTAGAATATAAGGGAAAATCAAATGTCGAGATACGTGCTTTGCATGATACCACCGGTGGTTGGAAATAATTAAAATCATAATTGCAGGAACGAGTACGCTAATCAATAATAAAGCTCTACCATTGTTTACTTACAGTTTCCAAGCTTGTACGATACTGTCTCTTACCTAAATGTTCTATGCTATGAGAAAGACGGAGATTTAGAGAGTATTAAATAAAATCTCTGCTTATCATCTACTTTTACATATTAAAATGGCATATCAAGTAATTGATAATTCCAGTATCAGCTGTTGGCGAGAAATTTGAAAGAAGGTAATTTTTATTTACGAGAATTTCTGATTAAAGCTATACGAGATTAAGCATAAGAAAGGAAGTATAATTACATATTCAACTTTATAAATTATCGCAAGAAACGGTTAAAAAACAAAATTCTTATTAAATACCTTACCCAATTTCCTTATTAAATACGTTACCTAAGAAACTTATTTTTCCTGCATTATATAGTCCATATTGAAATCTTAATATTAAGGTAATGATTTTCTTTCTATAACTGTTTTTAATAATGTCAAATTTGTTACCAACAATTAGTGCTAACAATATGTTTGAGTTTATTTCTCTTGAATAATGAATCTGTTTCTCATTAGATGTTATTTAGAACTTTGGTACTTTAGTTAGAAAATTAAAAATATTTTTCGGTTAAATTACATCTATTTCAAAATACGCTTAACTCCGAATGCCTATCTAATACAAACTGGATATTACATAAATATGTATAAGTATGTCCACAGCGTTTATTGCCGTATTACTTTCTGAAAAGCGATTATGTCGATGCCAAAACAGATATCCAAAAGTAAAGTAAATATCTAACCTATTCCAATTTACTAAAAATAGAACTAGTAAAATAACAATCCATATAATTTGATATTATCTAGATTACAAATTTTAATTTGTAATTATGCAAAATATATTTGTCAATTAAATCCAAATTTATTCTCTACGTTTACTTAATATAATACATTATATTAAAATTATATACGTATAAAAAAGATTTTGCGATTTACCTCTAACCAAAAAAAAACTAAAGATAATTTTCTGTTTCAGAAAATATTCTAAGCAACTTACAATAGACGATATAAAACCGAATTATTTCTAATTATGACAGTAGCATTAGCTAAAGTTAGTGATATACTACACTTGTAGGTTGTAATAAAATTTGAGAAAACAGCTCTTAAACCTTTTGCCTAGTAATAAACATTTCTTCAGTGCTTGGCTGTCATTCAAATCAATAATAGAGGTAAACATCGTTTTGGCATACCACAATCCAATCTATTCTGAACAATTTGGAATACATACATACATATACACTTATTGAAAAGCGTTTGAATTTCCAACTTTCAATTTTTTTGCTTTAAGTTGGTGCAAAGTACTAGTAAACATTTCTGAGGTTGTAAATATATATCATAGGCGTAACAAAAAAAATAAGAAAGGAAACAATTTTAGAAGTATATACTAATGTATGTACAACATATATGCTAATTTGTTGGAAGATAATTACAATGAAATTATTTTTTAATGTTATTTTAAATTAAACTGTATCTTAATTTCAGATTAGACCAGCCAATGAAAATTATTACCAAACACTTATTCAAAATATTTACACTTAAAATTTTTAAAATTACAATTATTCGAAATGCATTCATGTAAGTTTAAGAACAGATTCACTCTTCTCTTCAAACTGTTGAACACACTGTGTAATATTGCTGGCCTAATGTCACTTACAATTGTATGTCGTAATTTCTCCGATGCATGGATAGCATTAGAATGATCTTTTATTGTTTAAATAACCAAACATTCTCCGTGCAGTGTTTTAGCACTATCCTGTTGGAAATAATCAAGCTACAATTTTGCATTAATAAGCTCCAGAGGATCACCTGTCTAGGCATGAGCGGGACCATCTCCTGGACAACGATAGCAGCCATGACATCTATTTTTCTTCCCCCACTGCAGTTCGTGCTGTGATTAGAAGTAACCCTAGGAGTCAATAGAGAAAAATGTAGTGGATGCCTAGGCTTCTCATAAAAAACAGGAAACCATACCATCATCAACTACATACATCAAACAGACGGCACTACTGTCCATAAGGGCGGATAAGATCTCGTCCGTTTTTAGTTTCACCGGGGAATACAATGTAGACCTTTCCAGCAGTGAGACTACAAAAGGCTTTGTCCGCAAATCAAGGTGAGTAATTTTCTGCTGATTTGTGGGTGCTTCTAAAACACCGATTGGCACGGGAATTGGAATTTTGTGAAATGGAAAACTCGATGACGTAGCCATCAGCTTGAGGAGCTCCCCTTCCGTGTTCTAGGCGGAAATAATCACCATCCAGACTTATTTAGAAAACACTTTAAATTGTCCGCATGAAAAGATATCGGTATAAATTCTATTTGACAACCACGCTGCTCTCCGAGCACTGCAAGCTGACAGATTCGATTCCAAGGTGGTATTGGGGTGCCATAGGAAGCTCGAACAACTGGCGGAAGATCACAGCATTACGTTGACATGGATGTTAAGACACTCTCGGCACAGAGGCAACGAAATACCTGACCTGTTAGCCCGCAAATGACCATGCGCCGGTCCAGAACTGACATGTGGGAGTTCGTATGGCCTTTTGGAATGGACTTGCCGGTATAAAATTCTTAGGATTCGTTTAAATTAAAAAAAACTGCACAAGGTTGTCTTTATGAGGAAAGGCTGAGATTATTCACAGGAATCTTAACCGGTCACTGTGCACTAAACAAACACATGCATTGCATGGACCTAGTAAACTCTTCCGTGTGTAAAAACTGTTTCGCTCGACTGCCCAGCGGCGGACAGGAGGAGGCTTACTTTGGAATCGATCGATTAGATAATACCAAAGTAAGCAAATTAACTATCAAACAAGTTCCGGACTTTTTTGTCTCGGTACAACAAGATCGAGCGGCCTCAAACAGCATGAGGGCACAATAAGCTTTCTTCGCCAAGTTGTCTTTCAGGGTGACCTCGCCCATGCAGAAAAAAAAAATCAGTTGTACAATAAATCGATTAAAAATCAGATTTTTATAAGTATTCAGATCAATGTTTTTGATGAAAGAAAATAGGACCGATGATTCATCCCTAACCATACATTGATTTTTTGAGGTTGTAACGGAGTCTCTGCGAAAGCACGAGTATTATCTACGGATCAAATTTTATTGTTTTATCAATCTACATATCCATTGAGGTGAAATCATTTTCGTCCCTAAGGAAAGTAACATCCAAGACATCGTCCCTTTATTGAATCATCCACAGTGATGGACACGACGAGGAAAGTTCGGTGATAACAATTCATAATACATACCTAGTTATTTTGTATAATTGTAATTGGAGAACAAGTCTCCGGCACACAAACCACCATGGGAGATTCAAACGCCTTTCAATCATTGTTGAATATGGGGTACTAATAATTTATGAGTTTGTAAGAATTCGAACATGTTACGTTTTTGTAGTGTAATAATTCTGCATGTTACTCGGTGAGTAAAGGCTTCAGATTCGATTCTCAACGAAGATAAATATTTTCCAATTTTTTAAATTATAATATTGCCAGCATAATACTGTACTTACAATAAAATTCACAGCTTACAACAGTTAATGGATTAATCATTTGCGAATTGTATTTAGGTTTTTATTTAAGAATAAATTATCAACGCTGTGACCAAGATAAATAATTCAAGCAATTGCAGATGACTACGATCACAAAAGCAACAAAATAGTCTTAAAAATATTACAAAAAAACGGACATAGAAGGAATACATGTATTATACCATAATGGTCCTATCTAGCTATATTATAATTTTGTTTCAAATAAAACGAAAAATATAATTCATTCATAAACATATCATTTAGATAATGTATAATTTCAATATTATTGGTCGATCCATTGCATTCGCCTTACTCAACTCGCGTAGTTCAGCACTGTAATAATGCATTGTTTTCTCATAGTATTAACATTTCATAAAAAATCTATTGAGTAAAGGAGTACAAAATAGTTTTGTTAAGGTACTGGCTTCAATTCGCTCACATTCATCACATATGTTTTTGATCTAAAGAAAGAATTTTGGTTTTTAACAATTCTTCAGGATGCCAACAAATACCTATTACCAAATATTCTACAACATAATTGCCATAAAAGGATGTACAACTCTTTGAACCAAATAGTTTTTACAATGAAAGTAAAATACGTCTTTGTAATAAATACATTACTTTCGTGAACTTCGATAAGAAACTGTAACTGTCGGTCCTCGTCGTATAAATACCGAGCTTTATGTCGATAACACAAGAACTTCCAAACATGAGTTAAATGAATTTCTTGTTCTCTTAAGTATCGGATTTTTTTGAATACATACTTAAAACTTAGCTTAGCTTTTCGAGGTAGATACTTTTAGAAAATCTCTACAAGAATTCAATTCGCGCACCCTGAAGCAGCACTAGGTATACGTTTTTTTGTTAATTTTAGAACAAAGTAAGTCCGAAAATACATACAAGTTCCAGTTAGACAGATGTAAAATGTATACATCACCGTACAATTCCGTTTGTCACAACTTTATTTTTACACACATGAAATTCCAGTAAGTGAATAAATAATAATAATTTATTTATTGACTAATAATAATGGTACAAGTTATTATAAACATCAGTAGCAACATGAAAGTCAAATGGCGCAGATTCAGATATGATTATCATGATGATACTATCTGCACCAATTTACAATGAAATTAATAAAAGAACAAACTACATCCTAACAGAGTATACATATAAACAAAAAATAAATTGTTAAACAATAAGCACGTGAGAGCAGAAAATCAGGAAAAAGGTAATGGAAGAAGAGAGATAGAAAAGAAAACGGTTCACATAGTGCTGAAGATGAAGAATAAGTAGAAATGACAAATCTAGCCGCCTACGCGCTTATTAATCCCGCAACCCACCCGCCAACCACTCACGTAACTGTCTCCTAAAAGAAACTACACCACCAACTATCCTAATATTTGCAGGAAGGTTATTCCATAATGAAGCAATGCAAGAATAGAAGCGTTGAAAAAAGGAGAACGATGGCGTGGAACTGTAATTACATTCCTGAAGCGGATGTTGATGTTCTGCACGTCAGTACGATATGTGATTTTGTTATATAGATATGGAAGAGACATGTTAACTGTAATAGACCTAAATAAAAGCGCAGCATGCAAAAAACGCCTGCCCTCCATATTGAACCAATTTGCCGTCACCAATTTATGTGAATTTCTATCAAACTTCCAGATGTCGTAAACAAAACGCAAGGAAGAATTCTATACATGTTGAATACACTGTCTATCAGCCCATGTTAAGCAAGGGCCGTATACCACATCGCAATAATTGAAAAGCGATAACACCATGTTATCACAAAGCAATAGTTTAACAGGCTGGCGTAGGACATCCTTACTGGCATATAGAATTTTCAAGGAGCCATAAGCCTTGCCTATAACATTCGTAACATGCAACTCAAAACGCAAACCAGAGTCTGTAATAAGCCCCAAATTTTTGACACTCTGTGCCCATAGTAAGTCTATATCATCAATACGAACTTTAATAAAAGTTTTCAAAGTTTCAGCACTTTCTCTACAACTGAACAGTAAAACTGCCGATTTCAAAGGATTAATTTTTAGGAGTGATTGAATTGGGAAAGCGACTGCAACGTAGTATTGATAATGCGCTCGGCAATATTTATATCCTTCGGTTTAAATGTGAAAAGTAACTGAGTATCATCTACATAAGAAAATACTTTTCAAAAGGTACTATTAAATGTTTCAATCATGGAAGTATAAAGTATATAAAGTAATGGACCACAAACACTTCCCTGCGGTACCCCACTAGTTAAAAATGTGAAACCTGAAAAGTTGCTACCAACTTTAACACACTTTAACACTCCTGCTTATGAGAAACGATGCGAAGAAACGAATCGCTGCCGCACCAAGACCCAAGTACTGCAGCATAGAGAGCAAAAGCTCGTGATTTAACGTGTCGAAAGCTTTAGAATAATCAAGTAATACCAGAAAAGAAACATCACCTCTATCTCGTGCAGTAATAATATCGTCGGTAATATCCAGAAGCGCTGTGACACAGCCGTGATCAGGACGGAAACCCTGTCGCACTGGCAAGAGGTTATACGCAGAGAGATATGAGCGCAACTGGCCATGAACAACTCGTTCCAGAACTTTGGAAAGAACAGGGAACAAACTAATAGGCCGAAGATCACTGAAACTAGTAGGGCTGGTAGATTTAGGGACGGGAACAACTACAGCTCTCTTCCAAGCACTCAGGAACAGTCCATGGGCCAAGCAAGAGTTTAAAATGTGCGTGATGAACGGCAATAAAAACGCATAGGACAAGATGATCATTTTGAGACTCAGTCCATCCGATCCGACTGCATTAGAGGAAAGGCTTGCAAGAATGCACATAACATCCCTTTCAGCGATCGGGTGAAACTTAAACTCAGTTTAATAGTTAGCGTGTTTATTAGCTTTGTAATACGCACCGAAGTCATAAACTGAATTAATATTTAAATTAACGCTGGAGGTATAATATTTATTGATTACATTTGGATCCTGCAACTTAGTAAACAAAGGCGGGCGACATTTGTTTAAAACGAAATTGGTAAGAACTTGCCACATCTGTCTAGGATTGGTATTATTAAATTTACGAGCGAAGACAATTTTTTCTCACGGCGTATAGCATAAGTAGTTTGATTTCTCAACATTTTATAGTATTCCCTGACGTCCGATTTTTAGTGCTGTTGTATCTACGTAATGCACGATCTCTCAATTTGATTATCAAAGTAAAGGTAAAGTAATGGACGGCAAAACAAAAGACGTTGCGATTTTTGTTTATTTTAAATTTGTAAGTGCAGTGGAGACGATGTATTACGTTTACACAGTACCGATCTCCTAAATAAACACTGCAATGCTACATAACATGAATATGACCAGTATAGTATAGCAGGTAGTTTACGCTGCGGAAGTATTCCTACCAGGCTCGGCAATACATATTTCTATACTCAACTATTGTTCGCTACTAATTAATTATATAGACATAAATCACTTTCAGTTTGTATGTCACCAGAATATATGCAAAAATTTAACTTTATGGCATAGAATACCACAGATGTTGTTGTTCATTATTTTGAAGACAAAGTCGGTCTCTACGGTTCATGTTCTCAACACCATTTACGAGCAGTTTTGGAGTTATGTCATTACGGGAATCCCTAATTGTATTGCAAAGCTTTGCAATTGTCATGTTTGGACTTTCTTTCATGTTTGGATGTGTAATTATGTTCAAATTACCTTGTGACAGCATTCTATCGTCGTTTATAATGCCGCGCCGTTAATCACTTTATTCCAAACAGAGAATGGTAGATCAATCGAAATTCAATTCTCCGTAAACAATGTCACCGTCCTGTCGGATAATTGAACCCCAGCTCCTGACGTTCTGTCACAACGATAGGTAACCGCTTAATTACTGCGATTATCGACCTGTTAAACTGGTATTCTTTAAACATGGAAAATAAATAATCTAAAGTGATCAGATCCGGAGATCTTACAAAATTTGTAATTCCTTAATCGAAAAATTGTTTCAAAATAGCTATTGTTTTTCGAGGTTTTCTTGATGGTAATCTTGTTGGAAAAATCTTTCTGTACGTTCGTCATTCTGAAGTACATTCATAAAATGCTATGGTAGACTTCAGTAGTTACAGTTTGGTTAAAAAGTATAGGCCCAATAACTCGATGTAATGCAGTTTCTATGAATTCATCAATGTAAGCATGAACATGACGTAACATCTATTCGTAAGTAACTGGCAGATTAGAAAACTATTGACGGAAATCCTACAAGCACTGATTAATTAAATAAACCCATTCTGCATTATCTAATTTTCGAGCAATTCTAGTGTAACTTTTGATTATAAACTTTTTTGTTGTTGTAACTCTAACATATTAATAAATACATAATCAAACAAGCTTTTCTAACTTAAGTTTATCACTAACTCGACTTTAATCAGGAAATATTTTAAAAGCACGATACTAAAATACTGGCCTCACTAACTGTCAATTATTTATTACGTAATTACTTGTTAACAGTGTCTTAAAAATACCTATATGAACATAAAGTATTAAGTATTTGTATTTATTGACAAAAATGAAGAAGGCATGCAGATCTAATTGATTAAGATTGAGAACAATAATCCACAATAGTGTGCCAATAATTTACTGAAACAGAAACGGAATATACAGGCAATACCTTTCAAAATATCTTCCGGACTGAACTAATAGGTTAATATATACAGAACGATTCTCAACTTATATAGGCATAATTGGGGATTTATTCCGCATGACAAATAATATTTAATAGGTGAAAAAAATTATACGACGCTTTTGGGTATGACGATGGATGAAACCCTTTCTTGGAATACCCATTGTCAGAAAATGGTAAACCAATTAAATTCAATTTGTTACCAAATGCGTAATTTGCGACGCTTCATTAACTTTGGATCTTTGTTGTCGTTTTACTTTGCTAATGTACAGAGTAGGTTATCGTACGGTATTGCGGTTTGGGGTTCATCGGCTGCTAGTCACAACGTATTTTTGGCTCAGAAACGTATTATACGATGCATGGGTGCGCTTAGTCCGCGTCAGTCATGTAAGTCTCTCTTTAAAAAATGGAATATCTTAACCATGCCCTCTATTTATATTTACGAACTTCTGAATTACATACATAAAAATAAACAAGATTTTCCTCGTAATCATGACATTCATTCATATGACACTCGAAACAATATCAAGTTCTATATACCCAAGTTTTCATTGAATTTATGTAAGAACTGTCCTCGTTCATTAGGTTTGAAACTTTATAACGCTTTGCCTCAACAATTTAAGGATCTTCAAAACGAGAAGCTGTTCGGATCAGGCATTAAGGCATTCCTGAAGCAAAACTGTTTTTATTCTGTTGAGGAATACTTTGAAAAATGTAGGAGCTAGCACATGTGAATATGTGTGTATATGTATATATGTATATTTATAATGTGAAATTACTGCAACTAGTGCAGAATATGGGTTCCTTCTTTTAATTTAAATGAAAAACAGTAGTTTCCTACGTGACGTTTCGGATTTATTTAATCCTTCTTCAAACCTGTATATAAATATATAATAAAACTTAACTATTTTTAAACCAAGAAACAATAACTTACAACAAGGATAATCGTTTTTCTAAATACAAGGCTCTAAAAATGTGAAACAATTTTGATAATTTTGAATTTTTGAAATTTGAAAACATATGCATAGCCTTGTATTTAGAAAAACGATTATCCTTGTTGTAAGTTATTGTTTCTTGGTTTAAAAATAGTTAAGTTTTATTATATATTTATATACAGGTTTGAAGGATTAAATAAATCGAAACGTCACGTAGGAAACTACTGTTTTTCATTTAAATTAAAAAGAAGGAACCCATATTCTGCACTAGTTGCAGTAATTTCACATTTTAAAGTCTACTGTCAGTGTCAGAACTGATAAAATTGTTAAACTTTATGTATATTTATATATACATATGTGTTTGTAATGTTATGTATTTGTGTAATTGACAATGTTAAAGCCTGTATGGGTTGAAAACAGTGGATTTTTTTATTATTATTGTTGTTATTATTATTATAAAAAGTCAGTATGATATAATCACCGATTTTGGTATGACGTTTGGTGAACATGAACCATGTTAGAAGCGATTTTACAAGTGTGATTGATTGTACAATTTTTTTTTTAATATATATTTTTATGACAATGTCAATGTTCTCTTGTATGAACTTACGACAATAAAGGATTATTATTATTATTATTATACATAGTAAAAGTTTAGTTTCCTAGATATCCATGAAATTTATTTTCGAATCAAGAATACATAGAAATTACGTGAAATTACAATGGCAATAAACAATTGCAATTGTCATCACATTTAAAGTTTATAAGAATTATGGCGCACATATTCTCTAACGAAGCACTTATGGACATGGTCAGAGAATAAACGGAAAGGAGAAGTTCATCGGAACCTTTGATGTTTTATTGACGATTCTGAGTGACCTTGAGGCTATTGATGCCATTTTAAAAATATGTCCAAGAATGTTGGGAAAACTTTGAATTTGATTTCAAGCATCTAGGTTAGATAATATGTTCGAAATGTAAGGGTGGCCAACTAAGAATGTCGCTCGGCCATATCTCAGGAGCCGTTTACAGTACAGCTTTGGGAAAAAAATATTACTGACTAAAGTTACCCCGAGAAATATCTGGAAATTATTTGGAAAAGCGTAGGATGACCGCTAGAGGGCGTAACTGATCACCGAAAATTTCAATTCTTATTTTACGCAAAATTTATCAACTTAAGGTCTATTATAAATATGAAAATCGGAATCTACTGAAAATTTTGCATATTTTACATCGGACAACATTTTTGTATTTTGTCAAATAAGGAGAGGGGTTTAGGGGAA
This sequence comes from Holotrichia oblita, assembly GCA_023690525.1. Lineage (NCBI taxonomy): Eukaryota > Metazoa > Arthropoda > Insecta > Coleoptera > Scarabaeidae > Holotrichia > Holotrichia oblita. Next base: position 94,509,544 of record CM043017.1, on the reverse strand, counting down.
ACTTTGTATTGAAAGAACGCTTATAACTTCGGTTCTGTCGAACCGAATTTTGCAAACTTAATCTCGTTGAAAACACCATTACTCCTTCAATCTAATCCGTACAAATTAGAACCAATCTAATAAGTGACATGCATGCTAGAGGGCGCTGCTTAAATTTTTCGGAAATTTTGTTTTTTTCTCGAAAAAATTAAATGGAAACATACATTTTTGACAACAAATTAAAAAAGTAGACTAAATTACCAATAAATCAGCGAAAACCGGGTATCGCTATCTTTTACCAATCCGAAGATATCCGCAGAAACGTGTCCGATGGTAAAAATGTCTTCTATAAATTTAAATTATTCTGCTTCCCGTCAACGGAATTGAGCAAATTTGGTCTTATTAGAAAGGATTTTCATTGGGCTATGTCTCGTAATTCAAACTGTTGAATATTGTTTTGTCCATTACCGCGAGAGGCCGTTAAAGAAATTCAAATACGTAAATTTTGTGACTTTTGAAAAGAACAGTACGTGTAAAGATATATTTATGCTCATACTATAAAATAGTGAATTGAAAGCTTAAGATTTTAGTAAAAAGCACAACCGTATAATACAAATAAATAATGCAGAGAAACAACAAAAACAAAATTTTGAAGTTGTCTCCTATTATTTTCGATTCCAACTTTCACTCTACAACGAGTAGATAGAACTACTGTCTCTATTTCTGTCTTAGAAATACTTTGAACGATATTTCCAATTTCCACAACCAAGTTGTTACAAGCGGTAGATCGCGTTGCAAAAATAAGATATTTTTTCGACCTAACAAATAAAAATCCCACCAAATCAAATTTGGGGTCCTGGGTGGTCATGGAAATAGACTGGCGCAGCACATTCATCATTTTGAAAAGCATATTGTTGCAAATTGCAAGCGACATTTCTTCTATTCTGTTTTCTTTACCGCCCTCTTGCGGTGACAAAAATAAAGAAAATATTAAACAATTTAAATCACTCCATGAGATCCATAATAGTCCATTTTTTTGGCCGCCAAGCATTCCACGCACTGTTCTTTTCAAAAATTATAAAATTTACGTATTTAAATTCCTTTATCGCCCTTTAGCGGCGACGGGCAAAATAAAATTAAACAGCTTCAATCACTACACATAGGACAATAAAAATCCTTTCTAATAAGACCAAATTTGCTAAATTTCGTTGACGGGAAGCAGAATAATTTAAATTTATAGAAGAATTTTTTACCATTTACACGTTTCTGAAGATATCTTCGGATTGGTAAAAGATAGCGATACCCGGTTTTCGCCAATTTGTTGGTAATTTAGCCTCCTTTTTTAATTTCTTGTCAAAAATGTACGTTTCCATTTAATATTTTCGATAAAAAGCAAAATTCCCCAAAAAATTTAAACAGCGCCCTCTAGCATGCACGTCACTTATTAGATTGGTTCCAATTTATAAGCGTTAGATTGGAGGAGTAATCCTGTTTCCAACGAGACTAAGTTTGCAAAATTCGGTTCAACAGAACCGGAGTTATAAGCGTTCCTTCAATACAAAGTTTCCCCTCCTTCCTTTCCCCTTATTTCACAGAATACGAAAAAGTAGTTCGATGTAAAATATGCAAAATTTTCAGTAGATTCCGATTTTCATATTTCTAACGTACCTACCTTAAGTTGGTAAATTTTGCGTAAAATAAGAATTCGATTTTTTTGTGGTCACTTACGCCCTCAAGCGGTTATCCTACGCTTTTCTAAATAATTTCCAGATATTTCTCGGGGTCACTTTAGTCAGTAATATTTTCTTCCCAAAGCTGTGCTGTAAACCATTCGTGAGATATGGCCGAGCGACATTCTTAGTTGGCCACCCGGTACATAAAGTATTAGATAATTATATATAAAAATAGATATTTAAGGTTTTAAACAAGAATCAATACAGAGTTTCCCCTCCTTCCTTTCCCCTTATTTCACAGAATACGAAAAAGTAGTTCGATGTAAAATATGCAAAATTTTCAGTAGATTCCGATTTTCATATTTCTAACGTACCTACCTTAAGTTGGTAAATTTTGCGTAAAATAAGAATTCGATTTTTTTGTGGTCAGTTACGCCCTCAAGCGGTTATCCTACGCTTTTCTAAATAATTTCCAGATATTTCTCGGGGTCACTTTAGTCAGTAATATTTTCTTCCCAAAGCTGTGCTGTAAACCATTAGTGAGATATGGCCGAGCGACATTCTTAGTTGGCCCCCGGTACATAAAGTATTAGATAATTATATATAAAAATAGATATTTAAGGTTTTAAACAAGAATCAAACAACAAATTTTGCAGTTATCTACTAGAAATATCTATAATATTTAATTATGCTTTACTATAATTAGGATAATATGCCAACACACATAAACCACGTAGGTGAAACGTACACATCACAAAATCACTAAACTCACAACTAAGAACTAACCTCCAAACATCTTCAAACAAACAATAAATATGTAAACAACATTCCAGGAATATTTGGACATTTTTTTAATGAAAATGGCGTCTGCCAGTCATGCGCACAAAAACCATGACATCAATTTTAAGGCTTTTGTCCTTGCTGTTTATTCTGTGACATGGTACTGGCATACGATGAATCACGACATTATTCTGTGTTTACGGCTCGTCTGTATGCAGAAAGGTTTCCAGATAAATATCATCCGGCACGTGAATCCTTTTTATGTATGGTGCAAAGTGTTAAGGAAAATGGCGATATTTGACTGATGCCTGGGCAACATCGAGGAGCAGTTAAACCTGTACATATTGTCAATCTCGAGAAGGTTTTGAATGTCGTCGAAGAACAGCCTAGCATAATCACTAGGATACTTGCAGAGCAACATGGGATATCACAATCCACAATTTGACGAATATTGACACACAACCAACTCCATCCATATCACGGACAACTTGTAGAAGGCTTACTACCTCTGGGTCATCCCGTCGAATACAATTTTGCGAGTGGTTGCTACATTAGCATCAGTTAAAACCCAAATTTTACCAATAACGTTTAGTATTCACAATGTCCACAAAACGCATTATTGGGCCGTGGAAAATCCTCGTGTTACTCGCCGAACACATTTTCAACAAAAATTTATTGTGAGTGTATGGGCTGGAATGATGAACTGACTACTTATTGGCCCTTTCATTCTGGAGAATCGATTAACTGATGCAATTACAATTTTTGCACAATAATTTACCGGAACTGCTGTAAAATATTGCTCTTGATGTCAGAGAAGCTATGTGTGTGGTTTCTCTAACTTTGAACACTTCCTGTGATATTATTTTAAAATGTTATATGTATTCTTGTTTTGAAAGTAAATTTCACGTATATCTAGGAAACTAAAATAGTTTTTACTACAATTTTTTGCCTATTTGTCATGAGGAATAAATCCCTAAGTTTATGCGTATGGGTTGAGAATCACCCTGTATAATATTAAAGACAAAATTCAGTTAAAAAACTAGAAGATAAAAACTGCAAAATGGATTTCGATACGAATATATGAATATTGGTATTAACCGAATTTTGTTTTGCTATTATTGACATAGCGAAGATTGTGAATTTGTAGGGTAGAAATTTATAATAAGTAGCGAAGTTTTGGATAATTAATGATTACAAATTCAATAAACTTAAATAACCCTCGTAATAACCTACATTTCATGTAAAACTTAGATAATATCAAAGACATGCAATTAAAATGTGTAGCACGTTTCCTATAACATAAAATTTCACTATATTATCGGGATCAAAATATTAGGACTACGTCAGTAGTAATCTGTACAGCATTAGTACTTTATCAAGCTTAGGAAATAGGAAGTTCGTTTCCGTGCTATTAAAAAAGGTAGGTATAATGAGATGATTGTTAAGTTAAATAAAAGTACATACATATATTTACATTAAAAATTTTGTTCTTAAACCAATTTTAAAACACACGTTTTGCCTTGTAGCACAGATAGTCACGTTTTTAAGCGCTTTATAGGCATAGCAGAGGTAAATGTAAGATGTCAAGAAAATTTTAAATTACTCAAAGTTTGATAAAAATAAGTCATTAAATTACAGTACATTAATATACAGATGATACTTCTTAATTATTAATAATTGCGTAGATAAAATTATTATTGTTAAATATTACTCTTCTATTCCATGCTGTATGCAAGACGAAAAATATGCATTTCATACTTGGAATTGTTTTAAATTAAAACATTCTCAACGCAGAATGAAAAACAAAATAAGAAATGTGTTCTATCCTCACTTTTTACAAATGCCACAGTTTTTTTAAGTATTTTATTTGAAATTGTTAGTGATGTATTAAATAAGTATCTACCTCTATTTTACACGAGTAGAGAGAACAAAATTATAGAGATGTCTTCTTAATGTTAACATTTTCATTAATATTATTATTCTATGAAGTTTCAGTAGCTCACCTACACAACTTTATTATGCAGCACAATACCAAAACTAAAAAATGGACAGTGAAAAAGTTGAACTAATTGATGATTGTGATTACAACAATATACAGATATGTTCAATTCAAGATTATATCAAAAATAAAAACACACTCACAAATTGTTTTTGTCTTGAATTCTTTGCTACAATCCAAGATTGAACTAATTCTAAAGGGCTTGTAAAGTTTCCCAACTTGAATAAATCTTGGTAGTAATAGACACAATCGCACAATCGAATAGGAACGGTTTTTTTAACAATTTATTATTCTTTTAATAAAGTTGACATCTGCTAAATATTAACTAAGTATATCTACAATGCAGAACATTCTTGGATAGGTAGGGCCTTGTACATATCCATACGATTTCTTAAACTAGTTTTATATTTGTTAATTTGCCGCTTTTCTAACAGCTTTAACCTACTTACCGTATTGAAAACTAATCAAATAGAATTAAAAGATACGCATCTCACATCGACGGCTAACAAATCCCTGCATCTTTATTTGTAGCAATAAAGATCACAATTTGTAAATGTATTTCTAGGACTTGTACACATGTATTAGTCATCATCTTTAAATAGTTGAATGGAATTATCTACTATAACATTAAAAGACGTATTCATATGATATGAGTCCTCAACATTTTTATTGAAAAAGAATTTTTGGGCACAAAATCCATCTCAGAATATGTACTGATCATATTGCACTGTCGACACAATAGATAATTCGTGAAAGAACAATAAACGGATGGTTGTCTAGAAGTACCAATTGTTTATATAATTGCAAATAAATATGTAAGTAATTACACACACCAATTGTTTATAACATACACAAATATCGACCAACGTATTCACCAAACAGCATTGCGTCAAACTTACTGAAATACTCACATAGGTCTCTATGATGTATAGCTATATAAATTATTTTATATCTATCATCTCATGTACCAAGAACAAAATAAATTCCGACCTTATAAAATATGCGATGTTACCACAACTATAACAACCTAAACGTTTTACTTTAATGCATAACCTCACTTCAAACCAGCTGTTGTCTTACTGACTAATAAATATGTGGTGGGTTTAACCTGAGTTCTTCCCAAAATGGAATGTGGCAAATGTTAAAACAAGAAAATGATGAATGAAAACGTACTTAATTTGCAATTAAAGTTGTTGTAAATCTTACTACTTACTTCATTAAATTGAGCACTATTCACTATGGTCGAATAACGTAATCCTTTAAAGATTTCGATTCTAAGAATGAAACGAGAACGACACATCAAACCGGCTACCGCCATTTTTCAAGACAAACTAAACTGAAACCAAAATCAAATATACAAGGCGCGCATGAGTATTTCATGTAAATAGGATATGTAGTTAACCTATTCGATTTTATTCAATTTTCCGTAATAAGACTTATTTTGCAAATTATTTCTTAGAGATTAATTATTACCATATTCCATGAGCTGCAATATCTTACTAACCTCTACAAATTTATTGTTTCTGGTACTACATTTGTTGAAATTTCAAGTGTTGCAAATCAATACGAGTGAAATTAGCAACTATGATGGAAAAAAAAATTGTTTGAAAAATGTGTCCTCCTTAGTTCAGTTTCTGTTATTCAAAGTATCGTCACCTAATATTTGGAAATTGATAATACTATTAAAAATTAAGTATGGAAATAATCGTAATAATAAACGTTTCTATAGTACCTATGTTTAGAAATTTCTTCTCATATCATTATGTTAGTACATATTTTAGTTGTATTGGGTATTAAACATTTTAAACTTCACTGCAAATATTACGTGCACCTGACAATGGGTTTGTGAACGAGTTACTTTTACGAGTAGAGATACGTGCGGGGATATGTTATGGTGTGTTAGGTAAAAAAGAAACCTATGGGATATGTATTTAACATTTGGTATAATATACAGAAGCTGTCTTGCTAAGGTGTCTAAGTATCATATATCTGTTTGTGTAAACATTATACTGCAAAATAATTACCGACAAGTTGAATTGATGTGGCACATGTCCTAAAATTCATTTCACTTATACACGGTGATCCATTTTCACTGAACAAAGTACAACTTTGTTGTTTTTAATAGAACACTCTATATATTTTTTGTTTCTAACCGTTTTCAAGTTCTTTATAATTATATTTAATTTTTGCGAAATGTAGGCGCTTTTTCGAAAACCCTATATCTGTTTTCGTTTCATCTTTGAAACTGCGATTTCGATATTGTTTTACTAATAACAAAGAGCTCCGTTTAAGAATACCTTATGAAAGTAATTTTAAAAAATGTATAAAACTCGACCAATTAACAATAAAAATATATATAAACAAATAGGTTTTAAGCGTTTGTCAATCAATTGATCTAAACGAATCCTTTATACTTCTTTTTAAATCTTTGATGCATCAAAAAGACTCACTATAACTTTTTTTTACATAGCCTCATAAATAAGCATCACATAGCGTGATATCCGGACCACCTGGACCACCAACCACGCCTGTAGGTAGGTTTTCACAACGGCGGTATGCGGACGGCGGAATTAAATTTGGCGGAGAAGATATATAAAAACTTTAATAACAGTTTTCATATGCGCGGAGAGTTTGTGGTGCATTGTAGTAATATTTGATTGTACAAAGTTACAATGACTTAAGTTGTCAGGTCCTAGTTTTTAAAGTTGTTTGGATGGAAATGTAACAGTTCTTGATAGTTAACCCAAATTTCCTTTCGAACTTCGAGTTTATATACCTACATGATACCTTCCCACCTATCTATATTGAAGATGAATATAAAAATACATAAAATGTGTTTAGTTGCATTACTTTATAAAATAAAAGGAAAACGGAAACGATGAAAGCGATGGTGGGTGCGAAATATATTTATTTCAAAATACAATTATTAATAAATAAATAGGTACTTTTCTGATTCATTTTCAATATTTGGTTCAAACACGTTTGCCTTATCGGTTTCTTCTACATAATCGAGCACTGAACTATAACAGAAAAGTGCCGCAGAAAAGTGAAACCGTGGAATAAAAACAAAGATGGAAGTTAAAATTCCGCTGGAAAGTTGAAAAATATTTAACAAAACTGCGGCACCGCAAAATGTTAAAATATCCGCAAATATTTCGCGCCACTGACATTTTGAATATTTTACAACCAATCATGTGAAATACGCAAAAAAAATCCCCTGTCCGCTGTTGTGAAAACTTACGAAGACCTTTTGACGGATTTTTGCTTCTAACGTGGTTAACAGACGAGTTATCGTGACCTTCAGACACCCCCTAACCATTTTTTACTCCTGAAGAAGTCACCCACATTAGTGAAAAAACATGGAGCCGATTTTGTAATTTTGGTGCTTCTATTTTATTTTATTTTGTACTTAATTTATTTTTGAATTGTATTTACTATGTATTACGTATTACTATGACGCTGTCAAAACACGTAAATACATATAGGGTTTCTAAAAAGCACCTACATTTTGCAAAAATTACAAATAATTATAAATAATTTGAAAACAATTAGACATAGCCATAGGGAATATTGGAACAACTTAACATAAAATCTAGGGAAAAATCCAAATATGACAAAATATATAGGACGTTCTATTTAAAATAAAATTGTATTTTGTTCAGAGAAAATAGAACATCCTGCACATATATTTTTACAAATAACGCTTGATTTATTTAGTAGACCAATCTAACAGTTATATAAATAGTTATTGTCACATTTTATTTAAATAACTTAACATATTTTTCGTTAAATATAAAAAAGGTGAATAAACCAATCTGGACGAACAAAATACATCTATAACAACTCAAAATAAATCTAAAATTAACTGGAAAATTATAATGCAGTTAAGGAACGATAGATTCTTTACATTTACTTTCGATTTTAATTGTATTTATACATACCTTTTGCACGATCTGGTATAACTTTTGTTGATCTTCTTAAACTTTATCTGAATGGCTTATCTAAAGTAACAGTAGCTAATATCACGTCGATCCTTCTTAAAATCATTTGAATCGGATTGTAACTGTCACTGGCGTTAGGTTAGTTTATTTGATTATAATAATTGACTCTTTTTACATGATAAATATATGTATATATATATATTTCATATATCTTTTCAGCTTAATAAAATGGAACCAATGGCACTGGGTAGCCCACCGTCTAGCCCAACATCTCCAGGTGTAGTACCTAACTTCCTACCGTCATTTTTGATGGGAGATTCTCAACCTAGTACACCAAATATCAATGTATCTCCAGGACGATCAAAATCAAATTTAAGAGTTAGTTTCAGCAGTACACCTGTTGAAGCTCGGAATATGCGTCAAAAACTGTTCAATCAATCTTTAAACGATTCACATCTAGTTCAACCATCGTATAATTTACAAGCTGAAAGGAGTGGACCTCCTAAGCATAGCTTATTTGACACAATTGAGAATAAAAGTGTACAACCTCTTGTAAATAGCACAATGCAAAGTCCAGTTGAAGATCCAGCACTAGGTTTTAACGACAGTTATTCTAGAATTGGTAACGAATCACTAAGATATCATCAAGCAGTAAACAACTTAAATAATAGCTTAAATCAACCGTACATCACCAATATGTCGCAAGTGTCACGAAATGGAATGGATACGCTTTGGGTAACTGTTTTCGGTTTTCCTCCCAGTTCTACAAGTTTAGTTTTGGCACAGTTAATGAATTGTGGTTGTATAATTGAAAAGAAATTCCCTACTCAAGGCAACTGGGTACATTTAAAATATAGCTCTGTACATGAAGCAGCTAAAGCATTGGCTTTGAATGGAAAGTTAGTATCTGGAAATATAATGGTTGGTGTTGTACCATATTATAACAAACAAGAAAATAAAGAAAATTTGGACAATTCGGGAATAACCTCGCCTATACGTGCCAGAAGCTTACGTCACTCTATTGTGCCAACTCAGAGCTCTAATACTGTTATACCTCAGAACGTCCCTCAGAAATCAACAGGTATTGTCAGTAAAGCCATGGAATATGTATTTGGATGGTAGCACATTGTTAATATTACTGCAAAGATCAAGACTATTTGTTATATATTTATAATAAGTAACATACAAATATATTTTCACTTTATATATACATATTTTAGGAATTTTAATAAAATAATTGTAATCTTAAGTCTACTTTTAAAATAAATTAATTTGAAGAATATTGATGCAGTTTTTTTTTATATTATAATAATAGTAAAATATGTTTTATTTGAAATTTAAAATATTATTGCATTCTTATATAGTCAACTTATTTTACTATTATTTCAACATATTAATAAAATTGACTATTATACAAGAGGTTGTGATGTACTCGTACAGTCATTGGTTTGATATAAAGCTAGGACAGCAAATATTCCATAGTAATAACTATCCCTTAAATACTTACCTCTATGATATAAATGCCATGGATCAGAGTGAAAAACCATTAAAACATGAGCCAAAGAAATCGTCTGTTAAAATACAAAAATTATCTAAACGAATTATCCTATTTGTATCTGAAACCTACTAATATGTAAAGCATCAAAATTGTCTTTGACAATATGCAGCAAGTCACTACATATAAGTGAGTGAATTTCTAAGTTTATTACAAAATAGGTAGTAGTAGAGCATAGTCTCAAAGAAAATATATTGTAATAAGACTAATAATCTACCTCATCAATTAATATCTTTTTATTCCCAGATATACAGTTAGTCACAAAATGATTCGGCCTAATGGAATAATACTTTGTAATTGTATTTAACTTGGCTGGAAATCGTTTAATTGTATAAATATAGACTTTGTTCAGATAAAATTATGTTTAATTGCTATTACTAGTTTATATATATACAACATACTTATCTGAAAAAATTAAAAACTACAATTCAATAGAACATAAACTTAACAAAAGTATTTCCATTGTACTCTAAACTCACAAAATGATTCGGTTTTCTCATAATAATTAACAACTACCAAAAATAAAATTTCACTATATAGTATCTAGTATGACCGATTTAACTAATTTTTGTATAGTATTTTGGTCAATAGTGTTCCATTCTTCTACCATTTTTCTTCAGTTCTGTTTTATTAGTTATACAACGTTTTTTATATTTGTTTTTAATATCGCCCAAAGGTATTTAATGGGATTTAAATCCGGCGATTGTGCTAGAGTATCTTAGACTTTGGCACAGTTGTATTATAGCAAAGATTTGACCCTAAACGCTTTATGTTTAGGGTCATTGTCTTGGTAATAAATAAATATATTACCAACACATAGTTTTTCTGCGCTTTTTCTCAAGTAATTTTTTATATGCAAATAAATAAATTGATCCATCTTGCTATCAACAAAAATAACCCCTGATACTGCCATACATCCCCATACCATTACAGTTTTACCACCATATTTCACTGTACTAAGTTCCTTGCCTGTAACTGTATTTTTTTTGGCCAGACCCTCTGGTGACCATCGGACAGGGCCGCCGTCAGCACAGCTGCGGCCCGGGGCAAAATAATACAGCGAGCCCACTCCCACTTAATATTTGATGTGTTTTATTTTTGTCAATAGTATTAATATATTACTACTGCATTAGTGCATTATAATAACAAGAGTTTAGAGTTTTCCATAAAATAAAACAAACTTACTTACAGACTTATTTAATAATAATTCTTAAGACTTAAGTAATGTTCATATAATAACACTAACAGATTTTGAACTATGTTTTATTTACAACATCACTCTTCTTGCCTTCCTTTCTGCGAAAGTTTGAATAATTGAGTCACAATTCGAAGTTCTTGCTAGCCTAGACTCAATAGACAACACTTCGAAATCTGACAATCTTTGCTGTCTCATAGTCGATCTCAAACAATTAATTTAATTATTTGATCAACACTTTTTTAAGCTCTGACGGCGGGACTGCCATCGGAAAGCAAAAATATTGAATTTACAGTCATACGCAAAGATATAGCATTGTCCCAATACGTATCTAGTTTGTCGAAGTACTCTTTGGCGAACTCATATCTGCTACCAATATTTTGCTTACTAATCAATGGTTCTTTCCTAGCGCTTCTACCATGAAGACCGTTATATCTTAGTATACGTCTTACCGTTTGCAGATTGGCGATGAAGCAGATAGCAAGATGGATCAATTCATTTATTTGAATATTTAAAAAAAATAACTTGAGAAAAAGCGCGGAAAAACTAGGTGTTTTGATCCTAAACCTAAAGCGTTTAGGGCCAAATCTTGGCTGTTATACAACTGCCCCAAAGTCTTAGATACTCTAGCACAATCGCCGGATTTAAATCCCCTTTTCCTATCAAGAATGGAACACTATTGACCAAAATCCTACACAAAAATTAGTTAAATCCATGAAAAATCGTTTGAAATGCGTCATTGATGAGAAAGAAAGTTATACGAGGTAGGTACTAATGAAATTTTATTTTTGGTAGTTGTTAACTATTATGAGAAAACCGCATCATTTTGTGAATTTGTTAGAGTACAATGGAAATACTTTTGTTAAGTTTATGTTCTATTGAATTGTGTTTTTTTTCAGATATGTTGTATGTATATATAAACTAGTAATAGCAATTAAACATAATTTTATCTGAACAAAGTATATATTTATACAATTAAATAATTTCCAGCCAAGTTAAATAAAATTACAAAACTTTATTCTATTAGGCCGAATCATTTTGTGAATAACTGTATTTCCACTTTTAGGTCAAATGAAACAGCAAATGAATACCAATTCATTTCAGAACGTAAATTAGTATGCTTTTGTTTACAATACTTCTTTAGTGGAATAAATTGCTTATCATTATAAAATAATAAAAAACAAAGAAAATATATCAATTTATGGCTACATTCTCAATTAATATTAAAGGACATAATTTAATGTAACTATAAACATAAAAGATTTGAAATATTCGTATTTAAATGCATTTTTTTATCGTGCTCTAACAATTCTGTTCCATATAGGTAATATACGAACAATTCAAATAATTTTTATTTTTATATACAATTCCTTAATTTCTACCACCAAAAAAAAATTCAATGATCAAATGATGAAGAATAGTGTTAATAAATCTAAATGTGCATGGAAAATAATAAACAATGAAAGCAATATTAATACTAAAAGAAGACACACATTGCGTATAAGAGACAGTAACAATGATCTAATTGAAGACTCTAATATTTTGGCTGATCTATTTAGGGAACACTTCCATAAATTGGTTTCTACTAATTGTAGCAATGATTTACATTACAAATTTAATGACTCTGTAGCAGTAGCCGAGAGTATGTTCCTCAGGCCCACTGACAAATGTGAAGTCTTCAATACAATTCAAATAATCAGTAGTAAGAATTCATTCGGTGTTGATGAGATTCTGTGTTCTGTTCTAAGACACGTTGCACATTTGATTTCATTGCCTCTATCACTTTTAGACAGCCAAATTAAAACCAATATACAAAAAGGGTGATAAACATGTCGTCAGTAATTATCGACCTATATCTGTACTATCTTGTTTCGCGAAATTGTATGAAAAAATTATGTGCAGTAAAATAAATGCCTTCTTAACGAAGCACACAGTCCACACAGTTTGGGTTTATTGCTTCTGGGTCCACTAATCAGGCTATTTTTAGAGCACTTAATCATGTCTATGGACTACTTGATCAGGGCCAAGTGACAGGTGGACTCTTTTTCGACTTGAGTCAGGCATTTGATTACGTTAATCACGATCTATTAATTCAAAAGTTGTCTGTGTATGGTATAAGGGGTACTGTTTTACGTTGGTTTGCATCTTATTTAAAAGATCGAAAACAGTTGGTTTCAATTTCTAATAACGGACAAGTATCTTCTTCTAATGCAATTAATCTTACATGTGGTGTTCCGCAAGGGTCTATCTTGGGATCTATACTATTTTTGTTATATGTAAACGATCTTAACATTCAGTTTAATGTTAACGACATTTATCAATATGCCGATGACACGACGATAGTTATATCTGCTTCGGACGAGTACGAGATGGCCGAAATGGGTAACCGCTATGTAAATGATATGGTTGACTGGTGTAGTAATAACGGCTTAAAATCAACGAATCTAAGACTACGTCATTATTGTTTTCATCATCACGACGACAAGCTGACAGATCAATACTTGTACGAATGAATTCCAAATCGGTACCTGCGGAGACTAACGTAAAATTTCTGGGATGTATAGTTGACAATACCCTGTCATGGAAGGCTCATATTTCTGTTTGTTCTAAATTGTGCTCTATGAACTTTGCAATGTTCAAGTTGAGAAATTGTGTGAATGTTGAAACTCTGCTTACTTTCTATGATTCATACATTAGGTCAAGGTTGAGTTACGGAATAATTTTTTGGGGTCGATCGATATATTTTTCGCGATGCTTTCCGCTGCAGAAAAGAATTGTAAGAAGTATGTTTGGACTGAGACGGACGGAGTCGTGTGTTCCGTTTTTCAAACGTTATAATATAATGTCCCTGCCATCCTTATTTTTATATGAGTGCTCTATGTATGTGGTGAGACATCGATCTGAGTTTGTGTCCAATGGTCATATTAACACGGATCATTTGACCACGAACTCCGACTTACTTAGCATACCTTTACATAAGTCTTCATTATTTGAAAGGAGTCCGCGTTATATGTGTATTAAGGTTTTCAATAAACTGCCGCCACCACTAAGAGCCATTCCGACTGTCAATAATTTCAAACAAAAAACAAAAGAATATTTTACTGATCAATGTATATATGATATCAATCACTTTTTGAACGGGTAACTGGTTAGTTGTCCGGATTGGTGGCAATGGAGCAATGTACATACATACGAACTTAGCATCTAATGTAATGTGTCTATATATACATATATATGTGTTTTATTGTAATTATATATCAACGAAGCTAATATCGCATGCGATCATATGGCTAATAAATATTATTATATGTAGTTACATTAAATTTATATTAGTATGTCCTTTAGTATTAATTGATAATGTAACCATAATTCGATATATCAATGTTTGTTTTTTAGATATTTCCGTTGATAGGCATAACCGGCATGACTATAATATATTTTATTAGTAAGTATTTGACGCATATTAAATTTCAATTTCTTCCACTAAAGAAGTATTGTAAACGAAACCATATTAATTTATGCTCTGGAATAAATTGGTATTTAATTGCTGTTGCATTTGCCCTAAAAGTTGAAATATATCTGGTATTGAAAGTTTAGTCTTATCATATAAAGTAAAAGGCATTCAACGACAATAATACGTTTAGCATTGGAAACCACGTACATATTACTAAATATCCAAATTACATAGGTTCTATAATAAATATATAGATAATTAAAATATATATCCCATGAAATACTTAGGTATAATAATAATAAGTAAGAGAATTTGTAATTCTAGTATTAGAACAGTGAGAAGAAACTAGATTTGATACAATATTTACAAAACACAAGGTTGATAATATCTAAAACTAGCAAACCTATAAAACGTAATAAATTCCCTGCGTCTGAAGCTTGGATTACATGAATCACTAGCAGTAGGCTTAGAAAAATCCAAAAGTGTTTATTTTCTTGACCACTAAACATTCCACCCACTATTCAATCCAGAGTTTCATAAGATTTGACATTGTGCAAAATAAAAAAACACACACATAGAATATTAAATTATATATGCACAAGAAACACTTCCTGATTACACATTAAACCTACCCTACTACTAACATACCCGGAATATAAACGCTACAATTCCTTTAGAGTATGTTTTGGAACCGTATCTTTATTTATAGCTTATAACTGACTTCCCTGGCATATACTGCAACAGCAACGTTTGCAAATCACACCTCCATATATACACATCAAAACAACTAAGTAGCTTCATAAACCCTGTAAACACATATTAAATTATCAAGCTAGTTAAACTTTCAATGAATGTGGCTAAAGAGGATAGGAAACCTATAATAACTGTCGCAATTCATTTTTATCGCCAAATTTTCAACAGAGTACTAGCTTCTCCCGAGCACATCAAACTGAATTATAATTTACAAGTCATAAAAATGTCTGCAAACATTAGAAAAATTGTATCAGGGCCCAGAACTGTCTTTATGTCCATCATGAAAAAATAAACATGCTCATCCGTAGGAATAAATAAATGTTAAACATCTCCGAATTAACCGTCATAGTATATTTATGATGTAGCAAACACATATGGAATAATAGCAAACAACTCATTTATAGATTTAACAAACTGTAATGACTAATAGGAAAAGATACCGCATAAATGACGACGATAAACAAAAAATAATAATAATATTAAAATATGTTGGTGCTAACACCTGCCAGACGTATGTATAATACAAAACATAATGACTATATCAGTGGTAATTTTAATTGGGTCGAATTATAATCCACATTACAAGGTTTTGTTGTGACGAGTAAATAATTATTGTTCTTCCTTATACAATTTATTTTTAATTTAAGTAGTGAACATGTTTCAGCGTAAAGCCATCATCAGCACTGAATCTAGAACTTTAACATATCTAAAACTAGAATTAATGTGGTATTGATGGTAATATTAATTTATTCCCTTAATGGCAGATGGGCAAAGCTTAAAGCTCATTTGTTGTCACTATTATTTAGACACTGAAACACATTGTTGTAGTAAATTATAAACTACTAGTACTAGACTCGGGAAAGAGGGGCAATATCTAATGCAGTGCGGTGAGCAACATAGAGGGGTGGCACGGAAACTCGAGCGTCCATATCAAAGCACACTTGTACATTATCATTCCACTGATCGCTGTGACTGCAGTATACACATACCTAGAAAATGTTCCATTTAGGTACGCTTTCGAAACGGCGTATTTCGAAGAAACTAGAAAACGTAATAGCGAGTATGTCGGATTTAGAATTTGAAGGCGATAGAATTAAATGTGTAATACGCGACAACTATTTGAAGTGTACCAGCATTCGGAAGTGTGAGGGCCATCACAGCGAAATATTAACATTTGATATAGCTGTTTATTTTATTCTATGTAATCCACCGTTCACTTTACTAAACCAAGAATTGTCTTTTTCTGGAGCGAGTATTGGGACGATACATTACCAAGTCGGACATCGACAAGAAACGTTATGGCATCTACTCGCGACTATGTTGAAGGAAAAGTTAAAGCAGAATTAAAAGATAAAAAATTGTGGTTATGTGTGGACGAAACAACCGATCAGCAAAAAAAAGTCTATGGTGAATGTGGTACATACAATGGAAGAAATTGAACGGTCATCCTCTGTCTTACTTGCTTCCAAAAGAGTTGCAAAATGTACTAGTGATAAAGTTTTAAAAGTGGTGGAGAGAATTGAACAAAATTTAAGTTTCAACAAAGCAGCTTTTAATGTTTGTGAATGACGGTGCCTTAAAGAAGAGAGTGGCATTCTGTTACATGTACCATGTAAAAACCATGCTTTAAATCTTGTGGCCCAACTGATACGTAAATGTTATCCACCAGTAAACGCTTTAAAGGCTCATACGAAGGCAGTGTTTCTAAAGTCCACAAAGCGTATAAAAAAAATTCCACGAACCGTGTCCAAAGTGTCCGAACCACCACAGCAGATTACTACGCCTTGGGGAACATGGTCAGAGGCTGTGTTTTGCTGCTGCGAACACTGTGATGAAGTAAAGAAGGTAGCTTTACAATTCGATCCGAGACACGTCGAAACTATCAAGAAAAAACAAAAGATGTTTCAAGATAGTCGGATAACAAATGAGTTAGAAACTATTCACAAAAAGCACTATAAAAATTACAAAATGATTTGATGTTGTTTATAGATTCTGTTCAAATTGTGGATGATGTTCACGTACACCCGTGCGGCGAAAGGCGAAAAAAAAATCAGAATGTAATACGAAAACTTGAAAGTGTTATTGACAAGGATTCAGATTTTCTCATACTAAACCAAATTTGCGAAGGCCCGTCGAAAGATACATTAAGTTATCAAAACGATTACTTCAAATTTGCAAATATAACATCATTCGATGTCGAACGGTCATTTTCGCCATTAAAACATATTTATTCCCCATGCCGTACTCATTTGACTGAAATTAGTGTGGAAACATATTTAGTGATTCAAATATTTAATAGATGTCATCCAGTTTGTGATTTCATTGAAGCTTCTTAAAGTCTTAGCACGTTATATATGTCATCCTTTTATGTGTAAACATTCAAGCGTCCGTATCGCCTACGTTCACTCATAGAAGTCACGAACATAAATGATGCGAGTACGTAAACGTTACTGAACACGTCGTGATACTGCTGCTTCACATTGTTCTCCGCACTACACTGAAACTTGCCTCTCTTTGCCGACTCTATTAATTACTGTTGTTTTTTACCCCTGATGATAATAAACAACTTTTGACAATTATCAATTGATTTAGCTCTTTAGTTTAATTTGCTGACTAATTAGTGAAAATGTATTTTTCTTATTTTGTAGTTTCCAAACACTTCATTTTTCAAGTTATAATTAATTTCTATTTCAGAAACGTTCAGTAATTTTGTGTCCGATATATTCATTCGTCGATTCATAGGCAAGCAGTATACACTGTGTCCAAGATACGAATTAACTGCATGGGGATCTCGCGAACGATAAGAGATATAAAGTTGCTTAAATTGGCGAAAAGTTGCGCATTTTAGTGACCTTTTACATGGCGTTTATTTCATTCAAACAAGTTGTTTAGTGTTTGAGATATTTAGGAAAACGTGTTATTTTAAATTTTCGTTTTTATTTTTTTCTGACTTTATTTTGCAAATTATCGAAATATAAATGAAAGTTCTTCATTGTCACATTTATAGCTCTACAAGATTGTATTTTTATATTTTTTGTTCGACGTTTCGTTTTTGAGAAATCACCAACTTCTTTTTTTATATGGGCGGAGAAAAAAAGCACATGCTGTATCTGATGGCATTTTTCCTTAGGAATTCAACGATGTATCCCACATACATATTTTGGAAATTACTTTTTGGCAAAAAGAAGTAACTTTATTTATTTTTAGATTCTTTTATAGTAAGCCTGGTAATAATAAAGCACTATGGCTCATATTTATAGTCCGTGCTTGAGGTTGTGTCGATGTTTGAGCACGCGATTTTGACATAAATGTCATTACAAATATGTCAAAATCGCGTGCTCAAGCATCGACACGACCTCAAGCACGAACTATACATATGACCCTATGACAGGTAGCAGAGGTTCGATATGTATAATGTACATCGTTGAATTCGTAAGGAAAAATGCCATCGAGTACAGCACCTTTTTCCATTCATATAAAAAAAAGTTGATGATGGTTTCTCAAAAACGAAACGTCGAACAAAAAATATAAAAATACAGTCTTGTAAAATAAATAAATGTGCCAATGAAGAACTTTTATTTATTTTTCGATAACTTGTAAAATAAAGTCAGAAAAAAATAAAAACGAAAATTAAAAATAAAACACGTCTTCCTAAATATCTCAGAAATTAAACAACTCAATTGAATTAAAAAAACGCCATGTAAAAGTCCACTAAAAGGCACAACTTTTCGCCAATTTAAGCAAATTTGTATCTCTTACCGTTCCCGAGATCACCATGCAGTTCATTGTTATCTTGGACACAGTGTATACGCCAAATTTCGTCTTGTTTGAAAAAAGACGGTTTCTTATCACTTGTACTAAATTGCTTTAATTTTTGATATTAGAAACATTTTTCAAAGAAATTTCACATAAAAAAATCGTTCATGAAACTGCAGTAGTAGTTAAAAACATTTTTTACTTGCAGATACAGGGAATATATGAAAAATAGAGACGTCATAGTACAAAACGTCACTATATTAAATTTATTTTTTTGATACAGAAACTGCTAAAGGCTACAATTATACATTCAACTTCATTTCTTATTACCAAACTACAAAATTCTTTTGCCAATTTGAAAACTAAGTCTTAAAATCACAGTATTAAAGACAGAACTAACATTTAACAATAAAATTTCAAATGTATTTGGAATAATTTTAAAAGTTTAGAACTTAAAACTATCCTATCTATCGAAAACCAACTCATATTTTGCAGACTTGAGTAAAATTATTAAAATATATTGGTGACTTTTGTAGACATCATAAGGTTTAATGCAAGCGAACACTATTGCAGTAATAATTAATGGAGGAGATACAAAAATACGATTTTTTATTATTGGTAGAAATAAATATCTTACATTTATTGTAGGTTCACCAGTTCTGTAATGATTATAAAGAAAATAATTGTACATAAAATAAAATTATGATGAAACCACGTGATTGGTAAAAATTGTTGCAGATTGAAATGTTTAAATAAGGTATGGTCTTATGAATGTCTACTTAACAAATTTACACAGCTGTAGTAATACTCATGTAAGAGTATGTGTTATTTGGGACCCTCAAGAGTTGCCGTTGACAGGTCGGTTATTTTAGCGTACTTGATGTTCTTTTTGTCTAGTTGCTGTTGGGACCATAAAATTAGTTTTAGTAAGCTGGATATTTTTGGATGAGTAGATTCTTGATGTTCCATTTTAAGTATTGCAGCATTTACCTCACTTGCAATCTGAAATATAGCATAATATTTTAAGTATTCATGATGGTTACAAATACATCAGATTCCTTTAAAGAAACACAAACTTTATCCATTACTTATTATTTGGGATTGTAGCTGCTAAAACATGCAATCTGTATGACGTTTGTGAGGGTGATTGTGGTTTGGCAAATAAAAAATATTTATTCATAACACAATACATGTAGCAGTGTAAATACAACATAGAGGCCGATTTTGTATATGTATTCGCTACTCAATAAAACAATGGTACTGTAATAAAACGATTGAATAGCTGAGCTTTCAATTTCTGACTAACTAGCAGTTATAATATAAACATATTATTTGAAGTCACCTTTCGCTAATTTATAGTGAAGAAGCTTTACAATAAAGGCATTTACTTCTAAATGTTTTATAGGTGACTATAATTTCTACAATGCTTAGCACGTTGAGCACGGCGTGGGTGATGCCTCACCGTCTGGTAACTTAAAAAAACTTATATAAATGGTTCGCGCACATTTAATTTCTAGACAGTGCGGTATCGTCAAATGTGTCGTTATAACGACAAAATCATAGATTCGATTTAGTAGCCGTTTATGTTAACATTTTATGCTCACCGGTAGTACATATTTATGCACATATTCTTTATACTATACAATGACCATCTTAAAATCGTATACAGTGTATGTTGTGTAATGCGTTTATTATAGTGATTTAGGACTACACATTTCTATAAACTTAAGATATTGAAATAATAGAAACAAATGATTTATAACGTAATATTTATATTTTAGAACATTTATGAGCTAAAATGAAGCAAGTTATGCAATAATTTTTGTCGCATACGGAACATCTCCATTTCGTCCTTACAGTCTTGTCTTGTGCTGCTATCCATCCGAATTTTTCTTTGTTATCAGCGCAGCACATCACACATCTACTGCTTGGACCTTGCTGCAACTTGTGAGAATTACTAAGGTTAGGTGGAATAACAGTGGAAGTGTCGTCGACATGCAATTTGTATTATCTGTTGGGTAATTTCTTTGTATACAAGAAACGAGTTCACTACAGCACTGCCAAATATAATTTCAACAGCTAACTTTCGCTACCACTTTAGACCTCGTTTAAGGCAGTGAGAGTAAAGCTGATCTGATAAATCGATGAACGCTTTCGATTTATTATAATCCACAATGACTTTGGGCTTTATGACATCCTTGCCACGCTGTTGAATTACAATTGTGCTATCATCGTGTACCGTCGATAAAGTAAGAACGTCCTGGTGTCTTTCCATTTCGACATTATAATGCCATTACTCGCACAGTTCCCACAAGATGCGTCTTTCTTTGAAGCAACTAGTTCGCTAAGGGTACACTGGTATAGTAATTGTCAGTGTATAACGTACGCCCGTTATTCAGCAATCCGCTCATCAAAGACATAACGACGTTTGATGTAGCATTTCCCTCATCCTCATTATCTTTTCCGCAATACACACGTAAGTTATAGCAAATTCTATATGAATATATATACGTGTAAAGAATAGTTCTTTAAGTGAAGTATAGATGCCGCCTCTAGCTGAATTTAGCAGATGCGTGAGATCAGACAAATATTGTCTATTACTAACCAACTACTGAATGCAATTATTCGTTTGGTCCGCTAGTTGTTCGCGTGCGTCTCTTGCTCTTCCCCTTCAAAACTCTCGCGGCTCTAAGCATACGGTAGCGCCGCTCTATATTTTCCTAATGGAACTACACTTCTTTGACTATATTAATACTAGTATTATATTTGGTTATAGATATATCCACCGTTTGTACATAATTTATATAATTTAATTCCAAATTTATGACGCTTATTTTTTATGTATTGCCTAAACTTTAGACGTCCTCGAACCATGGTTTCATCAGATTCTGGAACTAATACGTTTTGAAATCGATCCAGCACTTTTTCTACCAAAGTTGTTATTTTCCGTAATCTATCGTTCTCACCACCTTCAGCCTCGTTATTGTTAAAATACCACATCCTTAGAAGGTACTGAAATCTATTTCTAGGCATTATTTCTTTTATTTTATTGATGTAAAAAATTTTTTTGGTCCAGTAAGATTTTAGTGTTGGTAATTTCATTAGACCCATCCACATGATAATTCCTAGGAATTTTTCCATTTCACGTGTATCTGTGGAAACCCAGCTTTTCGCATGGCCTTTGGATTTGGGTTTCCATTTTAGTATCTGCTCTATATATAGAAATTAGTCTGTTTTACCATATATTCTACAATTTCGTCGGTGATGAAAATTTTGAAAATATCATACTGATCTTTATTTATGTACAGGGTCTTTCACGAAACCCGTTAGTTAGAAAGTTTATGGAATCTACTTTTAGTAATAAATAATGTATAAGTTGGTATAAAAAAAATAGAAGAAACTATTCATGTAATTTATATTCTACATAATTAGTGTAAATGTTGGAGAGTTGCATCAAGAACAACCACTTAATCAAAAATATTACTAATACAAAATCTATTACCTGTCATACATACAATGAGATTTACTTTTTTTTTAATTGTTATATATGAATTTTCTGTTTCTCAATGATGTAAATTTCGTCTATTGATCAAACTCTCCCGTGTAAATTTTAATTCATTCAATCCAAATATTTTTTTCAAAAAGTTCTTCCTGAATTTTTATTATCATAAATTCATAGAATTCAACTCGTTCAATATTGTCTCCTAGATGTAGTTCTTGTAATAATTGAAACGAGTATGGTCGCATTTTGTATCATTTCAAAATTCGAAAAACGGAACTTTCTGACTATCCGAGATCAACTGCGGGTGCAGCGATTGAACTTGTCGGAAATATTAAAATAACGTAATACGTTCGTTTTATTCGCTTCATCATTGATGAGAGGCTTGGAAATATGGTCTTTTGATAACTTTAATAGTTTGATGATTAATAGTCATATTGCGCAGTCAGTCATTTGGCAACTCTTACCAACTCTTAGGACTCTTACTGATACATTTTATTTTTATAGTTAACTATGAGAAAAAATAACAGATATTAGTATACTTTCCGTAGTGATAATAATAATATTAATTTTTCTTTAAGATGGTGCAATAGTAAAATATTAAGCAAATTGTAAATATCTTCGAAACAATTGAATTTAGGGATAGGGAACCCTGATACAAAATGTTTGCAAATAATGCCTGAAATCGATTGCATTGAAAAAAAAGTACCATTGTATAAAATAACAAAGTTGCTATTTAGTTCCAGTGTAACCGGAAGTCAGATTTCGTTGAAAATATTTTAAAACGGTAGAACCTATACCACAAATGTCACTCAAAATTTCAGAATTGTACTAAAAGTAGATTCCGTAAACTTTCTAACTAACGGGTTTCGTGAGAGACCCTGTAGGGTTCATAAAAATGTGATTTTATACCAACATTATGTTCAGTAAAATTAAATTGTTTCAGTGATGAGCCATCCACAAATATCCATTTTATATCACTTGTAGCGTCGTCAGCAGAAGCTTCTTCATCATCAATTTGATTATCTTCGTCGTCGACATATTGACCAAAAACGTCCTCGATTACCTGGTATATCTGCAAGCAAACGCCATATATGTAGAAGCTTTTTTTCGAGTACGTTACTGGAAAGTAAGCACTAACAAAGTATATACCTAGCTAAAATTATTACTTACTGAGGCATTTGCTTTTTCTACTTCTGTCATTTCTACATCCTGACTTTGGCTTGTAGCAGAATAGGGCTCGTTTACTACGTCTTCTATCCGTTCTTTGGTTTTATAGCTCTTTTTAGGTACTTTGTATACTTCATCATCACTTGATCGTTGTTCACTTTCACTGGGTTCATATTCATCTGATAGGTAAACATCACCAAAATCACTATTAAAATCTTCGTCTGACATACATTTTTCCCATAATTTTTGCAATTGAACTTGTTGAGCTTTGTAACTGTCCATATTATGTTCGTATCTCGTCACGTTAGGAGAACAAATGAGTACTGAAGCTATGCGCATGCAGTATACGGTATAGCAAAACCTGTCTGAACTTGTAGTGTGGCATTGCGTTTGTGCCTCGCCGTTTAAACATGTCACAGGCACATGCATACACGGTGAGGCATTAACGCCATGCCTCAACTTACAACTCACCATTTATTCACAATACGGTAAATGCTACTAAAAATACAAGGCGTTTTCGAAAATGTAACCCAAACAACCCAATTCGATCGCTAATATTACGTGACAGATTACACGTATTTTCGAACGTTAAGATCACAACACAGAGTGCTATACGCTACATAACCTAAAAGTGTTGTATGGTGTGGTATCGTTTTATCTCAGATTGTATTAATTTATGTCGACAAAGTAGAATGGCAATGATAGACAATTTTGGATTTTGGTTATGGAGGGTTTATAGCTCACAGTCACTTTTGCCGATCCGTCTCCAACATGTCTCCAACTGTCAGCTGTGTTTACATCGTGTATATAAACAATAGAGCTGTGTAGTTCGTGAACGAACTATTAAAAAGAACTATTCTTTAAGCTGAACTACAAGAACTAGTTCACAGATTCGAAATGAACCAGTTCGCCCGAACTATTAAGACTTGATGCCGATTAGGCATGAATTACATACACGTATACGACGTCGAACGAGAGAACTATTAAAGCAGGATTATGGTTGTATGTAAACATCTGTTTACCGCATTTAGCGTTATAGCGGTCTATGAGAATGCTTAAGGACACGTGCGGATATGGGCGCAATAGCTTCATAGTTCGTTCACAAACTAGTTCACTGAACTAGTTCGCAGAAGTGAAATAGTTCGCGGGAACTAGTTCGCTGAAAAGAACTACTAAGCACATCACTAATAAACAAACGATTCGTACGATATCCACCAATATCTATATTGCGCATGCGGATCCTTACTTACCCTGCTCCGCTAGTAGGGTAACTTTACAGTGATCTGGATTGCTGATCGATTCACATTTTCAAACAAGGTTACACTTACCGGATTTCATAAATGAACGGCTGGATCGCTATCTGACGTAACCGTTTACATTTTCGAAAACGCCTAGTGTGTTGCCGGATAGGTGCCCCAATAGGAAAAACTTTTTATTATGGATGTATGGAAAAAATATCACGTGGTATTTAATTGTCAAAATTCGGACACAAAAAAAAACTTTATGGGTTTATAAAAAATATATTCTTTATTAACGTTTTTAATTAAGTCCGTAGAATATCCTAACTTTTATCAACTCTAAAAATAGTTAGCAAGACAACAAAACAGAAAATTTTTATTTTTACTTATTATATATCTCCACCTTCCACAGCACATAACTCTACTCTTTTACGAAAGTCATTGTAACAGTTGTGTAACATTTGAGGTGTTATAGTGTTAATAGCTTGTGATATCCGGATTTTTAAACTATTTTCATCATTGGGTAGGATGTCATTATACACTTTCTGCTTAAGGTACCCCTAAAAGAAAAAATCCATAATGGTTGAACGGGTGAACGAGGCGGCCATAAATTTGGCCCATTTCTCCCAAGCCACCTGCATTCAAACTGTGATGTCAACCACTCTCTAATAGTGTTTGTTGAATGAGCCGGACACCCATCCTGTTGAAAACATAACTGGCTGTAGACATTAAGTGGAAGTGTGTCAAGTTCTTCTAGTAAGAAGTGATTTAATATATTGAAATAAGTGCGTTGGTTTACAGTTGTTTCAAAAAAATATGGTCCAATAATTCTGTCGTATAGTACCGCACACCAAACATTTACTTTTTTATAATTTTGCCGATTACGGTTAATACAGTACAACCTCTATTATCCGAAACACTTTTAACCGAAATAGCGTTTAACCGAAACGACCAAACAAACTTTGAATAAGTTATATTTGGCGGTAATTTTAGAAAATATTTACGATTTAAGTCATCAGACATTTTGCTAAATTATAATTTAATATTATTGATAGATAACAATAAAAGTACCACCGGTATTAGTAATTTTAAACGCATATGTATATACTACATATGTATGTATATGTAGACTAAATACAGTACATATATTAAATATTGAAAATATAGATTTATTTTATTAGGACCGAAAAAACCCGCATAAAATTTTATTGCTTATATTATATTCACTATGTAAAATGTTTTTTCTTTTTTTTTTGTAAAATACATACAGAGTTTGAGCTTATTAAAATGCTTTGTTAATTTTGTATATGTATTATCTTCATTTACTTGTACTTAAGAAAAATAAAAACAAAAAACAATCCCTGATCTCAAAAAATGACATTTTTATTATTATCCGAAATTTTGGTTATCCGAAATGACCTTTCCCCCTTTGTTTTGGTTAACAGAGGTTCTACTGTAATGAAATTTGGATTTGTGTTACTCCAATACCGCGAATTTTGAAACGACACATGTCCATTTGTAGGTACTAAACGTACACTCATCAGAAAATAAAATATTTTTATAAAAATTTGGATTGTTTGCAATTTCGCCACCTATCCATAGACAAAAGTCTAACTGTTTTGCATCATCGCCACCTTCAAGTGTATGCCGAAATTTTGGTTTATATGCCTTTAGTTTGTGTGCTGCATAAACACGGCAGAGAAATGATGCGCTCATATTTAGAATGGATGCACGTTTTCTCAAAGATTCCCTCGAATTTTGTGTAACCGAATCCAAAGCTAGAAGAGTGCCAGTATCTTCATCGTCATAAGTCTTTTTTGATGTCTTTTTAGGAATGACACTTCCCGTTTATTCAAATCGTCCCACCAGTCTGAGCAGGGTCTTGCTGATGTTTTGCCTATACCATAGCTGTACCGCATAAACTTTTTGTGTGTCATCATTTTGACAATTAAATTTAACGGGTCGATGGCCGCAGTGTCGTTGTGAGAGGACGATAGGCGCCGGGGTTCAATTCTCTGGAGGGACGGTGACACTTTTTCAGAGAGTTTAATCCCGGATCGACTTGCCATTCGCTGTTGGGAGCAAAGTGATTAACAGCACGGCATCATAAAAGGCGATATGTTGCTGTCACAAAGCCAATTGAACACAACATACACACACAAAACTACACCGCGAGAGTTGCAGTGCTAGCCAGACAAGCGATAAAGCTTACGGAGTCACTGCAACTAAGCACTCACTACATTAAAAAAAAAAACTGCATGACAGTAGTTCATCTAACATATGCCTAACACGATGCAATAAATTACGTTCAATGCAACTATGATGTGAGTACATCATACGGACTTAGAAAAATGTGACTCCAAAATTTACAAAAACCAACTATTTTACGTATTATTGTGATATTAATTTTGAAGTCTAGTATTATTTATGTATTTCAGATCAAGCAAAAACTTTTACAAAGAATACTTTTTCCATATATCCATAATAAGTTTTTTCTATTGGGACATCTATCCGGCAACACACTGTAAACTAAGTGTATAAATAAAGAGTGCAATAATTGATAAAAAATGCTAACAATATACGTCCTGAAGGGAATACTTTTTGATCTCCACACCTGTGCTCAACATGTTAAAACGTTAAAAAGAACAAAATCTTATAGTTGCTTGAAGTTCATGTTGAACAGGTTCTATTGTGCTTCTATTTGAGAATGTATCAACATATATTTTACATATCGCAGAAACAAAAGAAAAATAATGTGTATCCTTTCCAAAAAAAAAAGAATATATTGTTTACCACCATAACTAATTAACGGTGTCACATTTAGTTTAGTTGTGGATTCTTCAAAGAGCTTAAAACTATTAAAGTAATTTTAATCTTACCTTCTGTCTATGTGCAGGTTGCAATAAATCACCAAATGGACTACTGTGAGGATCTTCAAAGGCAAGTAAAGCTATCGTTCGCTCCAATTCTGACAAAACGGACGGATCATCTTCACCAGCTTCACTCAAATGAGATTGGGCAAATGCTAATGCTTCCTCTACTCTATTATTTCTTATTAACTCAATTAAATGTAATTGCTATAAAAACAAAGGATTAGTAAAATTAAATTATGTTATTATCTGATATAACCTGTAAATGGAAATATAAATATCGATCATTGTCCAACAATTCTGGATGTAACTGATTAATTAAAGCTGTTGCCTCTTGCATTCTACCATTAATTATTGCTTCTCGAATTCTAATTCTATCATCTAATGAATTTAATTCGACTGAAGGGCAAACACCTGATTCTTGTTGGAATTTTTCCGCTGCTTCCTTGAATCCCTCTACAATGTAGGTTAAATAGCTCCTAATATTTTCCTATATAAAATTAAAGCAAACCTGTTACTAAGTAATTCATAATCAACTTATTCATATTTGTTCTATTTAATTCTTTAGATTCTAACAAGCGGATCCAATCCTCTTTACTTGAAATTTCTGTTTTGTCATGGAAGCTCATTGTGAACAACTTTTGCTACATACAATCAGCACAAAATCAAAATAGAACGCTGTCAAAATGTTTGCAATAGGTATAGTTCTTTATTTGACGATTTGACCAAACTTCAGGCTAAATTCTGGAATAAACATAATAAAATTCCCTAGTATCTTTGGTTGCCTATACCGCAGTCACATTAAAACAATTTCTACATTCAACAACAAATTTTATTTTATTTGTTGTACCTTCATTGAAAATTTGCTAATTTTCAGGCGTTGAGTACAATGACAATTAAATTGAAAATTTAGTTGCAGTTTTCAAGAATAATTTTTTTTATTTTAGGTTTAACAAAAACATACGGTCGATTCTGTGAAATCCTGAAGCACTAAAATAAGTAGTGATGAGTTGCTACGAAGCAAACTGCTATTTTGAAACTGCTAACTATCGTTAAAAGAAACTGCTACTTTTTGTAGCAGTTTTCCAATGTAAATATTTCTGACGTAGCAGCTCTATAGATATCATATGTTCTATCCCGTTGTAGCTATAGGAGAAACTGCTGCAAAAGTAGCAGTTTTTTTAAACTGCTAACGAAAAGTAGCAGTAGCAGTTTATAGCTGCTTATGAAAAATAGCAGTTTTACACATCACTAAAAATAAGGTATGATACATATAGCTTTCGTTTTACATGCGCTTCGTTTCAGTTGTGACGTCAACTGAAGTATTGCGGAAATGCAACAACCATGTGAAACACAAAAACGAACCCTTCTTATAGGTTAGGTGAAGCGTATCACAATAATTGACGCGCTACTAGCGTGCTTCACATTCATCTGAAGCACTTCAGTAAAGTGCATCGTGAAAGTGCATTTCCATATCACTTGATTTTTAAAAAGAACGCAGTTGGTAACTGAAGTGAAGCAAAACTTCAGAAGCGCATGTAAAACGAAACCACCTATACATACCAAATACTACAAGTAAGGAGTCCAGTCACTATTATTATCTAATATATGGCCTGGCAACGGCGCGGCATACTAGCTACAAGAGTTTCAGCATATGATGGTGGTAAAGAACGCCATAACTGGCGAATCTGTTGAGATAGGTGCTTCAAAGTCCAGGTACGTTTCCCTCATAGACTATGTTTCATAAACTACCACACATTTTCGATGGGATTCGCATCTGGAGATTGAGCTGGCCATTGCAATCTCACGATGCCTTTTTATTCACGCCACGTTGTACAGGGTGGGCCACGAGAGGTAAGCGGCTGTATCTCGGAAAGTATTTGTCCTAGGTTCTGCGGGGAAAAATTTTGATAGTAAAAGCACAGTATCTAACCAGTAGGGTCACTCTCTGTCGGCACCTTTGATCTTCGGGGACAGAGTTTTTCTTTGCGCATTGGCTTTCGCACATAAGCGGGTGAATATACAGGCGGAGAATAAATGCGCAATGGTCATTTGCGCTCGTAATAAAAAAGAGCAGCCGTGTACATTACTACTGCGCACTAGCTTTGACGCATCGTTCAACAGGTAGGGATAAGAACACGAATTTGTAGGGAGTGACGCTACTGGCTAGATACTATACTGTGGTAAAAGTGGCCAAGAGACATTTCTGGAAATTATTTTGAAGTTCCAGATTTAACTGCTAAGGGGCGTAACTGCAACTCAACGACTGAGCAAAATTAAAAGAAATATATATATATATAAACCAGCGACGACAGCATGTAGTTTCAACTTAATAACAATTGGGACACTAAACACTTTAACCCACTGAACACCAAACAAGTTTTAACTAAAACACCGACGCGTTTCAACAGCAATGCTGTCATTATCAAGGCGATAATAAAACTAAATTAAAATAAAATCTACAAAAACAGGTAACCTAAATGTTATGCGCGGTCAATCCGATCATTAATTTCCGATTAACGAAAACAATGACGAATACGGTATAGGTCCATTGTCACAGTTCATTACACATGACTTATTTTTATATATTTCTAAACTTTCGAAAACATTTAGAAACTTACAATTGTTTATTTGTCTAATTAATTTAACATTCGTATGATCGATGTTGTGATCTGTTTCAAAAATGTGTTGGGCAACGCTCGATTTCTCAATTCTATTAAATCTAAGATGAGCCATATGCTCTTTGAATCTAGTTGAGACTGCTCTCCTGGTTTGCCCAATATATTTTTGATTACAATCTTTACAATTGATTTCGTAAATACCTGACTTTTCTAGAGGTTGTATTTTATCTTTAGGGTTACCGATGAGACTTCGTAAACTAGTCCCAGAACTGTAAACTATTCTGAGATCTAGCTCTTTGAAGATTTTACTCAAACCTTTAGTGATAAAGGGAGCGTAAGGGAGGGTCACAACGGGTGAAGCTTTAACATCCTCTCGAAAAGTCGTAGATTCTTTCACAGTTTTCTTATAATTAAACTTCCTAATTAACTTATAGATATGCTGAGGCTGGAAACCATTAAACTTGGCCGCATCTTTTATAATTTTAAGCTCTTTTTCATACCTCGCCTTGTTCAAGGGAAAAGTGAGAAGTCTGTGGACCAAAAAATTCAGGCTTGCCATTTTGTGTTGAACACAATGATGGGAATCTGAAGGAATGTAGCGAAGTGTACTGGTTTCCTTTCTATACACGTCAAACTCTAATCTATAGTTATTTCTAATTACTAAAGTATATAGAAAGGGTAGCTGACCGTTTTCTTCTCTTTCACAAGTGAACTTTATGGTTTCGAACCGATTATTTAATCTATTGAGAAAATCGTCAATACTACATTTTTTTTGATTTTCTACTATATTAATGGTATTCATCGGAACATGATGTTTATTTTTTGTTGTCTCATGATAGGAAATTAAGAAAGTTAGGTTGTTTTTTAAAAAATAAACATCATGTTCCGATGAATACCATTAATATAGTAGAAAATCATTCTTCGCAAACCTTTAGTGAACGGGAACTTAATCTTTTGAATAAAGGATTGAAATTTGGTTTGCAGACTCCTGAATCGAATGTTGAGTGGGTTATTGCCGGGTTAGAATCTTCTATCCAGCGGTTTCCTGAGCCCACAAAACAGTTTGTTAGGGAGGCCTGCAAACATACTATTTCAAAAAATTTGAAATCCTATAAATCACCTCAGAAATCCGAAAACATTAAAATCATTAAAACTTTGCGGGAAAAAGATTGTTTTTATTTGAAAGCTGACAAAGGGAACAAGGTTGTTATTTTAGATAAAGAGGACTACTATGATCGGGTTAATGACCTATTGAGTAGTGGCCCTTATAAGTCAATTTCAAAAAATCCTTTACCGAAAATGATTAGAGACGTCAACAATGTGTTTAAAACTTGTAACAACCTTGTTACTGCCGATGTTAGACGTAAGCTACATGTTTCCAATCCTGTTGTCCTTAAATTATATTGTTTACCTAAAATTCACAAACCTGGCAAGTCGGTAAGGCCAATTGTTTCGGCAATTGACGCACCGACTTATAAGGTTTCCAAATGGCTGACCAATGAATTTAATAATTTGCCAATACAGCAACCTAGTTTTGCAGTAAAAAATTCGTTAGAATTTATTAAAGAAATTCAAAATATTCAGTTGCTGGAGGGTGAAATATTGATTTCATTTGATGTTAGTTCTCTCTTTCCTAGTGTACCGATTCTAGACACCTTGACATACATCGAGGACTTGTTGCTTCAAAATACTTTGAGTCAACAATGTGTCCAGGAATATATTCGCTTAACTGACATCTGTATGAAACAGAACATTTTTCAATTCAACGGGAGTTTTTATGAACAGCTGGAAGGAACGGCAATGGGTAACTCCTTGTCGCCCTTTTTGGCTAACCTTTTCATGAGCCGTTTTGAAAAGGACTTAGAATCTGAGAGCGAATACTTTCCTAGGGTTTGGTTGAGGTATGTGGATGATATTTTCGCTATATTTGACACTAAAAAATGTAATATTGACGATTTTCTCAATAGATTAAATAATCGGTTCGAAACCATAAAGTTCACTTGTGAAAGAGAAGAAAACGGTCAGCTACCCTTTCTAGATACTTTAGTAATTAGAAATAACTATAGATTAGAGTTTGACGTGTATAGAAAGGAAACCAGTACACTTCGCTACATTCCTTCAGATTCCCATCATTGTGTTCAACACAAAATGGCAAGCCTGAATTTTTTGGTCCACAGACTTCTCACTTTTCCCTTGAACAAGGCGAGGTATGAGAAAGAGCTTAAAATTATAAAAGATGCGGCCAAGTGTAATGGTTTCCAGCCTCAGCATATCTATAAGTTAATTAGGAAGTTTAATTATAAGAAAACTGTGAAAGAATCTACGACTTTTCGAGAGGATGTTAAAGCTTCACCCGTTGTGACCCTCCCTTACGCTCCCTTTATCACTAAAGGTTTGAGTAAAATCTTCAAAGAGCTAGATCTCAGAATAGTTTACAGTTCTGGGACTAGTTTACGAAGTCTCATCGGTAACCCTAAAGATAAAATACAACCTCTAGAAAAGTCAGATTTACGAAATCAATTGTAAAGATTGTAATCAAAAATATATTGGGTAAAC
The DNA here is from genome assembly GCA_023690525.1 of Holotrichia oblita. Classification (NCBI taxonomy): domain Eukaryota; kingdom Metazoa; phylum Arthropoda; class Insecta; order Coleoptera; family Scarabaeidae; genus Holotrichia; species Holotrichia oblita. Next base: position 94,476,505 of record CM043017.1, on the reverse strand, counting down.
CAGGAGAGCAGTCTCAACTAGATTCAAAGAGCATATGGCTCATCTTATATTTAATAGAATTGAGAAATCGAGCGTTGCCCAACACATTTTTGAAACAGATCACAACATCGATCATACGAATGTTAAATTAATTAGACAAATAAACAATTGTAAGTTTCTAAATGTTTTCGAAAGTTTAGAAATATATAAAAATAAGTCATGTGTAATGAACTGTGACAATGGACCTATACCGTATTCGTCATTGTTTTCGTTAATCGGAAATTAATGATGCGTATCGGATTGACCGTGCATAACATTTAGGTTACCTGTTTTTGTAGATTTTATTTTAATTTAGTTTTATTATCGCCTTGATAATGACAGCATTGCTGTTGAAACGCGTCGGTGTTTTAGTTAAAACTTGTTTGGTGTTCAGTGGGTTAAAGTGTTTAGTGTTCTACTTCTACACCAAGAGATCCAGTGAAGAACTTTAATAACAATTGCAGTCGTTGTCGTCGCTGGTTTATGTATTTATATATAAAATTATTTTAATTATGCTGCTGCTGTCACTGCTAGGATAAAAAGAAAATTTTGCTTTTTACGACAAGCTCCCAGTTCGAGGGTGGTTGGATTTGCTGCTGGAAATATAATTTCTTATATTGTACGTTAAACTTGTTGATGGTCACTGGTCGCGGATATTTTTCTCATGGTGCACTGCGTCGCTGTTTAATCCTTCTAAACTTACTTCCATCTTTCTGGGGGTATATAAACCCGATGTAAAATTGTATAAAGGCATACATGTCTCTATCACCATGGCATATTCAAGACTTGCTTCCGAAGCCGCCAGTAGGTTTCCAAGTTTTGCTGTCCCAGGAGAAGGTGTTTGTTTAAATCATATAAATCAGTGGTTCTGTAAAGAGTCATCTTATGCCATTATTTATGTTGGATCGCTGAATTTAAGTACATATATTACTTAGATAAACATATTAGCCCTCCAGCTGATTGTCGAGATACGTCTGACGAAATACATTGGGAATTCAGTACCACCGTGAAATTGTGTGACGATTGTGTAAAAGCCATTTATCCTTTGGATGTTTTAGGTAAGTTATTTATTTATGTAATTATTCGATAATTTTGAAAATATTTTCATTTCAGATCGAGTATATCAGCATTCACTGTGATATTTTTCGGTAGAAGATGAGATTGTAAATAAAATCGCATTTCAAGAAAACTTCGTCAATTGTAAAGCAGAGCTTATCAAATTTAAGAAGATTCGTCACTGTGAACAGTGTTTAATGATATATAACATTCGTCGCCGACCAATGTCGCTGTTGATCTGACGCCTGCGTTCGGTCAAGTTTCAATTGTTGGTGCACCTGACGTTACAATCTTTGATGTTCCTCATATTCCTCTTTTCTATTAGCAAAGGATAGAGCCTTATATCGCTGTCGCGACCACATGTCTAGATAAATAACTCCTACTTGTTCTTCTACTTCGTGTTTTAAAGTTAAACCAGCAGCCCCTATTAATATGCAGATAATATTGCCTAAGAATTGCAGAATACTAATGATACAAGAACGTACATACCTACGAGCGAATGCCAATTTCCAAAGGTACTAAAATCGTCGCAGAAATCTAATATAGTCTCCTCGTCGGCTTTTAATATATCTTCTGCGGAAACAACTGCTTCGTATACACTATCGTGTTGAAGAGCAATGGCATCGTCTGTGTCGATAGGATCTTCTCCAGAGAGTGCGTTTCCTGGATCGAGATATTTATGATACGGTAATTGCGGCACACTGAATACATATAATATTATCACTCCTTATATATATATTCAGAAAGTTAAAAACTATATTTCCAGCAGCAGATCCAACCACCCTCGAACTGGGAGCTTGTCGTAAAAATAGAAATTTTTATCCCAGCAGTGACAGCAGCAGCATAATTAAAAAAATTAATATATATATAAACCAGTGACGACAGCAGGTAGTTTCAACTTAATAACAATTGCAGTCATTGTCAGTTGCAAGCCTATTTAATACCATATAATTTTCTTTCGTGATGTTCTTTCATATCTTTTTTCGTCATAATAAGGGAGGGAGAAGACCTTCTATTCGTCAATGTTTAAAGTTAAATATTCAACCTATCCGAATAATCTTGGACTCAACACCCATTACTTTCTAGTGATGTGTAAAACTGCTATTTTTCATTAGCAGCTACAAACTGCTACTGCTACTTTTCGTTAGCAGTTTAAAAAAACTGCTAATTTTTGTAGCAGTTTCTCCTCTAGCTACAACGGGATAGAACATATGATGTCTATAGAGCTGCTACGTCAGAAATATTTACATCGGAAAACTGCTACAAAAAGTAGCAGTTTCTTTTAATATTCGTTAGCTGCTACAAATAAGCTGCTCAAAATAGCAGTTTGCTTCGTAGCAACCCATCACTATTACTTTCGAACTGATAAACTAGAGGTCGCTTTTTGGAGCGGTAACCTATTTTGACAATGTTCTTAAAAAAATTAAATAGAACGATACTATTGCGTTAATAGGTTCGTAAGCGGATTTAAATTACACATATTTTACTGAAAACCGCAACTCGATATCTATTTGTTTCCGAGTTATCGCAAAAAAAACTAGCACGCATAAAGATACAAACGAGTCAGGCAATAATAACTTAAAAAATAAGTTGGGTCTGGAAAACATTGCATGTTGTAACGGGATGCGAATTTTCAATTATTTTATTTTATTAAACATGGTAACGTCATAAGGAAAACAAGTACTTATTATGTACATTATAGAAATTTATTTTATTTTAATTAATGTAATGCACCTATTCGTATATTTTCCGTAACTGTATATAATTATCTCTTTGTCATATATTTTTAATAGTTAAAAAATGTAACGGTTTTAACCGACAACGAGAAAACTGATGACTTAGGCCGCTCTCTCACGGGTTGGTGCAACATCGATAGGATAACGGTGCAGCAATTGTTGCACCGCAGCAACGTTGCGTATATTCTCACACGGCACGACACTTGAGAGTATGTCATCGTCCAGTGAAGAAGAAGATATGATTCTGTACATCTATGTAAAATTGCAAAAGGAAAAAGGAGGAGGTACTGGGTGCACCCATACATACAGAAAGGAATATTAATTTCAGATTGTTCGTTGCCGCACAGGAATTAACCATAGATGACGATAAATTTCAGTCCATGTATGTCAAAGAATACATTCCAAGAACTTGATCAGCTTGTCAGTGAAGTTATTAGGAAACAAAATACAAATATGAGATAATGTGTTAGTCCTGCAGAGAGGACTCTAATGTTCACTTTCTCACAAAATACATGCAGTACCGTATGCTAACCGATTGAAAATATGCCGACGCGCAGCATGCCGATAACATACGGAGTTGTAACCGCATTGCGCCGACTCGTGTGCTGGTACCAATTAAAATATATGTGCTCGACATTGCCTAAGCATGCCAACGGTGTACCGTACCGATGTTGCATCGACCCGTGAGAGAGCGGCCTTATGATGAGAACTGTACCGGCCGGCGTAGGAATATCGGTTTGACTCCGCATGTAAGAGACTACTTCTCGTTCGAACGCCAGAGAGTCTAGTCCGCTCCGCAATTAGTGTGAAGTATATTTGTCAAGTTAGGGCCAGTTAGTGTTTTTGTAATTAATATATTTGTTTAAATAATCAGTATAAAATAAGGCCGTGGTTACTGGGAAGGTCCAGTACGTAGCCAAGGGAAGAAACAGCGTCAGCGTGCGTACGCGAAGAAAGAAGTAACGTAAAGATATTTGGCCATAAAAACCACTATTTTTCATAGATACGACCTCGTAAGCGTATAAAGATAAAGTAACTATTGGTCTTTTTACATAAACTTCTCCGTTGTTGTTCTCTTAAGTCTATATATTGTTCTTGTCCTGTTTTAAAAAAATAATGATGTTTGTTGATTTATTGAGAAGGTTGTTGGATTCTCTTATCTCAGGGTTCGGGTGGATTCAAGACTCTTTTTCACACTCACACACAATTGAAAGACAGGTTTTACTTAAGAAAAATTCAATTTTTTATTTCAAATCACTCGCCTTAAGACTAGGAATAACATTATAGTAACAAATTTAGATTGGTAACCCTTAAAAAAACAAAAACGATATAATTTGAACATTTGTACCTAAATGTCACCTATGTCTCCACATGCGTCCACATGTAAGAACTAATATTTAACAATTAAACTTTTATAAAAATAACGTGATAAAGAAAATGATTTTTATATATAAAATGTATAATTCATATAACAAATTGGTGGACTTTCAGAGGTAAGTACTTGCAATTGCTAATAATGCGATGGAATTAAACCTGCGAAATTATTAGTGCTATGTAATGCAGTTTAATGTAGCTTTGTAAAATTGATGATAGACAATAATTACGCAAGGAAATGTGTCGATGAACCTTCAGTTCATTCAGGTAGTACTAAGTTAGTCTAGTGTTAGCAAGTAAAGAGTTACAATGTAGGAACAAATAAAATAGAGTACCGGACAACGCCTTTTGATTTTAAACTTCTTCATATTAAACAAATAATGTTTCAATAACTTGTTTAATAATTAAAAAATTGATTTTATTTATCCTCTTTTTTAAGTTAACTTGTGAAATGAATACGATTAATATAAAATGCTTAATTCTAATAAATTAAATTGGAGGATTCTCTTTAACTTCATGAGTACTCTGTTTAATTGATTAATTGAGGCTAAATTCGTTTCTATATACTTGAGTTTTAATTTTCTTTATATTAAAATGGACAATTTCTTGCGTTAATACTTATTTTTTTAACCACTTATCTGTTAAAAAGTGCGTTCGAGTGTGTCTCAGTCGGGAAATGGTCTGCATCGGTATTGTCTGAAAATTTTCACGTATGTACGAGCGGGGAATCAGGATCTTGATGTGCTCGATGTCTCGTCGTGGAAGAAATTCTTCGGGATTTGTCTCGGAGTGGAAAAATCTCTGGATCTTTGTGTCTCGGAATATTATTTTGGAAATAATTGTCGTAGAAATTAATTAAATTGGTCGTCTTCCTTCGGAATTATGAGATTTGATATTAATTGGGTCTCGGATAAGGAAAACATGATAATATTATAGGTAAATTTGAATTTTTAATTTGTTGTTTACGTTTTAGAGGCGAAATTGATATAGGTCTGCATGCGGTGGTGGTTCGGACGCGTCTGTTTTAAAGATTTTTCTGAAGAAACTATTTTTTGAATTTCATGGCCGCCTGATTTTCGATGATCAGCCGTACACTTGACCTAATAAAATGAGTCATTTGATTGGGAACTTGGACTATTAGAAGAATTTAACTGAAAATACCTTTGGATATTAAATGAGATATGTCACGTGAGTAATTTAAATCAGTATCATTCCATTTTGTAAATTATAAATTTTGTATGTCATTTGGGCAACGTCAAATTTTAGTCCGGATTGTATAATGGTTAACAAATTAAATGCTAGTTTCAGATAATTTTACCAACATAACAATTATTTTATACCTTTGAAATAAATGTCACTATAATCCATTCATTTTAAAGAAAACAGTAGTTAGCGCTGCGATCGTCATATAAATGTCATATAACCACATATAACAAACATTTTGTGATAAATTTCTTCTTAATTGCAAATATAAATTATTGTAAGTCATTTGTTTTTGTCTGCTACTAATACGTTTCCCTTGAGCATTCTTTGATGAACCAGCAGGAATGTTAACATTTCGACTAACTATCTCGTCGTCACCCATGCTTGTACTAAACTAGAACTATGAATCGCGTATAAGTACCATTAAAAAATAGCATTAGTAAAACATTATCTGAACTTATTTAAAATAACCGATGATTTAGCTGTAACAACAAATGTATGTAACAACAAAATATAAATAGAAACTATCAATGAAACAACAATAAGAAAATTTGACAAGTGACAGCGAATCAAATTCAATAATAGCTAACAGTGATTTTTTCATTTTATCCAACTTAAATTTGATACAAAGGTAGGATTTTTATTGTGGAGTAAATTTGGCTGAGTTATCAGCCAATTAGAATCCAAGAAACTATTGTCTATCTTACCTAACACTGTTTTCTTAACGTGAATGTACTATACAATACAGGGTTTTCAAACTTAAGTCGGCACTATTGCTAACTTTGTTATTATTGGAGCTACAAAGTTGGTTAAATAGGCAAACTAGTGTAGTTTTTCAAGCAAATTACAATGGCATCAAAAAAAAATAATTGACGTACTGGGTCACGTGATATTGTGAAAAATGTAATTTTTTTTAATGGGACAGCCAGTATACAGTTCTCACGGTCGACAAAATTTAATTCTGAACAAAAATTTTCCTATGAACTTTTATCCTAAAGTCAATAATAACAGTTATATATAAGAGTTATTGATGATTTTTCAAATTTGCCAAGGTGGCTGTTATTTCATAAACAAAATTCGATTGTTTTGCAAATTTCATCAACATTGAAATATTGCATTAAACCTCTGTCAGTAAGCAATTAACATTTTGTGTTTATTGATGAAAAAATACCTTTCACGCATTTAGAAAAATGTGATATGATGGAATGTTACATCGTTTGTAATAAAAATTTCCTGCAAGCTCGTGAACGTTACGGTGTTTTATTTCCTACGCGCAACTTGCCAGATCGAAGGTACTTTTTACTTTTGTACCGTAAGTTTCGATCAAATGAAAATGTGTTCAAGAAAACTAGAACCAAAAAACAATTTATAATAAGTGAAGCAACTGAAATTAACGTCTTAGCTTTCTTTGAAGCTAATCCTAATAATACAATTAATGATTTAAAGGAAGAAAGTGGACTATCTTTGGGAACTATTCACAATATTCTAAAAAAACATAAGTTTGTGCCGTTCAGATACAGACCTATTCAGGCGCTGGTACCGGGAGATCAAGAAAGACGGACTCAGTTTTGTCAGTGGTACATTAATCAAGATACACTTAACCATAATTTTTGGCGTTTGGTTCTTTGGAGTGACGAATCAAATTTCCCCAACAGGGGTATGTATAACAGGAAGAACAGCCACTATTGGAGTCGAGAAAACCCGATGCTTTTCCGTCCTTGTAATCCGCAGAGACGCTTTAGTGTTAATGTTTGGTGTGGCTTGATTGATTCAAGAATTGTAGGCCCCGTATTTTATCAAGGTGCGATAACTGGCGAGAGGTATGTCGAAATGTTAACCGCTACCCTTGGAGAATTCTTGGATGACCTGAATTTAATGGATAGACAACAGATATTCTTTCAACAAGATGGCGCTCCTGCCCATAATGTTCGCCAAATTCATAACTTATTACATGACCTTTTTGATGGCCGATATCTATCAACTAACGGGCCTATTCGTATGCCTGCCCGATCACCGGACATAACACCTTTGGATTTCTTCGTTTGGGGATTTGTGAAAAGTGCAGTGTATGAAAGACGGTATGATACTCTTGAAGATCTCCAGCAAAGCATCAGCCATGCTATTAATAATATTGATGGTAGAATCATTGCTAAGGCTACTAGAAGCGTTAACAGGCGGGTTCAAAAGTGCTTGGAGCAAGAGGGTGATGTTTTTGAGCATCTGCTCTGAATTTAAAATTTCTTGTTTTTTTTTTATTTTCGAAACTAATAAAATAACTTCAAATAAACAATACTGTTTTTAGTTTCTGTAAAAACAATCATCAATAACTCTGTTATTATTGACTTTAGGATAAAAGTTCATAGGAAAGTTTTTGTTCAGAATTAAATTTTCTGTCGACCCATTAAAAAAAATTACATTTTTCACAATATCACGTGACCCAGTACGTCAATTATTTTTTTAAATGCCATTGTAATTTGCTTGAAAAACTACACTAGTTTGCCTATTTAACCAACTTTGTAGCTCCAATAATAACAAAGTTAGCAATAGTGCCGACTTAAGTTTGAAAACCCTGTATATATATTTAGCTCAGTTGTTTCTCTTATCAATTTAATCGCGTATTGGCTGTAATTAACTAAGAAAGGTGCATTTAATATTAAGATTTTGTTCCATATGTTGTAATACCGTAAATATACCTATTTATTCATTTTATTTAATATATTTGTTATTCGTTTATTTGCTGCATTTTCATTTATTTAGTGTCAAATAAGTCTGCATATTTTGTGTTATTATTTATTGTTAAAATATTATAAATCCTCGATTTACCGCACGTCTTGCGAACGTATGAAGAAAGAAAGTTTGTAAAGTAAGTACATATATCTTTTCTTTATTACGTTAGAGCGATTGCGACCGACATTTTTCTAGTCAGGGAAATTAATTTCTTTATTTCGGTATCAGTAGGTTTCGTCATCGAGGGTTCACGAGGGGAATTTGCTCATATACCGTGGCGCCCAAGATTTTAAACACATTAGCACATCGTAAGATCGTTCTTTCACAATATAGCGCACAACAAAGACCGTTCTTTTACAATATCTCTAATGGCAGTATTATAGCATCTAATTATTTATCTATGACTAAACAATAAAGTAGGAATTATATTAATCACTATTGGTTAATAATAGTACTCATAATACCCGGAGGGAATAATAAAATGCGACCAGGGAATAATGAGACATAATGTTACCATTAGTCTCTGCACTCCGCCAATAAGAACATAATGATACCAACGTTATCATAGTAACGACACAACAAGTTCGAGTATGTAATTAATTGTCAAACGTCAAAACCTATTAAATGATATTTTCGTTTAATTGATTTGTTTTTTAGTAATATTCAGTTGGTCGTAGATAAAGTAGTGTATACTAACTCGCAATAATGACTATTATTCCCTCTAGCCGAGTTACTCCCTCGCCGCTTACGCGACTCGGTTCGTAAATTCAGCTTTCGGAATTAATAACTGTCATTATTGACTCGTGGTAAAAACTACTATTATTTTTTCTTCCGTTGATGTTGGTTTAGATCATTTAAAATGCTTGTTACGAATGTTGAGACCGTCAATATGATAGCAGTTTACTTTGAGTATTTTCAGAATGCAGCAATAGCTCAAAGAGAGTTAGCGTTGCGTCACATAATGTTTAATGTATTTTTTCACAGAATGTTCAAAATCAGAAATATTTATTAATTTGTATACAGCACAGTCTCGCTAATCCGGACTTAACGGGACCGGACCCTGTCCGGACTAGCGAAAGTCCGGATTAGACGGAAAAAGCCTGGTGATACAGTAAATATATGTATAGCGGACAGAGTACGTATTTTATAACCTACATATTTAGCAAAGAGTGACTGTAACTGAACTGGTTTAAAAAGAATAAAAATATCAAAACATCTTTATCTTTAAACAAATTTATTTCTGGACTTCACACAAGTTTAACAGTACTGCACATTGATTGATAGACATATTTTACTTGACTAAAGTACAATAACAGTCTGCAGAGGAAACAAAAATATCATGAATTTTGAAAAACTAGTGAAAAAAGTCTGTCATGTTCTTTTGTTTTAATAATGAATGACACCGTTTTGCAGTGCAAACTCGTAGGCGCTTCAAGGTCAGTAGCTCAGCTGTTGACGTGTCGATGTGTTTCTCGAAGTAGGTCATCAACCCGTCCAGCATTGTTGTCGCCGCGACGATTTCGTCTTCATTTAGCACTTGATGACCGATGTCACTGTCATTGTTTATCCACTCGGAAATGTCATTTTCCTCCACCTCAGTACAACCCTCTAACTGTTGAAAAAATTGAACAAATTCAGCGTCATCAGCAGATTGAGTTTCGATTTGTTCACTTTCTTGTGACATCTCAGGCCACAATTTCTTCCAACTCTTTTGGAGAGTCGACGGTTGAATTTCTTCCCATTCTTCCGCTGCCAAATAAATGACATCTTTGATTGTCACTTTTTTAACAAGGTCCATAAAGTTTGTAGCTGGATCTGCTTCCTGTTGTTCCAAAAGCGATAAAATCAACTTTTTTCTGTATCGCCGTTTTGTCGCCTCTATTACTCACTTGTCCATTGGTTGGATGAGAACCGTGGCATTACGAGGAAGAAATTTCACAAAAATGTCACCATGACGCAATTTTTCTTCACTGGGATGGCACGGGGCATTATCAATTAAGAAAACTGCCTTTTGAGGGAGTTTTTTCTCTTTTAAAAACTTTTTTGTTGCTGGCACAAAGTTTTCGTAGTCCATAAAATTTTTAGCATTCATCCATGCTTATTTTTGGGATTTGTACTGGACCGTTAGAACACTTAAATTGTCATTTTGAAATGCCCTAGGTTTAGCAGATTTCGCTATCACCAAAAGTGGAAACTTTAGATCCCCAGAAGCATTACTCCAGGGCAGCAAAGTTACATGTTCTTTCTTAACTTTGTGGCTATTCGCTACTGAGACTAATTTAAAAGCTAAAGTTTTTTTCGGCAGCATTTTATAATTTAAACCAGTTTCGTCTGCATTGAACACTTGACGAGGTTGTAAGTTTTCATCATTCAGGAATTTTTCGAAATTGTTTGAATTTCTCGCTGGCACCACTGTCACCTGACAAAATTTCGCCACTTACTTGGATTTCACGGATGCCGTGTCGCTCCTTCCATTGAAACAGCCAACCCACACTGGCAGTAAAATTAGGGTCGCCTTTCAACTTTTCATTCAGTTTGAGCGGGATTGTTTGCAAATTTACACCCGATAACGGAACACCCTGTTCACGTTGCTGGCAAAACCAAACATACAAAGCATCATCTAATGTTTTGTTTTTTGGTGTTTTTTAAGTACTTCTGCCACTTAAACTGTCTTTACTAACCATTTTTGCACAAAAATGCTCGATTTCTTTCCGCTTTTTTTCCAATCGGAAACAGTTTGTTTCCCGCGCCTAACTCTTTTGCAATTTTAGTAAGCTATTCACCTGCATTAATACAAAACATAGCTTGGAGTTTTTGTTCCATTGTTACTATCACTGACTTGAGCTGTTGAGATTTGAGCTATACTCTTTAAATAAAAAATTGGGGTTTTAATAAAAAAATTAATCTCAGGGGTTCGCGAATTTTTAACTCTACAGCAGGTGTAGAGAACAGAATACGAGAGCTTATCTTATTAAAAAAAAATACATCAGAAAGATGTTTTACAAAAAAAAAAAAAAAAATTTATTTACTTTTATAAACCTATATGTTAGCAATATTCGGTACTGGTAAAAGAAATACGAGGTATTCGGGAGGGCACTACTTTAATATATCCAAACTAACTTAACCACAAGGCACGTGAGACAAAATAATAAGTTCAAACATAAAAAACATAAACAAATAAAACTAAACGATAACGTCGGGGTCCAACCGTACAGCTTTCGCCCTGTCGCGGAATGCCAATGCCTATCCTCGAGTCCCCGCCGGTGTCCTCCCTCTCTTCCCCGTTATAGTCGGCCATGCTACACGGCTCCTCGGCCTCGAGGAGCATCCATTTAAATAGCTAAAAGAAACAAAGAAACATAATATTGTTTATTAGGTACATAACTGTTAGCAGGGTAAAGGGACTCCTCGACACCGGTGGCGCTATTCATGATCTTTGTCGCTAGCGCTCAGGTCATCGTCGCTTTCTAGATTGGGCTCAAACGGCTTCATCTGATCCACAGCACAGACGCCAACATACTTCCGCCCAGATCTCCGGGAACCTGTCAAGTCTGTCACCTCGTACCTGTCGTTATCATGGATTTTTGTGACGACGAATGGACCGTCGTATTTGGGTAACAGCTTCCTGCTCCTCCCGTCATTGTTAGGGGCAATCTTTCTCACTAGAACTTGTTGACCAACCGTATAACTTACTGCCCGAGCACGTTTAGAATCGTACCGACGCTTGCTTTCCAGTTGTTTGGACGCCGTTTGGCCAGCGGCTTCTTCTCGAAGGTTTTTTAGATCGAAGCGTTCATCGCTCACGTCGACCTCGGCTTTAAGGAAGCCATCGGATATTGCCTTCGGTCGGTAACCGAAAAACAGCTCGTAGGGCGTCTTTCCTGTTGTAGCGTTTACGGTCGAGTTTAATCCCCACTGCACTGACGCTATACTCCGGTCCCATTCCTCTTCCTTTGAGGTTGAGGCAGCTAAACAGCCCAGGATCGTCCTATTGTACCTTTCCACTTGGCCATTTGCCCGAGGGGTTGCGGTCGCATTATATACTATTTTTGTCCCCAGGGCGAAACAAAATTCTTGGAAAGACCGGCTGGTCTGACAAGAACCTCTATCACATATTATCCTATCCGGAGAGCCGAATAGTTCAAAAATTGTACGTAGGGTGTTGATCAAGGGTGCTGCCTTTGCCGACGGAACGGCCTTCATAAACACGAATTTCGTAAATGCATCTACAAGTACTACAAGATAAGAGTTCTTTCTTTTGCTCGTCACAAACGGACCTAGATGGTCTATGTGTACCGTGTGTAACGGTCTAGGCACTTTATCAATGGGGTTCAGCAGTCCTTGTTTCTTGCCAGCTGGCTGTTTGTTGTACTGGCAATTCAAACATGCCTTAATATATTTCGCAAGGTACCGCCGCATCGACGGAAACCAGTAGTTCTCTGCTACCGAGTTCAAAGTTTTTTCCAATCCTAAACGCCCTTTACCGTCGTGGTGGAACATGACTATCTGTCGCCTGGCGTGTTTAGGCACAACCCACCGAAGCCCTTGAACTGTTCTCCGATAAAGGCGGTTATTTCGGTCTTCATATTCGTTGTGTATGGCTCGCTCTTCTTCATCTAGCGGGCTTTTCGCAAGTACGTCCTTAAGATACTTACATCGGTCGTCTCTAAGTTGCGAGGAGAGGACCCAGTCGTCCTCTTCAATATTCGTCATCAGGACGTCGATGTCTGTGCTTTGTGCATCGCCCACGGGATTCCGACTCAGCGCATCCACATGCGCCATTTTATGTCCCGGTCGATATTCGACTGTGAAGTCGAACTCTTGCGTCAGCAACCACCATCTCCCTATTCTTGGGATCAGATCCCTCTTTGTTAGCGCGGTTCTCAAAGCATTACAGTCGGTAATTACTTTGAATTTCAGTCCTAGCAGGTAAACTCTAAATTGTTTTAGACAACTGACAACTGCTAGAGTTTCCAGTTCGTATGAATGGTAACGTTGCTCCTCTTTGGTGGTCTGACGGCTAAAATACATCACAGGACGTAGAACATCATCGGTTTGCCTTTGTAACAGTATCCCGCCCACTCCGAACTTGGAGGCATCCGTATGTACTTCCGTTGGAGCGGAATTGTTGTATATTGCCAGGACTGGCCTACATGTTAATTTTTCCTTAATGGTGCTGAATGACTTCTCAGCTTCCTCACCCCAACTAAAACTTTGTCCTTTTTTTGTGAGCGTAGTAAGCGGACGTGCTAATATCGAAAAATGTCGTATGTATCTGCGAAAATAACTTGCCAAACCGATGAATTGCCGCACTTGATGTACATTCTGAGGTGTTGGAAAGTTCTTCACGGCCTCCGTTTTCTTTTCCCCGGGTCTTATGCCATCGCAGCTTATTTCATGACCTAAGTATTCGATGTTTTCCTTAAAGAAATGACATTTCTCCAGCCTAAGAGTTAGCCTCGCCTCCTTCAGAACTTCGAGTACTTCTCTGAGTGTTTGAAGGCCATGTTCTATGTTGGGTGAGGGAACTAAAATATCATCCAGATAAGCCGTAGTTTTGGTGAACCTTAGATTTCCCAAGACTTGATTGATCAGCCGTTGAAATACCGCGGGCGCATTAACTAGTCCAAATGGCATCCTCGTGTACTCATATTGGCCATCAGGCGTGACAAAAGCAGTTTTTGCCATTGAATCTTCGGACAATTGAATCTGATAGTACCCCGCGGCCATGTCTAGGGTAGTAAAATATTTACTGTCCTTGAGCCTGTCCAGGTGTTCATCTACTCGCGGCATAGGGTAGCGGTCTTTCACTGTTTTCAGATTCAAGGACCTATAATCTACGCAAAGTCTCAAGTCGCCCGTTTTCTTTTTCACCAATAGGATGGGACTCGCATATGGGGAATTAGATTCTCGGATTATGCCATGCTCGAGCATCTCCGTTACGAGTTTACGCACGTCCTCTCTCTCTCTTTGAACGCTAACCGATAAGGGCGATAGGTGACTGGTTTGTCGTCCGTTAGGACGATGTCCATTTTAGTTCTATCACATCTGCCCAGTTCTGCCATATTAACAGCGAAACATTGACGATACTCGTTGATGAGATTCAGTAGCTTACGTTTGTCTACGTCCGAGATATGAGGTCCGACTGAGTCGTTCAGGTGCTCTTCCGTAAATGGTGTAAATAGTTCCGATTGGAGAGTTTCGACTACCGGTCCCTCGGTTTCATTTTCTTCCATACACGGATTTCCCCTAGCAACGACCTCAGATTGTTTGTAGGTGACTTGCCGGTCGGAAACGTTTGCAATTTGAACAATTCCATTTTTCGCACGAGTGATACATCGTTCGATGTAATGCTCGCGTCCAGGCAGGCTTCTGTTTTTATGTTCAATGTAGATATCTCCATCGTAATTGTCGCATTCGACCTCGATGAAGCAGACTTCGTGGCCCTCAATAATAATGTCGCGTTTGCTCCTGAGGCTTACAGTATCTGGCAGTACGGAGTGCATCGAGTAACTCTCGGCATATTTCTTTATTAACCTCACTTGGTTGTTTTCCACATGCATGGCCATGCCATCGAGATTAAGAAAACTCCGGCCTACTAGCAATGGTACTGCCTGCGCTTCGCTAGGCACCACAATGATTCTTACCTGCGCCTCGGCCTTATCTACCTTCAGGTGGGCTCGCAACGTGCCTTTCGCTTCCACAGCAACATTTCCGTATCCGCGAATGAGGATATCAGTGGGTTCCCACGATAATCCGATTTCTCATCCCACCCGTTAATCTGGGCTATCTGATCGACTTTATTCACCCACTTTTCGATCGGTAAACTACCAGAACCGGGTTCAAAGGGGGGTATACAATCGGGCTTGACCTGGTATCTAGGCCTGCTGGCCATATCGCTTCCTTCACTCGTAGAGTCCAATCTGCCGCCAGTTCTGGCTAGACTCCGCATCATATCCTCTAAGGCCGCCAGTCTTTCGTCATTTGTTTTGGGGGTATAGTCAATGCCAACATGTGATCCCGACTGCGTCCGCGAACGATGAGGCCGGCATAACGTCGTCGGGGGTGTACACCTGGACAAGGATCGCGTCCGGTCCCGTCTGCTTGTGCTCGCGCGATGTCGTTCGCTGGGGAACATAGACTTGTTTAGTTTTCGTCAAATGTCTGCCTTGTACGTCAGTAGAGACATGCCTTGCGTGATATTACACGTTGATTGACGTCAAAGAAAGATAAACCAGTTTAATGGTCAAATACGCTAGTTGAACTGCAAATGTAGCAAGCAAGATCGTTGTAGTCATATATATATACACGCATGTCTACATTACACTATTCTTTGCGTGTTAATCTACTACTACTACTACATGCGCCTACTGCTGCGTATATTACTGCATACGACTACTATTTGACATACACCTGTATATCAAGATCAATCTCTCTGCGTACCCTACTGCATACGACTACTATTTGACATACACCTGTATATCAAGATCAATCTCTCTGCGTACACTACTGTATACGACTACTATTTGACATACACCTGTATAACAAGATCAATCTCTCTGCGTACACTACTGTATACGACTACTATTTGACATACACCTGTATATCAAGATCAATCTCTCTGCGTACACTACTGTATACGACTACTATTTGACATACACCTGTATATCAAGATCAATCTCTCTGCGTACACTACTGTATACGACTACTATTTGACATACACCTGTATATCAAGATCAATCTCTCTGCGTACACTACTGTATACGACTACTATTTGACATACACCTGTATATCAAGATCAATCTCTCTGCGTACACTACTGTATACGACTACTATTTGACAATTTTAAATAAAAAAATAATAAAACAGAATCTTAGTACCTCATTACTGCGATATTATGGCGTTATTCCAGATCACGGGCTACGCCCAGGCAAGTTCTATCCCGCCGCTGCTTTGTTAGCAATATTCGGTACTGGTAAAAGAAATACGAGGTATTCGGGAGGGCACTACTTTAATATATCCAAACTAACTTAACCACAAGGCACGTGAGACAAAATAATAAGTTCAAACATAAAAAACATAAACAAATAAAACTAAACGATAACGTCGGGGTCCAACCGTACAGCTTTCGCCCTGTCGCGGAATGCCAATGCCTATCCTCGAGTCCCCGCCGGTGTCCTCCCTCTCTTCCCCGTTATATATAAGACTTGTTTACACAGTTCAGAAATTTCGTGGTCACCACAGCTAAAATTTTTACCTTTTTACTTTGAATTTTTTTTGTTATTTTAATTAAAATAAATAATGTTTTATGTTTTAACTTAATATTCTTTTATAAAAACAAAATTTTCACTTAAAAAAAATTATTTAAAAAAAATAATTTTTAAATTTTTCAAATATTATTTTTGGACTTAAAACTAATTAAAATTAAGTTCCCTTATCTTACTTGTGTGAGTGTGTGTGTGTGAGATTTCGAAAACTTTCTGTTTTCGCTCGCCTAGCCGGATGGTAGATGGAAAACGTCTTTTTCGTAGGGGTAATTAAAATTCGGTGAAAATTTTGATGTTTTACGTACGTTTAATCGAAGACGATCGCTTATTTGGGCCCAACGGTGCACCGTGGTTATTTAATGAATTTTACGTAGAGCAAACGTTCAGTTCAACAATCTATGCAAAAATAGCGTCTTTGTTGTTATAGCATGGCTTTTTATAGATGATTCGCAATTGTCTCTAAATGTCTTCAGAAATACATTTCGATAGTCTTATGTCAATAACGGTCATTGATAGATTAATTTCTACAGGTCCGGTAAAAAATTGTGTTATACAGGGTCACCGTGAAGTTGTTGATTTTAATTACCATTTAATTTCTTCTTAAAATGCCCATAACTGGCTGGTTTTTCTTCTTTGGTGGATGGATTTTAATTGTGTGATTTTGTTATAATATTTGTGTGTATTTGTGTACAAAATAAATGATATAAAATCAATTCATTACCTTAAAACATATGATTGAGATTATTGTGGTGCATTTAATAGCTTTCTGTCCTTGTCGTTGGTTGGATTTATAAGAAGACCCCTGCTAACCAACACCCTCCTTCTACGTCAGATGGCTACTGAGCCAGAACATGACATCGACTCGTACATACGCGAAGAAAATACCGATGATGCGAACTTGAAGAGTTTTGCATCCTCCATCATTGGATAATGTTGAATCAAATTTTATTGAATGAATTTTAAAGAAATACTTCGCATGTGTGCAGTCATGTTAATGTTATGATATAAAATTAATTTAGTACTTTTCTATTTTTCTAGATTACCTGCAGCTGGATAATCATCTGTCCAGTGAAAATTTGAGTTGTAAACATTGAGTCAATTTGGAATAACATTACAATACATACGTACAGGATGGTCCGTTTAAAGTGTAACACTGTAGTATCTTTAAAACAATTAGTGTTATGAAGAAAAGTATTAGACAAAAGTTTAACTATATGAAGGGGCTCATTCGATGGCGCTACTGTTGTCACTATAAAGAAAGACACAAAGGTCACAGCAAAGGCAACTCTTTTTTTCAAATAGCATATGGTATTTTTTTATCAAATTCTAAAAGAGCAATAAGTTGTGAATAGAAAAATAGTAAACCACATATGACTTCAAATTAATATTAATCGAGATATTTCGAAAAAATGAGGACATAATAAAAGTCAGTGCAGCAAATGTTTTTTATTTGTTTGTTACATGTAAAAGTAGAAAGTAAATGTTAATAGTAGCTACAAATTGTTTACATAAGGTAAACAGTTGAAGAATGCAGACGGCTATCGAATTCAATGTTCAAATTGGCGGCCACCAGCCTCAATGCACTTTTGCATTCGCGCAGAAAAGTCTCTATGCACACGCAGTAACATGTCTTCCGAAATGTCTGCACATGCATGTCATATTTTCTGCTGCATGTTTTCTGGTGTTGTTGGTTCCGTGTCATATACAACAAGTCGATATTGTACACTTAAAACAAATGTATTAAACAATTTGTAGCTGTTATTAACATTTATTTTCTACTTTTACATTTAAAACCGAAGAAAAAACATTGCTGCACTGACTTTTATTAAGTCCTCATGTTTTCGAAATATCTCGATTAATATTAATTTGAGGTCACATGTGGTTTACTATTTTTCTATTCACAATTTATTGGTGTTTTAGAATTTGGTAAAAAAATACCATATGCAATCTGAAAAAAAAGTTGCCCTTGCTGTGACCTTTGTATCTTTCTTTATAGTGACAACAGTAGGGTCATCGGATGAGCCTCTTCATATAGTTCAACTTTTGTCTAACATTTTTCGTCATACCGGTGAATTGTTTCGAAGATATTACAGTGTTACACTTTAAATGGACCAGCCTGTATATACATATTATATTCTAATCTGAATGCAAACATAGTTTCGTAGAGATTAATCAATTTATTGTGTATATGTAATTCTAAGATGTAATGTGATAATTCGCATTGAGACTTTACAGTACTCATTCTGAATGCGACCCTAGTTGGTGAATGTTTGGTTTCAATATTCCCAGAAACATGTAAGTAATTGTTTTTAATTAAATTATGTTTTAGTCCCCACATTAGTACTAGAACTTTAAAGTTAGAGCTAGGAATACCACGGACTAGCGTCCGAAGAATTTTTACAGATAATAGGTAGATTTACAATAGTATCGTTCCATTTAATTTTTTGAGAAAATGTCAAAATAGGTTACCGCTCCAGAAAGCGACCTCTAGTTTATTAGTTTGAAACTAATGAGTGTAGCATATAAACGCTACTTAAAGTCCACACAATTTCCTTTCAAACGAGTCTAAGATTATTCGGATATGTTGAATAGCAACGAAAATTTTCAACTTTAAACATTGACGAATAGATGGCCTTTCCTCTCCCTTATTATGACAGATACGACTAAGGGTCATATTTATAGTTCGTGCTTGAGGTAGTGTCGATGCTTGAGCATGCGATTTTGACATATTTGTAATGACATTTACGTCAAAATCGCGTGCTCAAGCATGGACACAACCTCAAGCACGAACTACAAATATGTCCCTAAATGTCACGAAATTATATCGTATTAAATAGGCTTGCAACTGAAGATACCAAAGTTATAGCTTATTCAGCGATTTTCTGAGATAATAGGAATTTTAGATATAAACATAGCAGCTACGCCTCCTAGCGGTAAAATCTGGAGCTTAAAAATAATTTCCAGAAATTTCTCTTGGCCACTTTTACTATCAATTTTTTTCCCGCAGAACCTAGGACAAATACTTTTCGAAATACAGCCGCTTACCTCTCTTAGTGGCCGACCCTGTACACTAACGGCTACAATCTTTAGGGTAATTATCCTCCTGCAGAATCCAGTGATCTCCTGGCTTGTTATACAACTTTCCAGCACTAGGTAGTAAACATTTTTGGTAGATTTTAACCATTCGATCTGCTGTTAGATTTTATGTAGAGGTGTAACGATCCGAAACCCCTTTTACTCAAACCCCCCAAAGATGCATAGGGTGTTAAACAGTGCGCTCAAGCCCACGCTCCTGGCGAGTAGACCAAGCACGCCTTAAGGGACTCCATGCCGACGACAGAAATAGGGAATAGGTATTGTTTGTATTCCAAATTTAGTTGCGATATTTGTCGAAAGCGTAACTGGTCACATGTCGTCGGAAACGACGCCAGCTTGTCTTTCTTAAGTAGCTAGAAAAAAATTTCGTCGAGATTTGAAATCCCCGGCCTACTAGCAATCCAACCCATACAAAAGCTTTTTATTTCCTGAACATATTAAGCTGAAAATGTAGGATGCTATGTGTATCGCAGTAGCTTTGACTATGCGCGAGCTTCATTTTAGTATACTTCTAATAGAAGTAGAACTTTGAAATTTTCAGGAGATATATTATGAGATAATTTCTGTCAAATGTTGTATATTTCGAAAACATGGTGTCGCATGTTATCGAGATAATCACCGCTCCTGTTCTCCTTTAACGTCGGCGATGCGATATTGTTTGATATTTGAAATGGACGTGAGAAATGCAATTTTTCTGAACCAGCTGTTTTTTCATTCAAGTTGCGTATGTCGGAGGAAATCAATTTGATCTATTTAGAATGAAGTCAGAACTTTGAAACTTTGGCAATAGGTATTGTTTGTACGCCAAATTTAGTTACGATATTTGTCGAAAGCGTAACTGGTCACATGTCGCCGGAAAAGACGCCAGCTTGTCTTTCTTAAGTAGCTAGAAAAAAATTTCGTCGAGATTTGAAATCCCCGGCCTACTAGCAATCCAACCCATACAAAAGCTTTTTATTTCCTGAACATATTAAGCTGAAAATGTAGGATGCTATGTGTATCGCAGTAGCTTTGACTATGCGCGAGCTTCATTTTAGTATACTTCTAATAGAAGTAGAACTTTGAAATTTTCAGGAGATATATTATGAGATAATTTCTGTCAAATGTTGTATATTTCGAAAACATGGTGTCGCATGTTATCGAGATAATCACCGCTCCTGTTCTCCTTTAACGTCGGCGATGCGATATTGTTTGATATTTGAAATGGGCGTGAGAAATGCAATTTTTCTGAACCAGCTGTTTTTTCATTCAAGTTGCGCATGTCGGAGGAAATCAATTTGATCTATTTAGAATGAAGTCAGAACTTTGAAACTTTGGCAATAGGTATTGTTTGTATGCCAAATTTAGTTACGATATTTGTCGAAAGCGTAACTGGTCACATGTCGTCGGAAACCACACCAGCTTGTATTTCTTAAGTAGCTAGAAAAAAATTTCGTCGAGATTTGAAATCCGCGGCCTACTAGCAATCCAACCCATATAAAAGTTTTTTATTTCCTGAACATATTAAGCTGAAAATGTAAGATGCTATGTGTATCGCAGTAGGTTTGACTATGCGCGGGCTTCATTTTAATATACTTCTAATAGTAGCAAAGCTTTGAAATTTTCAGGACAGATATTATGAGTCAATTCCTGTCTAATGATGTATATTTCGAAAACATGGTGTCTCAGCTTATCGAGATAATCGCCATTCTTGTTCTCCATTAACGTCGGCGATGCGATATCGTTTGATATTTGAAATGAGCGTGAGAAATGCAATTTTTCTGAACCAGCTGTTTTTTCGTTCAAGATGCGCATGTCGGAGGAAATCAATTTGATCTATTTAGAATGAAGTCAGAACTTTGAAACTTTGGCAATAGGTATTGTTTGTATGCCAAATTTAGTTACGATATTTGTCGAAAGCGTAACTGGTCACATGTCGCCGGAAAAGACGCCAGCTTGTCTTTCTTAAGTAGCTAGAAAAAAATTTCGTCGAGATTTGAAATCCCCGGCCTACTAGCAATCCAACCCATACAAAGGTTTTTTATTTCCTGAACATATTAAGCTGAAAATGTAGGATGCTATGTGTATCGCAGTAGCTTTGACTATGCGCGAGCTTCATTTTAGTATACTTCTAATAGAAGTAGAGCTTTGAAATTTTCAGGACAGATATTATGAGTTAATTCCTGTCGAATGATGTATATTTCGAAAACATGGTGTCGCAGGTTATCGAGATAATCGCCATTCTTGTTCTCCATTAACGTCGGTGATGCGATATCGTTTGATATTTCAAATGAGCGTGAGAAATGCAACTTTTCTGATCCAGCTGTTTTTTGTTCAAGATGCGCATGTCGGAGAAAATCAATTTCACCAATTTAGAACGACGTTAGAACTTTGAAACTTTGGCAATAGGTATTGTTTGTACTCCAAATTTAGTTAAGATATTTGTCGAAAGTGTAACTGGTCGCATGTCGTCGGAAACGACGCCAGCTTGTCTTTCTTAAGTAGCTAGTAAAAAAATTTGTCGAGATTTGAAATCCCCAGCCTACTAGCAATCCAACCCATCTAAAGGTTTTTATTTCCTGAACTTATTAAGCTGAAAATGTATGATGCTATATGTATCGCAGTAGCTTTGACTATGCGCGAGCTTCATTTTAGTATACTGCTAATAGAAGTAGAGCTTTGAAATTTTCAGGATAGATATTATGAGTTAATTCCTGTCCAATGATGTATATTTCAAAAACGTGGTGTCGCAGCTTATCGAGATAATCGCCAATCTTGTTGTCCATTAACGTCGGCGATGCGATATCGTTTGATATTTGAAATTAGCGTGAGAAATGCAATTTTTCTGATCCAGCTGTTTTTTTGTTGAAGATGCGCATGTCAGAGAAAATCAATTTCACCTATTTAGAATGACGTTAGAACTTTGAAGCTTTGGCAATAGGTATTGTTTGTATTCCAAATTTAGCTAAGATATTTGTCGAAAGCGTAACTGGTCACATGTCGCCGGAAACGACGCCAGCTTGTCTTTCTTAAGTAGCTAGAAAAAAATTACGACGGGATTTGAAATCTTCGGCCTACTAGCAATCCAACCCATACAAAAGTTTTTTCTTTCCTGAACTTATTAAGCTGAAAATGTAAGATGCTATATGTATCGCAGTAGCTTTGACTATGCGCGAGCTTCATTTTAGTATACTTCTAATAGAAGTAGAGCTTTGAAATTTTCAGGACAGATATTATGAGTTAATTCCTGTCGAATGATGTATATTTCGAAAACATGGTTCGCAGGTTATTGAGATAATCGCCATTCTTGTTCTCCTTTAACGTCGGCGATGCGATATCGTTTGATATTCGACATGAGCGTAAGAAATGCAATTTTTGCGATTCAGCTGTTTTTTCGAAATTTGGCAGACAAACAAAACCTACTGCCAAAGTTTCAAACTTCTGACGTCATTCCAAATAGGTGAAATTAATATTCTCCGACATGCGCATCTTGAACGAAAAAACAGCTGGATCAGAAAAATTGCATTTCTCACGCTTTTTTCAAATATCGAACGATATCGCATCGCCGACGTTAAAGGAGAACAAGAATGGCGATTATCTTGATAACCTGCGACACCATGTTTTCGAAATATACATCATTCAACAGGAATTAACGCATAATATCTATCCTGAAAATTACAAAACTCTACTTCTATTAGAAGTATACCAAAATGAAGCTCGCGCATAGTCAAAGCTACTGCGATACATATAGCATCTTACATTTGCAGCTTAATAAGTTCAGGAAATAAAATACTTTTATATGGGTTGGATTGCTAGGTAGTAGGCCGGGGATTTCAAATTTCGACGAAATTTTTTTCTAGCTACTTAAGGAAGACAAGCTGGCGTCGTTTCCGGCGACATGTGACCAATTACGCTTTCGACAAATATCTTAACTAAATTTGGCATACAAACAATACCTATTGCCAAAGGTTCAAAGTTCTGACGTCATTCTAAACAGGTGAAATTGATTTTGTCCGACATGCGCATCTTGAACGAAAAAACAGCTGGATTAGAAAAATTGCATTTCTTAGGCTCATTTCAAATATCAAACGATATTGCATCGCCGACGTTAAAGGAGAACAAGACTGGCGATTATCTTGATAACCTGCGACACCATGTTTTCGAAATTAGATTTTATTACGAAATCGGCACTTGTTTCTATTAAATATGTTATGCTTTTGTAATTTACTTTATTCAAATAAATACAATATAACCTTATATACATATTTGTTATTTATGTTTTGTATTAATTCATTAAATATAAATTGGAATAAAATGCATCGTACGCTTTGGTAAATTTAAGCGTGGCGCTTTCGCATAATAATGCGAACGTACTCACTAGATGGCGCAAAACTTGGTTATGATTGACATACGTTATCTGACGTTAATTGAGTGCAGTATACAAAAGATACTGTGTGCTCATAAATGATTTAGATGAGAACAATATGCAAGGAAATATACAAATTGGTACATGTCAGCAGAACGGCATATTTGAATATTGGAAGATATAGCAGAAGTGTTTTACAGTATGAATGTAAACCGTATACGGTATAACACCACGAGTAGACCATTTTGAAAAGTGGGATGACCGCGAATTTGTGATCCGTTTTCGTTTGACAAAAGAAACGACTCTTCTATTACTTGCAAAAATTGAATATCATTTAGAATTTCCCACTGACAGGTAAAAATGAAAATTAAAGTAATAAAAAAATTAAAGACTGGACTTCAGGAATCACAGAATACGACTTATAGATCAGTTCTTGACTATATTAAGGTACCATGCTACTGTCAAATTTCTTCTTTTTACAGCCTCAATTTTTATAATAATGCAATTTAAAAGTAACCAACAAACGATACAGATGAAGTTTGAGGTTAAAGTAAACTCAAATTTGTCGTCGTCCGCATGGTTCCACAGATGGTGTAGTATATAATCTGTCAGTTAACGCGTTATCTTTAAAATAAATCTGTAGATAAATGAACTCTGAGGCAGGGTCTGGGCACTATACAGGCAGCGCCATCTACAGAGTGCCACTTACTACCATTTGGCCAATCCTAGAAAACGCTTTCTGTTATATCGACAGAGACATATATCAACTGTTTTACGCCATTGTTTACATTACATGTTTTGAATCCATTTTGTAGTTTATCGTTTTTGCTATAATTTTCAGATTTGGTACGATACCTTGCGTGTAAATTCATCGTGGAACACACTATACCGGTTGATTTCAGAGATAGGATAAATAACGGCGTGAAGGGGCAAGAGGTACGAAAATTCGCTAAGAAGTGGGGACGCGTACAAGTCTCTCTATCACAGTCTATGATCACAGTCTAGTCTCGTCTAGTCTACATCGCTGTGATAGACTTATTCACGTCCCCACTTCTTAGCGAATTTTCGTACCTCTTGCCCCTTCACGCCGTTATTTATCTTATCTCTGGAATCAGCCAATATAGATGGTTATGTACACAGGTAGTAGTAGTTTTGTTGACTAATTGACGGCAGAATTACTCTTTCAGCTTCGTTCCAGGGGCAAGAAAGAAGTAAATATAGGTATGAAACATTATTTTTAAGAAATTAGTAATAATATTCTCAATTGCTCACCGTTTCAACATTTTATTTTAATTTAGTTTGGTGTAGATTACGCGTTTGGTTTTCTATTTCCTTTGGAATTGTTTTCTCTTTTTAATTTGGAAAGCTGAACGGAATCTAGTTTCCCTGTTAGTTTGGTGTATATGGTTCTAGTTTTATATATTGTTTATATTATTAGTCTTATTTTATTGTGTAGTAGTATTTTGTAGTATATGGTTACTGATAAGTAAGTAGTTTAGTTAAATTATTTTGCAATGACCGTAAAGTGATACAATGAAGGTGTGCTGCTGCGTCCCAAATTACACGAATACTGCATTTTCACGGTATGTTTAATTAACTATTTCAAGCTTCTACTCATTGAAATAGTACTTGTTTTTTTATCTTTTATTTTATTATTGCTATTTTTCAAGATGTATGTAAGCTTTTGAGATTTATTTGTTTCTCTAACCTTATTTTAAAATTATAATGCCGTAGATCAACATGTAAACTATATTCAAGGAGATTTCATTTTCCTAAAAGTAATCTCCTTTAATATAATATACATGTTCTCAAAAAAAAACATGTAATTAGGGAGTGCTTATATTCATCTTCAAATATACCGCTATTTTTTGTAATATATTGTGGCATTCTGTAGATGGCAGCACCGGTATATTGTTGTTTTTAGAGTGGCCAGTCTATACAGGGCAATCCAAATTAAGTGTTCACCATTGGTAACTTTGTTATTATTAGAGATACACGATTGTTTAAATTAGCAAACTTGTAGTACTTTTAACGCTATTTAAGATGGAAGAATAAAAAGACAAATGAACACCGCGTTTTTGAGTCTTGCCGAAAAATATGTTTTTTTTTTTTAAATGGAAACCCCTGTATATTATATCATTTTCTGCTAGAACTTTAATTTTTAAACAAAAAAATTTTTTACTGGGATTAAAAATACGTGAGTTATAATGAATAAACAAAAACAGCCAAGTCAAGTGCATTTCTATGTATCTATGAAAACGACGATAAGTCTTTCTACTAAACGTCAAGTTTTATTATTTATGTCTTTTTTTTAGAATCAGCTTTATGAAATCCGGCAAAAAGCACAGTACCACTTAAAGAAATAGAGATTGCCATAAAAAGTTGGTTGCGACGAGCCAAAGAAAGATATGACGCAAAAGATAAACCTCGAGCAATCCGCAACATCTGATGATAATTTGATGTGTTTCTTTTCTGTGTACTTAATAAAAATATTGATTAAGTATATTTTGTTTCTGCAATGCATAATTCGCTTACATTGCATAGAACGTCCTGCTTTGGACATCCATACAAAGTCCCGCATTGGACATCCATAGAACGTTCATCATTGGACGTTTTCAACATATTCAAATTTGTGACAATTGGACATACACTGGACGTCCATGGAATGCCCACTGGCTGTAATTTGGACGTCCTATGGACATATTATGCATGTCCAAGTTTAAATACCCTTAGAGCATTCACAGGACGTGCATGTGCTGTTTCGGCAGTGTTACCGATGAAAATTTTAACCCATAAATACTCAAAACTACTATTAGCTGGTAAGTTTAATTGAGAATACCATTTCTTTTCATTTCTAAGTGATGCATAATAATTCCTGTCACCGTTGATAGTTTGGTTCACAACTGAATTAAAAGATTTGTGCACACAGGATTTATCAAGGCACAAATTTTATATAGCATTCATAGTCAACGTGTTAGAACATGCTTCGTTTTCGATTTAAAAGTTTTTGATATATTGCTGATACCTGTTAATTCAAAAATATGAAACATATTGCAATTAGTAGTGGACAAGGAACGTAAATAAGCGTACAAATTGTTGGCTTTACATTTATTTTCGTTTCATTTACAATAAAAATTTGCAATTTAAAGTCAAATGTGCAGTTTTTATTCTATGTACGTATTGTGAAGGCTTATCGATATAACATTATGCTATGTATTGTTACAATAATTATTTCCCTCGTTATTAAATTTAAGCTTGTAAAAGCGTTATTGCCATAATATTTATGTATGTATGTATAGGTACATATGAAATTGTGCACGATTCATCGTAGGTCGTGTTACATTCAAAGTCTGTGTCTTTTCAATATATCAAATAATTACAGAAAATAAATAATATTTACACGAATAAGTACATAACAAAGGACTAATTTAAAAGGAGTTCAGTCCAAACTTTACAAACTTAATTGTAGAACATACCAATATATATATATACATAGTCGATTTGATTATATATATACTAAAGATTGTATATACTCTTACAAAAAATATATTTACATGGCGTATGCTGCGTCTTATTTGGAACCTCAATATCTTTTCGTTAACCTTTATAGTTTTTCATTGTTATATCATCTTTAATATACATATAACTGAAAATAGTGGTAGCAGTAATTTTAATATACCTAGTACAACTTGCTAATTCCAGTATCACTTACAGTTATATTGTAATTACTGGTATGTACATTTTAAGTAAAAAAAGAGTGTGTTATAGTATAAGATTGTCTGAAATCTTTCTAAGTAAAAATTAGAGTACATGTATTATGTATTAATATGTAATGTAAGAACGCAGACACTAATATGTCAAATAGTACGGTTACGGAATACTTTAATAATAATATTATTTAACAAGTCATACTATGTCTTCAGCATATGAATTTTAATTATAAATATTATCTTTCTACTACATGTTTTCGTTGCTATTTTGATCCGGTGGTGCTGAGAGCCATTGTCACAAAGTTTGGTAATCGTGTAATATGCCACCGGGCGCGGGATATAGCGGTTGACTCATGCTCGGATTTCCTAACGTCGGATAAGTCGTTAATTGTGGCGGTACTACAGGGACTGTGGGTGCTGAATATACTGCTTGTTTATGATGAGATCCTTCTGCTTCACTATCTGATCCACTGGAATCGAGATGCTGCTTTTCCGAACTGTTTTGAGAACTGGAAAATACAATCTTTTATTAGTATGGGAATAATTTTTCGCATATGCATCTTTTAAATTAAAATATATTAAATTTAAAACAATTCTTAGTGGATGGGCTGCGTGTATAACACGGTAGTGTATATAGCGAAGCTTTCGTATTTTTGGATATATGCTCATTATAGCTTCAGTTGCATATACATAAGTGTTTCAATTTTATCAACTACACCCAGTGAAGTTTCTATAGTTTCCTCTAATTTTGTAGTTCTCTTATAAACATTTAGCAATGGTATGAGTTGCGAATTATCTAAAAGTACATTTCTGAAGGTAAAGAAATAGCAGATACATTATTTTGTCAACATCAGAACTGTCAGATATGTAGGAGAAGTATCTGCTATATAAACGTATAAATACGAGCGAAATTTCTATAAGTCTACAGAGTTAGGTTACGTTCATAGTGCGGCGACGAAGAGAGCGACAAGCGACGAGACTAGAGTAGCGACAAAAACAAGAACACTGTCTCAGGGGGTACCTGTTCATAGTGCTCGAGTCGATTTAGGGAGGGGTTGAATGGCAAAGAGCTACGAAGCAAGTGCAGTTTTGTTTTCGTCGCACATCGCTGCAAGATGGACGTAGAAAAATTAATTCACTTAGTATATAGCCGCAACCCAATATGGAATCAGAAGGACAAAAGACACCATAATGTCCATATTTTAAATAAGTTATGGGGAGAAATTGCTGCAGCAATGAATAGTGAGCGTAAGTAAAAATAATTTTTAAATTTTTTTTTAATTACTTATATACATAGTTTTCGTACTTGTCTCAAAATTATGTTCTGCAATAAATGTATAAGTAAAAACCAATTTATAAAGTATGTTTAAATAATCATAATAAACATTAATATATTAAAAGTTTATAACTTAAAATAATTATTTAATATAAAATCTTCTAAATGAAGAGACAAGCGACAAATTCAAACCAATTTGTTTTCGTCGCTATTCTCTAGACTAGGAATGAAATGATATGAATAGCACTCATACAATAATCCTTTGATAGATTTAAATAATAGATCCAGTCATAGGTCTGTGTTTCATAGTTTTGTAGTTTGAATTTGTTTTTCTAACAATAAATAGATTGAGATTCTTTAATAATAAATGTTTTATTGGTTTATTTTCTTATAAATAGTAGTATTGTTACAAATAGGTATGATAATATAGTTTTATAAGTAAAAAGCGTGTAAAGTTTATTGCTGTTACATATACATATACAGGTGTTAACTTTGGTCAGTAGTAGTTACTTGATACAAGTATATCAAATTAACATGATTATAGGTTCTAAAAATATTGAATAATTAAGCTTTTTTAAATTTTATTATCGCATAAAAAAGTCTTAAAAGAATTTCGAACATAGTTTGCTTCATTTGTTGCACGATTATTACTTCGACAAGATCGAAGTCTTTCTTTATCAGATATCATGTCTCCCGTAGTGGAATCCAATCCTTCCATGTCTATTGTAACATTGTGTAAAATGCAGATAGTTTTAACAATAATGTCCGCTGTTTCCGGAAGTGTTTCTATTGGCTTCCATAGGACACGCCATTTGGCATTAATAATTCCAAAAGAGCACTCAATGACCCTCCTTGCTCGCGATAATCTCATATTAAAATATTCTTTGTCATCATCTAGCATTGTTCTATTGTACGGTTTAAGTAAATGTGCAAGTAGTGGATATGCTTCATCAGCAATGAACACATAGGGCATTATAATTGATGTTGAAGGCAGCTTGTCATTAGCAGGTATATTAAGATACCCATTTTGCATGGCATAATACAGAGTTGACGACCGAAATGTGCCGCCATCACTTTGTTTTCCAAAACTTCCTACGTCAATACTAATAAATTTATAATTCGCATCTGCAATGCCTTGTAAAACTATAGAAAAGTAATGTTTATAATTAAAAAACATCGTTCCGGAACGGGCTGGACATTTAATTTTTATGTGTTTGCCGTCTATGGCACCGATGCAATTTGGAAATTGCCATTTATCGTAGAATTCGGTGGCTATATTCTTCCATTTTTCTTCAGTTGGCATTGCCATATGTATTGGCTGCAATGTCTCCCATAGAATAGTACATGTTTCCTTAATTATG
The DNA here is from genome assembly GCA_023690525.1 of Holotrichia oblita. Taxonomy (NCBI): domain Eukaryota; kingdom Metazoa; phylum Arthropoda; class Insecta; order Coleoptera; family Scarabaeidae; genus Holotrichia; species Holotrichia oblita. The sequence continues at coordinate 94,446,336 of CM043017.1, read as the reverse complement.
CAAGATACTGTTGATACTCCTAGTCGATAACTGAAAGCTAAACTTCTATATGAGTTTCCCGTCGCTAAGTATCTGAAATCAGTATAAGATCACATTATAACATACTTTCTATACATGCCGATTAGTATATATGTAGTAACATAAGTGTAGTAAATTGATATTCTTCTATTACGAAAATGTTTATGCCATCTATATTTAATACATGCACATATATGTATATTATGGCCTTTATGCACTATACGTATCCTTATAATCTCCGATATTTTTTTCAATTTTTGGGCAATTAAAAATCAATTTATTTAATATATAATTAAATTATGTAAGAAATAAATTGATTTTTAATTGATTACTGTTGAATTGACCAAACACTACAATATCTTGGTGTTATAAAGATAGACGTATCTATATTTACTAGCTATACTACATACTGTCAAAAGACCTTTTAGGTGATACTATACTCATAATACACAATAACAAATTGTACAAAATACCTAGTTGTCTCATTTTGATAGTTTTTTTATATTAATTGAAAAACTGATTTCCAGCGTCAACTGTCAAAACAAAATGGAAGACTTTGAGAGACACATTTCGACGGGAATTTAGAAAAATTCCAATTCTACGATCGGGGGATTCAGGTGGAAATGTGTATGAAGTGTCTTGGCCATACTATAAGCAACTTCTATTTTTGAGAGACCAATTTATATCTAGAAATAGAGTTTCCAATATTCAGATGCCGGACCACATCAGTCAGAATACAGCCACACTATCTGATGAAGAAATCAGTGACAAAGCATTGACTGAAAATTCACCCAATTACAGTCAAGATACAATCAACTTCAGCCAAGATGGCAATGAAAATACATCCTCTGTCAGTCAAATTGTCCGAACCGGGTCACCCTTCACTCCCTCGTACTCTGACACTACCTCGCCGTTTACCCCATCTGTCACTTTTATAGAACCAGCACCTTCATCTTCCGCAAACACAACCACATTAACGCAACCAGATACCATGCATTCACCCCAGCATACAAAAAAACGCCCAAGGAAACAGCAAGACGAAATAGGAGACGCGTTAATACGTCTTGAGGAAGAAAAACTGAAAATAATGAAAAATGAAAACAAAACCGAGGATGAGAATTTTCTTCTCAGTTTGGTCCCTCATATTTCTGGGTTACCACTGCAACGGAAAATGTTATTAACAATGAAAATTCAAAAATTAATTTATGATTTCGTATATAGTCCAATAAATGATCAGTCGGACGTATAAAATTGTTACCACAATGTATATAAAATTCTGAAGAATACTTTTTTTTTATATTATTATTTTTCCTTTTCATTATTATATTTTTCTATTATTATTTATTGTATTTATTATTTATTTATTCTATTAGTATTTGTTGTATTTTATTATTTTGTTACGTACATATATGTATTTATATAACTAGCAAAAAAAAATTAATTTTCTGCTTACCTTAGTGTTATAACTAGTTTTTCCGTCGGGTCAATAGGCACTTTATTAAAATTCGTCCATTGTTTCTGCAACTTACTGTACACTTTACTTAAAATATAATCGAAAGTTTTGATTGACATTCTTAAATATTCCTTAAATCTCTGTCCATTTTGTCGTAATTCCGGGTAAACATGATGAAATTCCCCTAACGTATATCGTTTCATATTCAATTCATTGATTCTACGTTTTTTTTTTAATTTTCTGTATTTATTGCAAAAATACCATAATTTTATGCCACTATTTTCACAATAAATTGACTTCAACGGCATTTTTTACAGCGGAACAACGGTGTTAACATACATAAATAGCGGATAGGCGCCAACCGACTAATGTTTGTACTAGTTTTATCGCTTCACTATGAACACCCAATTCGCACAACTCGATCAAGTCGCTTTTGTCACAGAATAACCAGAAAGGACAACAGCTGATTTTTCTATTGTTATCGAGGGTGCGTCGTTTGAGGACCTTGAATTCATTGTATTCGAATCCGCCATATTGTAAACTCACAATGTTTATGTTTTGATAGTTGACAGTTACCATAAAAATGGTGTATAAATTTTTTTTATAGGCAAATATACGAAACAATTTTTAGTTTTTTTAACGTCCAATATCCAACGCATTACATTTAACTGCTTTGTATTTCAAATTAAGAATAAGCGAAAGAAAAAGGAATATGAATTAGTAAATTCATATGTATTTACATATGTATGTACGTGGATATTATAACTATCGTAACTTGTAAGAACGGATAGATGAAAACTACTTGAACTTATAATGCACACTTGAGAATTCTTAGTTCTTTATAATAAAACAAAGGCTATTTACGTAACATATTTATTACAACAATCTGAAAACATTATAAGTGCTCTAATAGGTACAGTCTCATCCATCTCTACAATACACTTTGTCGGTGATGCATCGACTGTAATATTTTACAATAAATTGGTATACTTTCATCGCTCAGTAACATTAAGCATAAATTGGTCAAAAGTTATTATTTATAATTCCCACCTAATTTTATAGCTGTTAATGGTTTCACTGGATCACAAATAAATAATGTTGGCATGCGGTTTCAAACGATTTTACGTGAAATTTAAAAACATTCTATCTTCAAAATGTTTTCCACATACATAGGTATTATATAGCTCTCCAATTAATACCTCTTTCTAACAAATCTTCACGCTTACATACTTTTAGCCATTCCAAAGCACTGCAAAAGACCAAAAATTGAAATAGTTGTCCAACGTAACAAAACACTTACAGTTTATCATTTTTAGGGTACAGGAAGAAGCTATATCCCTCTGTTAATGTCGTATTGTTTTTGCAGGAGCGAACACTACACCACCGGCGATAAGATTTTATAGAAATTTAGAATAAATTAAAAATAACTGTAGCCTTAGTAAACACACGATACGTAAACATAAACATTGTGAGTTTTCAACATGGCGATTTACGGTCATGCGCATAAATTCCATGATCGGGCCGTGTCCCTTCTGGTTATTCTGTGCTTTTGTCGTCGCTTTCCGCGTCTCTAGTCTCTCGCTTCGTCGCTCCAGTATGAACGTAACCTTAGACAGATATCCTACAAAATCAAGAGTTACCTCCTAACGTAAAAAAGCGTCTAAACATCTTCAAAAGTTTTATTTATTGTTAAATATGTTATCAAAGTATAGACAGGGCGAACCACTTAAAATAATGCATTGAAATTATGGTCAAACTAAATAAGAAATTTAAAATCAGACCAGGTAAAGTTATAGAGTTCTAAGGGAAGCAGATTTTAATAAAAATGTAAATTTTATACCATTAATCATAACGTCATCCCGACATCAATTTGTATTTATTTAAATAGGATGTGGTATTTTTATTGTAAATTTCTTAAACAGCTAATTTTTTTACGTATAACTGTGTAAAATATAACCAATTTTAATAAGAAATGAAATCAACAACTTCTTGAAATTGCCGCCAATATTTCAAATTTTGAAGTGCGCAAAATAAATATTGTTATTTACCTGATGCATATTTGCGTAAACCGCAAAATTTGAATTGGGCTCTAGACATGTCATTAAATGTCTTGGAAACTGACAAACGTTCAATAGTATATTATGACACTAGTGTCATACGATATTTTTTCGTATAAATGCAACAATAATTTTAATTAGAAGAAATCAAATCAATAATTTCAATACATGACATGTACCTAAATGTCATTTGACATTTCCTGACATTTCACTGGACTATTAAACGCTTGGGATTGGCTGTTACCAAGCAACCTTTATACGCACGCCGTGCGATAAAGGCCCGATTATGCACGCTTATGAGTGTGTTTTAATTGGTTTATGATGTATGCATACTAAAATAGATATTTACGAACCAAGTGCGTGAAATTATATTTCGCGAATGAGTGACCAGTTTAAAGCGCGAGCCGGAGGCGAGCGCTTTATGGGCACGAATTTGCATATTTGCATATTTTTAACTATTTTGAACTATAATAATAATACATATTTTTAATATACGTTATCGTTTATGACCATATTATTAAGGTTAGGGATTTATGATTTTAAAATGTCACTAAATTAATCAAGTTCCAGTAAGTACCAACTTTACTTTTACGCACTCGTGCTTAAAGTGACTTTTTACGCACGCAAATCGAATCGTGAAATGACAGGTTTTGATAAGCGAGTACAAAAAATTAATTATTCGTTACATTCGTTAATTACATTACAATTGATTGAATTGATAGTTTTGCAAACTGCAGTACTGACAGCATGGAAATTTTGATGTTTAACTTATGTAGAACAATAATTTGGTGTTGAGTGTTTGACTTATCGACCAACTTGAATTAAATCTGCATCGGCAAGTGGAAAAACATTAGCCGCTGGCGGTATGAATTCGTATACTGCGCGACAGAACTTCCCTGACTTTTATATACACAATATTTTAGTCATTTTGTTGCGCAAATAGTACTTGTATGGGAAATATATTCAAATACAGAAAAAACCTCGTTATAATAATAATAACAATAATAATAATAATAATAATAATTGAAAGAAGTACTCGACCGTTTAATATAAAGATAATATAATTGATGGTGAATTAATTCCTCGGGTATGCGGTCAAAAGAAAGAGAGGTCAAACTATTGACTTATTTATTAATTTCTCAATATTTCGCAGAATATTCCTGCTTCATCAGGAGAACTACAACGTTAAAAAAACAACAGTGAATTATCAAAATAGAATAATAAACAATTGTACTTACTTAATACAAAGTGTAAGTTAAAACGGCAACGGTATGTAGTTAATGTATTGCTAGTTATTGTATATATGTACTTTACCATGACGCGGTCAAAACCCGGAAGCCCTCATAACAGAGACTCAGACCGTGGAAGCCTTCGTTATCATTTAATCATCATAAATGTTATAAAATTTACATTGTTATTAAAATGTGCTCCCATTGACCATTATAAGTTTACCTGGTCGGATTTTAAAATTTTTATTTATCTTGGCAGTAATTCTAGTGCATCATTTTATGTGGCCCACCCTGTATATTATTGTGCGTTGATTATCAATTCTTTTTGTGCTGGATATAATGATGCGAGTTGAGTTAAAGATATTGATCTATATATGTGGTTATCCTACGCACCAAGTGACCTAAATGACTACTTGGTATACGAGTAATCAAAATTTCAATACGCCGCTTGTTTGGTTTACAGTGACCTTTTGACATCCCGCACCTACTAAGAAGATTTCGCTTTTAGCGTGGTTGACACGTTGACTTAGCATCACCTGCTGATATATTCAGCTCCATAAAGTTAGCCCCTCACTATACGCAATTACAATAAATCTTACTTTTATTCGTTTGTAGGTGTTTGATAGCGAATTTCCAACGTTTGATAGTCAATAGTTCATTAGCAAACAATAAAACAAATTCTTCGGAAAAACCTCTGTGATGTTAGCCCCTCATGTCGTCATTTTGACATCAAATTCAATTTTATTTTAGCAGAATCGTTTGTAGGTCGTTTGTAGGTGCCTGATAGCAAATTTCCAAAGCTTGATAGTTGATAGTTTATTAATAAATAATAAAACAAATCTAGTAGGATATTAGGCAGGCAACCAAAATTACATCAGAAAAGCGACCTATCGGACATATTATGTAAAAGTGGCTTCACATGCAAGCTTTTTTTAGCGGACAACAAACAACCAATAGGATTTTAGATTTCCAAAATTTTAGAGTTTCAGTCAGTACGCTAACAGTTAATTGAACGTTAACTTTTGGTGTACGAAAATGACTGAAAACAATATAAAACTGCATATATTGACAGTTGTGGTTATGTTATAGGTATATTCCCACTTAGAGGTCAATAAAACAATAATTAATTAAATACCAATTTATTCCATAACATATAATAATATGTTTTTTTTTTAAAAAAGATGAAAACGCTGTAAATTTTAGAACGGATATTGATAATTTAAGCGTTATATATAACAATTTAATTCACGCCTGAATTTTATTAATTTTAAGCTCTTGACTAGGTTTTTTTTGCCATGTTTTTCCCTAGTCCTTGAACAGAATTGTTAGAGCTTGACAAAAAATAGATTGATATACGAATAATTCAAATCATTTCAATTTCTAATGTTGTATTAAATCACTATTCCTTCATTATTACTTGTGAATATAATTAAAATTCGATATATCAATGAATTGTTTGTTTTTTAGATAATTTTGTTGATAGGCATGGCAATTTATATTTATATTATTAGTAATTTGACACATATTAAATGTCAATTTCTTCCACTGAAGAAGTTATTTAACGAAAACATATTATTATATGTTATGGAATAAATTGGTATTTAATTAATTATTGTTTTATTGACCTCTAAGTGGGAATAAATCAGGAATTAAAAGATAAGTACACAAAGGTCAAAAAATACATATGTATATTAGTTATAGGTATATTTGGTGTGTGCTATTTCATATGTGCTACTGATAATTTAAGTTTTCTTTATTAACTTTTTCAAATCCAATTTGAATCCAGTACTTCCTCTTTTCTTTGTTTTTTTATTATAATAATTTTATAAAATAAATAACTTTAATATAGGTATGTTTCTTTATTTTATGATTTTCGCATGTTTTTTTGGTTGCCTACACAATATTCTGCAAAACTTGTTTCATTGCTTATTAATAAATGATCAAATATCAAACGTTGGGAATTTGTTATCAAGCACCTATAAACGACGCATAAACGATTTTTCTCAAAGGAATTTAAATTCGATGGCAAATGTGGCCGGGACGAGTTACAATTACATATGTTCCCCATAGGACACTTTTCTGATGTAATTTTGGTTGCCTGCCTAATATCCTACTAGATTTGTTTTATTATTTATTAATAAACTATCAACTATCATGATTTGGAAATTTGCTATCAGGCACCTACAAACGACTTACAAACGATTCTGCTAAAATAAAATTGAATTTGATGTCAAAATGACGACATGAGGGGCTAACATCACATAGGTTTTTCCGAAGAATTTGTTTTATTGTTTGCTAATGAACTATTGACTATCAAACGTTGGAAATTCGCTATCAAACACCTACAAACGACCTACAAACGAATAAAAGTAAGATTTATTATAATTGCTTATAGTGAGGGGCTAACTTTATGGAGCTGATATATTCTATCTACATTTTATTCCAGAAGAAGACACTTGAATTAGTGGTGAAACGTTGAGTTAATAGATTTCGTATTTATTTTACTTTTTCGTACTCAGTTTATTTTGTATTTCTATATATTCGATATCATTTAAATTGGATTATGTTCGAAACTTCATTGTCAATATCTGCAATAAGAATTTATTGTTTTGCGAAAGATCACAGTGCATGTCAATTAATTGTGCTAATAACCGATAACAAAGCAATGTTAAATTGCACGTCGAATTTGAAACGGATTTTATAAGCAGTATAATTTTTAAGATTTTGTTTTGTAAAACTGTTTGGAGAAGCAACACCAGAATTGATATAATTATGTAAACCAATTTGGAAGCGGAATCGGCCATTTGATATTATTTCAGAACATAAAGCTATCTTGAAACAGTTCCAATTATCGAAATAGGACTATTTGCAGTATTTATCTCATAATAAGCGTTTACTAGGAGTTTAACAAACAAATGATCAACAATTTTTGAAATATCTAACCGTGCAATATTATTTGTCTTTAAACAATTTGAGTTTAGTTCCGTTGTCAGTATATTATAATATTAAGTAACAAAAGCATAAATACGAAGTGAAATGAAGGCAGCTAATATGTTTGCGAAGGTGACACACAACTGTTCTTTTACTAATTAAAGGTTAAACCCATTGATCATTTACAAATAAAACTCAGTAGTGTTATCATTCCAACTTTTCGGTATAGTATGAGAGGCATGGATGTATGTACGTCTCATCCATGTAGACAAATGGCCTTCCTTCGCTTCGATACCTTTTAACTTCGCGCAGATAATTCGTTCTTTGAGCGGTAATATCGTTACGCTCCATCAATATCTTTCGGTTGGATTGTGTTTTTCTCCAGTGAAAACCAATACTTCCAATAATTTTGCGTAAACTTTTTCGGCCATCTTTAAATCCGTCGGCATCTTGGAACTTAGTCAAAATTCGTTTGAGAGTAGGTACCGTCTATGCTGTTACGTGGAAATTTAAAATTTCTCTTTTCAGAATCGTCTTATCAGTATCGTCTATCGCAAATATTCATTTAGGCATTTTTTATGTTTTCTCGGAGTATAAATTTCTAATTTTAATTCTCAAATTGGGTGAACCACATGTGAAATCAAAAGAAAAATCGTGGCTAGAAAGTTTTAGTGATGTTTTTAATATACTATATTATAAATTAGAAATATAAAACCTTGTAAAAATGAAAGTTGAAAAGCGGTGGTGCCATTTAAATTACACTGTCCAACACTCCATTAGGTGCAAGTTATGTAGTTTTTTATTTGGTTTGAAACTAATTTTAAATATGCTGCATCACGTCAGGATTTTCAAATATTTTTGCAAATAGCCTTTTCAAAAATAATATTTAATTGTACAGAATTACAAAGTGACGTATTACAAGATATATTGTAGTGGAGTGGACATGTCTGAATATGTCCTTGCCTGTTTCCTACATCACATCATTTAAATCACGCCCATTTGTGCTCTGAAGCTAATGAAATTGGGAATTTCTAGATTTTCGACTGTGTTGGTATATAAAGGAGCTACGCACGGCTCGTTAGATTCAATTTAGTTCTGTTTGCAATACGTCTGAACGCCTTTTTATTTCATAACGTCCCGGGCGTGTACAAATAATCCCAACTTTTGTTGCGTATGTGGAGAATTTATTACTGAACGATATAAACGGAATATTACGCCTTTAATAGAAAACTTTTATTTTCACTATTTTGGTCTAAAAACTAAATATCAGGACAAGCAAGGGGCTCCTTACATTTGCTGAGCATGGTGTGCTCTTACTCTGAGGGGCCGATAAAACGGACCATTTGTCTGATTGCTACTTTCGTTGCACGAAAACTTTCGGGTTCTCCAACAAAAATAAGTTACTACTACTAGTATATCTCCTCTGTTATTCGTACAGTACTTCGTCCAGAAGCCTTACTAGTACCAAGACCTATGGGTGTTTCTAGTAAAGAATATGCCATTACAGATGCAGAGGAAGAAATTGCCGAGTTATTATCGACCAGAGATGGTTAGTATTAGCCATCTATAGAGGACGGACCTGACTTAGCAAAATAGTCAGAAATGAGTTTATTCGAAATCTGAACCTGTCCAAAGCTCAAGCAGAAATACTAGACTCTATACTTCAAGGATGAAAGCTGTTAGATCCGGGTGCGCATATTTCTGTGTATCGTAATCGCCAGAAAGAATTGTCACAGTATTTTTCAACCGGCAAAGGTCTTTCATTCTACAGTAATGATCGATGATTTAATGCTAACATATTAGGTCATCAACACAACCCAAAAGAACGGCGTCTTTTTATCAATGCTTCGAAACTGTCCTTCTTCACATAGGAAACGTTTATCCATCCATCTCAGTTGGCTACGCAGGCTATATGCAGGAAACTTACGAAAATATGACTCGTCCTCGCGGCAAAATTAATTACAAAGTGTAAAAATGGCATATTAGCGCTGATCTTAAAGTTGTAGTAATTTTACTCCGTTTACAACTGGAGTACACAAAGCATTGCTGTTTCCTTTTGTGAGTGCGACAGGCGATCGGGAAATTCCCACTACGTTGTTCAAAATTAGCCAGTATATTCCTGGACAAAAGAATATACTTCATGAGGTACTAGTAGAACCTGATAAAATATTTTTATCGCCACTGCACATCAAATTAGGTTTGATGCAGAATTTCGTCAAACCAATGGATAAGAATGATCGTGGATTCCAATACCTTAAAGGAAAATTTCCCAATATTTCAAATGCAAAACTTAAAGAGGGACTATTTTGTAGGAACCAAATTAAACGTCTGCAACAAGATGCACAATTTGAAGAGACTTTAAATAACTTGGAACGTGGTGCTTGAAATGCTTTTAAGGGTCATATTTATAGTCCGTGCTTGAGGTTGTGTCGATGCTTGAGCACGCGATTTTGACAGATTTGTAATGACATTTACGTCAAAATCGCGTGCTCAAGCATCGACACAACCTCAAGCACGGACTATAAATATGACCCTTAGAGTGTGACCCACAATTTTCTAGGAAACAAAATTTGACAATTACATAGCAATTGTTAATGAACTTCTTAGAAGTTACTATAAACTGAGCTGTGACATGAGCTCTAAAATAAATTTTTTACACTAGCACCTGGAGTTCTATCGCCCGAATCTCGACGACGTCAGTGATGAACACTGCGAGAGATTTCATCAAGATATTTCTGTTATCGAAAAACGTTATTAGGGCAAGTGGAACAGTGAAATATTGGCTGATTATTGTTGGAGTCTGATATCAGAAAGTACCGTAGAACAGTATAAAAGAAAAGCAACAAGGAAAACATTTTAATTTAGAATGTTTGTGAATAAATTTGTTTCTATTGTTATTATTACGACTGTAAGATAAACTAAAACTGTACATAGTTATTAAAGAAAAAATAAAAAAATTAAAATGTGTTGCCTAGTGTTGTCGGATTCTAAATAAATCGTCCTCGCCTTGATATTTTATACATACCTAGAACTTTTAATGTTCAAACAAAACTGTGGCATACATATTTCATATACTTTTCCAAACCATCATCATTGACAGTTACCTAATAAGTCTAATAGGTCAATATTCAAAGGTTTGTACAAAATTGCATTTAGTTAATACACAATCGATAATTTCACGATTGTTTTAATAACATAGCGCATATCTGTATATGAGACCATCGTGAGATAGTAGTTGTGGTAGTATGTCGACATGAACAGAGCACGCTACTTTAGTGTTAATATTTTAGTTGTTTGAAAGTAAGCGATTCGTCTCGCCGTATGGCTGCTATTTTGTTACATATCTTTATGAAAACAAAATAATGAATTGTTTTTGTTTTATAATTCTCGAAGTTAGTAATGTCTTCCAACTCGAAAACTTGTAGGGAAAATAATGCTCGCTAATAAATCATATACTTTCGTAATAAACAAACGCGTATATAATATGTAATTTGAACATGGGTGGTTGTTGTAAATACGCGTACGGGTGTTCTGTTGGTTGCAGATGAACTCGGCGTTTACCGATATCGAATTACTCGACGCAGCCCGCAGGTGTAACCCGATCTGACAAGAGTTGATGTGCCTTCCACCATCGCCAGCGTATCCAGCGTAGGTGGTCTCACTACATCTCCTAACTAGCTACAAGGCATTTTGATGCTTTTACGTGTTTTATATACTTTAATACAAGGTGTGAGATCATTTGGATCTACACGATTGTAGAATATGTGCATTTATTCTTTGCATGTAAACATCCAATCCTATTCTTAACAAAGCTATAAAGTGAACGCGAAAAACGGATAGAAATAAAAGATATTTTCGGGGAGATTTATTGGCTATCACCATAGCTGTGTTGTACCTGTTCGTATATTATTATTCTGACAGTTGGAACTGTAAATCATTCGAAGCGCTCGTCGTGATCTGAAGATAAAAAACTTATCGATGGAGGCGTTAATTAATTGTTGGAAGATTTATGTAACACGTTTCCTTTGGTAATCGTGTCGGTTTCGAATAGAAAAGGCGTTGTTTTCTGTTTCGTATGATTATGTCTGATATAGAGAAGGGTATTGTTATTTTACAAATTAGGAACTAGCCTCCTCTGAACTATATATCTTTATTTTTCTGTATGTGACTTTAGAAAAATTATCTCGCCTTATATCTAGGTAGATTATTATTTTTTTAGTTGAAAAATTTGTATATGTATGTGTATGTATACTGTGACATACCTAAATTTAAATTATTCCCCTTACAACAGTTTTTAAACTGCAAATAACCCCCGGAGAAGAACCGTTGTACAGATGAACTTAGTCTAATCATCATTCTTGAAATACCCATCTGATTAAAAATATTAGATTATACATTTTCATCTTTTTGTTTGATATATATGTATATTCTTTATACGAGCGGCGATCTTTATTTTAATCTGCATAACTAACGGTATGAATAAAATGATTTTATGTTTGTTATAGAGTTACACACAATCACAGCTACGTTTTGATATAGTAACTGTGAAGAAGAGGAGGAATTTGTGATAGTGGTGGACGAGTTTTATAGTACCTACTCTTTTCGTAGAAGGTTGCTGTCAGCATCTTCACGATGTTTTTCTTGATATAGAAGTACCACCTAAGACTTGTCTTTAGTTCAATACGCAGAGCTTCAATTCATCTTACGCTGGCAGTAATAATCTATGAAGACGATATCGCAAACCTCGTCCAAACGTCTGAGAATACTGTTCGATACATCTTTCTAACACCGTTGCTGAATAAACTTATCAATTTATTATACAAGGTGTCGTATATCGTTTTATTAAAATTTTAGGAACGTAAATTAGATTTTATTTCACGGATAAAAGCCTTATAAATGGTAGCTTTATTCTGTTTAAGCGTTATCTCGATTTTTCTCACAGTAAACCTAACAAATTACATTAGACATGCATAAACAAGTGTCCATTATTTATACAACGCGTTTTACCTGCACCAATCGATCCCAGTTTTCTAAGTTTCTATTTCGGGAGATAGTGGTATCTCCAAATGTCCTCCTCTAACTTGTCTATAAGCTTGAATCCATGGGCCAACGTATGTGGATCTGTTCAAGCTTTTAGATCAGTGGGAGGAGGGAATTTTCCTATTAATTGACCTACCTTTAATCGCTGAATTGATTATTATGTCATTTTATCTATATTTCTATAAACAACAAAGCTGTCATGATATTTTTTTATTTGATTTATGTTTATCTGTTATGTCGAACTGCTGCAGCATACTATTAATCTACCTACTAATTCATCATGGTTATTGGCAATTGTTGCATGTTATCCTTTATATGTATCCCCAGAACTAAAAATTTAAATAAGGAGTGAGGTTAGGTGACGCAGTTATAATGCGTTGAACAAATAATAAAACATGTTTATGGCAAACGTAGTAGATCTACCTTTAATCAGGCTCTTATCTATCAAATTAAATTTATTTTACGTTCTCAAAGTTTAAAAAAGATGTTTATATAAAACGATACGAATCGCTTGTATGATAGGTACTTTAGTTGTTCTTACAAAGTTGTAATAATAATATGCCCAAAAACTTCCCTCAATAAACGCAATCTCTAAGTAAGTAAAAATATAAATTATTGTTACAAAATAGGTACACAATAATGTTTTTTGCAAGAAAGTCGATAATTTGTATGAAACAATATGTTATCATAAGATTCGTCTAGGAACAATATCAGAAATTCTGTTACAAAGGATATACCCATGTAAAATGCAGATTTCTCTAGTTGTAACATGTGCCCATTGAAAATCGATATCTTGATGTGCCGTTTGGTTACTAGATGACGCGGGAGGCGATGTCTCATCGACAGTGAGGAGGTTGTCACTCTGGTTAGCACCTTTCTGGGTCACTTCACTTCGAACGATCGTAAACGATCCCGATGAGGAGAAAACCACCTTGTAAGAGATCGACGAGATGAGGTCCACCAATCGTTGTGTGGCCCAAGGAGGTTCTACAGGTTATCAAAGGCATCCCGAACGGAAAAACTCCGAGTGAGGGACGGCACTACCCGACCACGACCCTACCAGGTCGAAATCCGCGAGGATCATTCCGGCACTGAAACCGAAAATGGAACTGCACTCCCCTGAGAGCTATCGACCGATTGCGCTGCTGGGCACCTCGAGCAGAGTTCTAGAAACTCTGCTACTGCATCGTATCAGCGACCATATGGAAGGTAGCTAACTCATGGATAACGATCAGTTCGGATTCAGACTCGAACATTCGACCACGCTACAGCTTTTCAGGATCACGAACCCTGTCACTACCGTCTTTGACAAGAAACAAGCTATCGTAATAGTTTACCCGTACCTGGAGAAGGCGTTTGGGAAGATCCGCCATGAAGACTTGCTAAAGAAGATGAAGGTAGCCGGTTTCCAGCTGCGAATCCTAAAGACCATCAGATCTTGACTCAAGGACCGGAGATTCCACACCGTCGTGAATGGAACAGAATCTTCAGAGGCAAATGTTGTCTGGAGTTCCACAAGACTCGGCACTGGGTCCGATACTGTTCAGCATCTACGTCACAGACATTCCCAAACCGACCGATCATCGAGTGTTTACCGCCATCTACGCGGATGACAGCACAATAGTGGTCACTTCAAAGAGTCCCGAGACCGCAGCCCAACTTGTTCAGGCACAGTTGGATCGAAACGAGGGATTCTTCAGTATATGTATGCGGTCTCGTAAGATAACCGTTCTACGGACGGAAATCGACTGGGGTGAGAAGATTGAATACCATCTTCGACAGCAAGCTAACTTTCACGGAGCATGTAGAATAGGGCTATCGGTCGACTGCACCAGCAGTATCCTATCCTGGGTGATAAAAACTCAATTTCAAAACGGGCGCGATGCTGTTCACAACACACATCCGCCCGATCGTAACCTACGCCAGCCCAGCCTGGGCCACGGTGGCTGCATCACACATCCTCCCACTGGCACTGGTGCGGCTACAAAATCGCGTTCTGCGACTTGTATTTCGCCTCCCTAAACGCACCGTGCTGGTGATCCTTCGAGATAGCAGCAGATGTCCAGGACCTGAACGAGTTCTTGAAGAAGCTCAATAGAGGATTCCTTGAGAAGGCACTCGCAAGTAACAACCCGGCGATGAGTAGGGCCATCGCGCAAAAATCAGTGGAGCACACTAAGCAACGCACGGCAACGGAGACACTCCGGTTAACGTGAAGTGGTAATAGATACCATTAATATCTAATTCTTCTTTCTTTGATTTCAGATATCCATCAGCCAAGGAAATCCACCAGAAGATCCCAACCAAACAACACCCAAAGACCACCAGAAGGACACCCGAACAGGAAGTGAGGCTGCAAGAAGATGAGCCCCTTACAGAGGAGGACAGAAAACCAACGCTATAGATTTATTTCAGAAAGACAATTTTGTTTATGCATATTATCCCGCGAAGATGAAAGAAATCATCCTATTTTGGTGGAAAAGAACACGGCATTATATCTTGTCGATACTCATTTCCAACCGGAAAGGTGTACATACATTCGATGTTGTATGTATGTATGTGTGCGCAATTCATGCATATAAATATACTGGAATTTTTATGATTGTTTTATATGTTGTGATGTCCTAGTATACTAAAATTTACTAGACAATCAAGAATAGGTATAATGCATAACTGAATGCATGAAAATCACACAACAAATTTGACAAATTCTGATAAAGTGTGTACTTTATTAGACAAATTGAAGAAATTATGTTGACAATATTAACTACTCCCAAATTAGTATATAGAGTACAAAAACTTGTGGAAAAATACATATCTACATAATATGCAATAAATAATTCAAACAGTTATGTAAGTTGGATTTGTGTGTACATGACTCCACGTAATTAAACTACTGTTATTTGCAATTGTCTTTATTTTATGTTGCATCTGAAGCTTAAAAGATATCTGACTGTATGGTATATATTCGAGGGCAAATGGACGATTTTATGGTCGGTAAAATATTTTTATGTCATCATGTGTAAATTAAATAAGTTATGAACAAATACGCTGGATGCTTGGATATATGTATATATTTTTAAATGCCATTTGTATAATTTAAATGTTACTCGTAAGGATTGGCTTATTAAAGTTCCAAATATACAGCTGGATATATTGCTGTTGAGTATAGAGATCTTTACCTCCAATTAATATGTCTATTTTGTGACCTTTATGTACTTATATATTTCAATTCCTGAAATATTTCCACTTGCAGGTCAATAAAACAACAATTAATTAAGTACCAATTTATTCCAGAACATATAATACCTATTATGTTTTCGTTAATAAGATTTTTTCAGTGGAAGAAATTGACATTTAATATGTGTCAAAATACTAATAATATAAATGGCCATGCTTATCAACAAAAATATCTAAAAAAACAAAGAAATCATTGATATATCGAATTTGAATTACCTCCAATAAAATTTATGATTCTTAAAGTCATGACAAATCTAGGAAGAACTAGAATTTCATTGCTTTTTATAATTATGTTGCCATTTCTTATTTGTATTTCGTATCTTATGTTACTCGATAAATATTATATACCTATGTTTAGTTCGATCTCTATTGTATTATACGAGAAATATTTGTATATGTATAATAACCAGAAATACAGGGGGTCGCAGCGAGATTGTTCATTAGAAGTTTATGGCGTTCTGGTCAAAATATAAATTTGAAAATTTAGAATTATATATACTTAGTCGATTATGTTCTCTTCAATGAAAATATTATTAGATTTCTAGCACTTGCGGTTATACTGGAATTGCCATCTACTTCATTATTTTTAATGAAACATCCAGTATATTTTTACACATTTGGATTCACCTATTTTTAAGCTTTATGAATATCTGTACTTACATACAAACACATAATTTCAATGATGACAGTGTCCACTTGGCAGTTTTATGGTGAGTTACCATAGAAACAGCTTGTACTTAATCATCGGTCTAAACGTCCAAACATCCTACCAAACTCGCTTATCTTCAATTAAAAATAGATATTTTTGCATAAATTTGCCGATGTTTGAAGACAACATAGCATATTTTATGTGGAGGAAAAGTTACTTTTCATGGCTTGCTCTCTCGTCGTTCGGCTGCTAAACACGAACGCGCCATGAAAAGTATCACTTTTCCTCCGTATAAAATAATATACTATTCTTTAAACTTATTAGTTGCTTGAAGAGATCTTCATTTTTTAGGTCATGGTCAAATATGCACATAAAAAGTAAATATGCAGGTAGATACATACATACATATAATATGTCAAATCAATTGAAAAAAACGTTTTATGTACGTTTATCAACATTCTTCCTTTTAGTTGTGTAAATGTTTTAATTGGGAAAAGATTAAAAAACAGCTGTGCTGTAGCGGCGACTAATGAATGTTATACTGTAATTCAAACTTATTAATGATGTTAATTCACAATTAAGCGTGTTGTTAGTTAAAAGATTATTAGCGATGTGAAATATAAAAAGGAAGTTTTGTGCTAACATTCTTGTGAATTTAGAAAAATTAACAGCCAACTCTATTACACAATTAATCAAAGTAAATACTCCAAATCGACGACCAGTAAATTTTACATCATAGTAAACGCATTTATCTAAATGTATCGGAGATATTTAGGTGAAAACTGTTAAGTAAAATAATATTAATACATACATATGAAATCGCATTAATAATAAAGCGAGTCAATTTTTGGATACAACGCATCCTGCTGTCCCTGTAGGAAAATAAGCAACGGCTAATTAATAGATGAAAATGAGTATTAAAAATAAAACATTACGTTCTTTGAAATAAACCAAACAACAATATGAAATGTCATTGTATGTATATAATATTTATCGGACATCATTTTTAGTTACCGTACAGATGTAATTATCCACAAAGAAAAAATAAATTAATACATACTCATAATAATAATAATAATTTTTTATATGTGGTAGGTGCTTTGTTGCAGTGACTTTGTAAGCTGTATTACTTGTCTGGCTATCATACAACTCTTGCGGTACAGTTTTTGTGTGTAAATTGTGTTCAAATGGCTTTGTAACAGCATCATACCGCGTTGCTAAACACTTTGCTCCCAATAGCGAATGGTAAGTCGATCCTGATTTCAACTCTCTGAAACAATGTCATCATCCCTCCAAAGAATTGAAACCGGGCTTCTATCGTCCGACCACAACGACAGTCAGGCGCCTAGCCACTGCGGTTATCTACCCGTTATGCATAATATGCAATAATAATAATAATATTTATTAATTTCAAAACATGTACATGCAAATATTATGTTACATGGTAGAAATAAGTCAACTTATAAATAAACTTAGAATTCAAAAGCAAAAGAAAAACAGCATTAGATGTTTAAGAAATCATAGTAGGTGTAACAACTTAATAAATGCATTTTCAGTTTTTTCCTAATATTGCTATAATTACTAATAGTCTTTAATTCATCAGGTAGTTTATAAAGCTTACATCCCATAAATAATAAGTTCTTTTGGAATGTGGTGGTACTATGTATTGGAGGAAGCAAATAAATAGGACATTTACTACAATAATTATGTTCTACGCTGCAGTCGAGTAACGCCGATTCTTATTAACAAAATATACGACTTCCAAGATATACATATCGTTATAATCATGCAGATTGCTCTCTTCTGAAGGATGAATACGCGATGTGCATCTGATGCATTACCCCGGTGGATTAATCCATATGGTAATTTGGCGAAAATGTTAGAGAAATAGAATGCTTTCAAAACACTTCTGTTGCAGGATCTGCTTAAGATCAATAAGGCAAAGCATGTATTCGACAGAGTATTGCAAACACCATCTATGTATATGAGTAGACCAATTCAAATTTTCATCGAAGTGGAAAGCCTAAATGCAGTGAGGACGTTGTTTGAATATATACCATCTAACTTATTCTTGCTCTGATTTTTGAATAGGATACAGTTCTTTTTTTGCAAATTCAGAATTACTTCATTAGAATCCATCAATTTTTTAATTTGTTCGACAATTGAATTTGCAGTATCAAGCAGATGATCAAGATTTACTGAAGTTACCACTATATTAATATCATCTTCATACGCTGATAAATCACTGAAAGTATCGATACATATCAAAAAATTGTTGACATATTTAAGAAAAAGTGTTGGACCTAATATAGATCCCTGAGGAACCATGATATTCGTTGTTAATGAGCGCGATTTGGTACCATAGCACGAGCAAAAGCTTTAGACAAATTAAAACACATTCTTAGGCAAAAAAGTCTGGGATCAATGCTTGAGATGATCTGCTTAAAGAAGTTCAATAGACCGGTGTCAGTAGAATGGTTGTTGCGAAACTCATGCTGATTAGCTGAAAATAAATTGAATTGATCGAAGTAACGAATTAACTTTTTATTCATAATGATTTAAAAAATTTTCCGATAAGCGATTAATAGGTCTGTAGTTGTTGACATCACTACAGTTTCCTTTCTTAAAGAGCTGTTTAACGATGGTCATTTTGAGTACATCGAGAAAAATGCCTTCATTAAAAATTAAATAGATATACTAGGGGATCCAAAAGCAATCCTTAAGAAGAAAATAACACATAGGGTCATCAGCGGAAGTAAACGAAGAGGTAAGACGTACAACAGCTTGCTTTACATCATCCGATATGATCGGAGACATACACGTATAGTAAGATTCCTGCGACACGGCAATGTAATTGTCAATTTGCGCGAAATCAGTACAACACGAACCAAAGCTACTATCAGCTAAATATATAACTTGTTCTCGTATAATAATATTAGTTCGTATAGCTCTTTCTTTTCCTTGAAATCCATTGCTATGCTAATGTTGTCATCATCAAAGAACTACAAAAAATAGTTATAGTTTGGTTTTTGCATTAATAATTTAGATTGTACTGAAAATACAGTGCTTACAGAATATATTAACATTAGTCACTGTCTGTGTGTATATGATTGGTAAATAAGTTTTTCATATATGACATTTGTAATTGTTTTTTTTTCCAACAAAAATATACTATGCCAGTGGGTGATTTTTATCCATAAACATGTTCAAGAGGTACAATCCTTTAGTTCTATTACCCATGTCACTAATTATGTAACTGCCTACATTTTCCTTTAGGGCTAAGAATAGAGCACTTACTTAATACTATATAAGCTATTTCTAAAGTGGTATCTTTTTTAAATAAATAAATTAACGTAATTCGTCCAAACGTTTACTTATAATTTTCTGCACTTAAAGGTTTTCTTTAATGTGCGTAAATTAGGCGTCTAATTTTTACTCGAAAGCTGTACTTATCTGCCTTCACTAGTGAGTAGTGAACTAGACATTTTTCGTGTTGACTGA
This sequence comes from Holotrichia oblita, assembly GCA_023690525.1. Taxonomy (NCBI): domain Eukaryota; kingdom Metazoa; phylum Arthropoda; class Insecta; order Coleoptera; family Scarabaeidae; genus Holotrichia; species Holotrichia oblita. The sequence continues at coordinate 94,426,218 of CM043017.1, read as the reverse complement.
ACGGTGAAAATATGAGTAAATGATAGTGCTCCCTATTTCCACGATGGTGCATTTACGAGCAAGTTACACATTTAACGTTTTAGAGAAATACGATATTATATCACAAGGGGCTAATCAAAGCGCATATTATAACCCATTTTCATTAAAGTAATGCGGCGAGGAGTGAAGTTCCGCATTAAACAATTAAATGAAAGGTCAGTTATGTTACAGAACCATAAGGTAGTTTGCTATAATTTTAGCTGAGGTCTACGCTGTAACACGTTTCAGACATGCATGCAGCATGTAATTGTTGCTTCATATGTGAAAATCAAACACAGTATACATCCACTTTAATGGTCGTCGTACAATAACTTTGTAACAGCATGATTAACAGCAAAAGTCGTGCAATTTCTAATTTGAAACAAAGTGTTCTTGAATGCATGACTACATATGCGACGGTAAGTTGTAATGTTACCTTTGATCTCGCTAATGCATTAGTTTTCCTAGAAATAATAAGAAACTACAATATGGACATATTTTTGTATGTTTCTCTTTTCTTAATTGCTTCATTTGTTTTCATTGTCATATTTTAAAGACGTACATAGATTTCATTCAACCAGTTAAGTTTCTGCAACCCTTCAATTTATAGCTATAGAATTGTTATAAATTTAATGCCAACAGCCCATATTCGTATACTTTTAGCAAATAGATAGAATAAGAAAAGAATAGTGAAATGCATTGCTTAAATAATTATAAAATTATTCTCGAAATAAAACTCATATAAATGTAAAAGTTGAACAATTTAAGTTGTAGTCATATAATAGATTTATGAACAAGAATAGATTTCGTTATGATAATGTCGAGATGGATTTAGGAACTGTAAAGAATCTAAAAATCCTAATTCAACAATTTTTAGTAGGTGTTATATACTACAACTTAATATATGGTTTGTGGAGCAGAAAGCAGAGTTGATCTCATGTATGTACGTTCTTCTAGCTATGATAACAGCCATTAGAATATGCTTACCGAAAATTAAGAGTAAGGTTTCTTTTATCTACCAGTACTAGAGGTATCGTATAACAAAATTTAAATATCAAGCAGAAAGATCCAAAGAAACCAGAACGTTTAGGACAGAATGACGGTATCTACAATTTTTTTGTATTTTCTCTTTCAGTAATACATTTTTTACTTCCTCTATAATGGTACTTAATGAAACCTCTTGACCAAGTATGCGTCATAGAGCAATCATGAATTCTAAGCCAACGTAACAAATATGGAGCTGTTTATGTCCAGAACTCAATTTTAATTTAACTTAAGTTTTGAATTGTGGCTACGTTATTACAACATATGTTTATGTATGTTTTAAGGGTCATTTAGAAATGACTAATAATCATGTTATGAGAATAGAATTCGCCTCGTTGAGGGCTATTAAGAGCACCCCAACACCATGCTAAATCTCCCTCTTCTCTACTAACAACTGAGAACCCACAATGCGTTGGGCATACCAGAATAAAAACAACAGTAAGAAACCCAATCTTTGATATGAAAACCGCACATCCAAAACTGGTACGGAGAGGAGTCAAGAGCGGGTACTAATTCCAGCGTTAGTGTCTGCCGAGAACCAGGGCTACAAGGTATGTGAACCACTTGGGCAATACACTACAGTATTTCAAACAGAAATATATGCTATACAAACCTGTGCGTTGGAGAGTCTGCATCGCCAACCGCGAGAGGAGGCAATCTGCATTCTCTCTGACAGTCAGGGCAGCCTTAAAGGCTATAGTATCTTATTATATAGCCTCCAAACTAGTATGGGAATGCCTGCAAAACCTAACTGTTCTGGCCAGAAACAACAAGGGCAATGAAACTGCAGATCAGCTAGCGAAGGAAGGTTCGTAAATGAAATTTATCGGGCCGGAACCAGGTTTAGGCATTACAAAGAGTGCAGTACGTGGTGCAATTAGTGAGTGGATTATAAAACAACACCAACTAAATTTGGACCACGTAGCTGGACAAAGGCACACAAAACGAATGATGGAACGACTGTTACAACAATTAACTGCTGACTTACTTGCATTAAATACGACTCAGCTTAGGGCAGTAAGATGTTTATTAACAGGATATGGCTGTCTAAGAGGTGACCTGCACAAGATGAGGATCTATAAAGATGTACCCCTATGCAGACTCTGTAATGAGGAGGAGGAAACAGCCTCTCATATCATCTTGCGTAGTACTAAGACAACGTAAGGTTGCTATGCAAAGCACATTTGATTTACCAGTGTAGAAAGATTTACCAAACAGGCTTTTAAACCTGTTCGAGGGAATCAACCTGTTTGAGTCAAATGAAATCAAGGTAGATAACAATAGGCCCAGTGGGCCGCAGTGTTAGGGATAATTATAAAGACTTCCCCGCGTTGATAATAATCAATTAATCAATCAATAAATTGCAAAATAATTTCTGTTTAACATCATACAAGTTCGTTTGTTTTTCCGGTTTGACATTAAGAACATACTTACGTGAATTAAATATACTGCACTGCATCGCTTGCTGTTTTCAACAGCGCTACCATTGGATGAGACCATATTACCAAGCCCAAATACTGTCGTTAACACTAATTATTATGATCATCCTTGTGCGCTCTTATTTTAACTAAGAAGATAGTAGTTTTCTAATCAGTGTTATTATATATGTACCGGGTGGGCAAAATTGCTTGGTTTTAGAGGGTTTCTCATATTTAGAGCATAGTTAGAGAGATGGCAATGGTACATTCCAGACCTACAGATATTTGGATATTTACTAAAAATACTTAAACAATTTTTACTATTTTACTCGTTCATTTTTATTTATTTATTTTTTGAATATACTTAAAACAAAAATAGTGGATCCGACTAATATACATATATATATATATGAATATGGTAAAAATGTAATTAATTGACTACATTGATATTTTAATGCAGTAGGCTATGAAAAAACTATCAAATTTTTTGGCATTTCTAATTTGACGTTTAATTAAGTCACTTAAATACAAAATAGCGGTTGATTCCACGATTGTTACAAAAATGCCTCATAAATTTGAAAACTATGAAAAATTGGATATGATCCGTGTTTTTATCATCTGTAATGAAGTTGCAAATGATGCTGTAGCGCTTTATTTCGAAAGATTTCCGGAAAGACGACAACCAGAACATCGCATATTTAAACGATTGATGTCTAGTTTAGAAGAATATGGATCATTCGAAAGGCGAAGGTCTAGAAAATATAATAAAGTATTTAGGGATGAAACCGAAATAACTGTATTAGCGAAAGTTGAAGCTGAACCTAATGTTCCCAGTAGGCAAATTGAACACGAGTTAGGAGTACCGCGAAAAACTGCTTTAAATATATTAAGAAAAAATCGATATCATCCATATAAAATACGAGTAATACACGACTTATTACCAGGTATGTTTCATAATAGTATAATAAATATCAAGAACGGTAAGGAAGTTTAACCGATCGAGGACAACTATAGTTTTTTTTCTAAAGAGTATCTCGTACCTTTAAATAAGTATACAGTAATATTTCTTTTTTGTTTTCAAACGTTATTTTTCAGGCGATTTTGACCGGCGTATTACGTTCTGCGATGAGTGGTACATTGGAAAATGTACTAATGATCCAGACTTCAAAAGCAACATAATTTGGTCTGATGAAAGCAGAATTTCTAGTGATGGATTATTTAATCGTAATAATCATCACGAATGGAGGCAGACAAATGAACATCTTGCTCTTCGACAAGACGACAGGGACGGTTTGGGTTTAATGTAATATGCTTTCTAAAAGGACATACATTACGTTATCAATTTTTCGATGACCATTTGACTGGACAACTTTATTCAGAATTACTAAGAAATAATCTTTATATTTTTGATAATCCATCCGTTTGGTTTCAAAACGATGGCTGTCCTGCACATACATCTGTTGTAGTAAGGAATTATTTAAATGAAATGTATCCTGACAAGTGGATAAGAATCAACGGTCCGGTAAGGTGGCTAACTAGAAGTCCAGATTTACTCCCTTAGATTTTTTGTTTGGGGATTTGTTAAAGATAGTGTATATACACATCCTCATAATAACATACAGGAATTAAAAAAGCAGCCACAGAAGCGGCATTTAGAAAAATTACCCCACTTCATATTCAAAATGCAATAAATGCAATAGAAAAAAAGATGCCGCATGGATAGAAGAGGATATCAAGTTGAACATCTTATTAGATAGTGTTTGTAATACGTTTCATTTTATTGTTGAGATAAAGATTAAAATTAAAATGGTTTTCTAGTATTTTCTTTAAACTTACAAATATCTGAAAACTAAACGTCAACTTAGAGATGCCAAATGTTTAAAAATTTTTTCGTAGCCTACTGCATTAAATGTCAATGTAGTACTTATACTGCTATATCTGAATTATTAAGTAGTTACTCAGTTATTCTTCCTCCAACGTTCCAAACTAATAGTTGATCATCCTATACATATTCATATATATTTATATTACTCGGATACTATTTTTGTTATAAGTATATTAAAAAAATAAATAAATAAAAATGAACGAGTAAAATAGTAAAAATTGTTTAAGTATTTTTAGTAAATATCCAAATATGTCGGAAAGTACTGGACGGATACCTAACAAATTATATATATTTTTTATCAGAAACACAAACTCTTTCCGAATATGACAAAATATACAGGATGTTCCATTTAAAAAAATACAAGTTTACTCCATAATTTTCAAAATAGAGCTGGAATAAAAAAATACGTCAGACCATTAGAATTAGCATAAAAAACTGTATAAAACAACGTTAAAACATTTGAAGTATCTTTTTGAATAGGTAGTTGAAATATAGAGCTCCACAGAAAATAATATATTTTCAATTTTGCCCCTACTGCCGCCACTGTAACAGATATTAAAAAATGGATTTCTCCATTGAATTTTCCTTGAAAAAGTAGGTCTGGAATGTATCATTGCCATCTCTCTAACTATGCTCTAAATATGTGAAACCCTCTAAAAACCAAGCAATTTTGCCCACCCGGCATACGTGTTTGTCTTGATATTTTGCCGTGCGAGTCTATTTTATATTATTTTATCATGTTCTTTGACAGTCAGCGATATTAAATCGATCTGCCGTCGAAAAGTTCATCAGTTGTTTAAGCTTATCTTTTCGTCAATATTTGATTGTATCACGTACCTACCTTAGCTGGAGATTGTGCGTCAACCTTACTTATTATTTTCGCAAATAAATTGAAATAAACGAATAGAAAAAAATCCGTTACAAAATGCAAAATCTCGCGGTTCTACGATAAGTTGTTCGTGTTTTAATGTATGAGTAAGTCAGTCGGGACAAACAGTTTTAGATACACAAATGTTGTTGACATGTGAAATTTTCTACATCCGTTCCTTATTATTGTTTTGTTAAATGTTTTGTATGTATAATTTATAAAGGGTACACAATACGTTTCTACAATTACTACTGCATAGGTATTACTTAAGTATAAAACTTGTAGTAAAAAATACCACACAAACAAGTGTAATTAATAATACAAACTGTTTCCATTTACATGCTTACTTATTACCTAAAGTGTGGTATCTATATGTGTAGTTTTAATATATATTTCACCTATTATAATTCAGGTAGAAACCCTCAAGTTTAATATCTAAATGCATTCAAAACCAAAGTCACTCATATAAAACAATAACTAATAAAAAAAGAATATATATTCTTTGTAAATTTAACACAAAAGCCTCAAACGGATGCTTACCCAGGAATCTAAACGAAGAAGTATATACACATGCATATATACTTCAACATTCTTAGAAATTAAACTGCCTGAATGCATACAACCATTAACATGAGAGAGTAATCACATTTTTAAAAACGGTTCGACGACAGGCGCAGTCGATTAAGAAGATCTCGGGTGCAAAACTTTTCTCTGACAAGGCAAATTGATGGTTAAATAAATACTTATTAGAGCCCTTTCTCTCAGACCTTTAGCCGCTAGTCAATGTGACAAGTGGTGCCCATATGTTTACCGAATGCCGTCCAACCCTCCTCTTCTGCGTCGGTAGGTTTTTGCCCTTTGGTTTTTGTTTGCTACCGAATAGAAGTGAGACACTAACTGTTTCCAACGTTCCGTGCTGTTTTATACTTTGTTGTTTTCTTTTCGTCTCTTTTCCGACAAAAATGTGAAACTTGAAACTGAATCCATGTAATTTCTTTCGATGCGCTTGTGTCTGTGTACACAAGAGCGAACGAGTAATTTATCGACGTTTTCCTAACGATTTTGTGGCATGCTATATCTCTTTTCGAATGAATTGCTTCCACATGTTTTATATGTGTATGGAAACGTAAATGGATATCATACGATTATTTAAATATGAATGAAAAATAATTAATTACACTATGCTAATAAGTGAGTAGTAATTAAATAACATAACATAACAAACTACCATAACTTTAAAAAAATACAAAAAACTATGTACGGGTGTATAGAAATAATTACAGCTTCCATCGTTTTAATTTTGAGAGAACATGACTCGTAGTTGTATTTTAATTAAGTTAATTAAGATGTCGAATATATCTAAGTAATCTGATACGTACAAAATAAATTATGATACAAAACATCGCTTTTAAAATTCATTTTAGTAAATTATCTACACAACGGTGATGATGGAAAGATTTTAAAACAACTAACTGAACTTTCAATATTTAAAGTCATACCTCATGCGTATTACTCCTATTAGTTATTCCTCACGAAAACAATATTTTCAACAAAGATTATTATTACATTACTACTGTAAACTTAAAAATAAACAAAAAAACACTTGTAGTTTTTGATAATTGTCAAAATAATGTACAAAGACTGAATGTAGACTGAATATTACGTAATAAATAATCACATACAGGTTTTCCTAGTAGTTAATTTATAGAAAAAATCAATTGAAGCTGTATTATCAAGATAAATTGCACCGGAACGTCCAGTATCAAATAAGCAATACATTTGGCGTTTATAATATCTCTGATAGATTTTTCAGAAGATGTTTCCAAATAAGGTATCACACTTACTCCATTTTCATGAACCAAATCAAGCTTTTTCTTCCCTAATTTTCTCAGATGCGAATTTATTATTGCACAATTTTCTATATAAGCACCAAAACTATTTATGTACTTGACAATTACTAGGAAACCCTATATCTGTTTATTTATTGTACAATATTCGAAGGTCATTACTTTCTTGCACATTATTTTGACAACTATTAACAAGTATAAGTGCTTCTTATTTGATTATTTTCAGGTTTACAGCAGTAATGTACTAATAATCTTTTGTTCAAAATATTGTTATCTTTAAGAGTATCTAAAAAATACACAGAGCGCTTCATTTACCGCGGACACAGAATAATCTTCTTTTTTCCTGTTTTGATCATCTCAATCACAATAAAAAATATCACGCTTGCCAATTAATTAATTTCATACCTCTAGTAATAAGGAAGTACGGCAAGATCGGATATACATATGTATGGTACCAGTGTTATTGTTGTTTTCATAGAGTACAATCATTTACCTATTTAAAATCGTAAAATATGGGATATGTCACTCAATACACTCGTTTTCTAATTAGTAACAAAGTCTCATTAACTGACGTTACCGTAAAACGAGGTGATTTTGTGACAGATCTGACACATTTAATAATTTTTTCAGATCTAATTTTATAGCTGGAAGGTCGTAGGTAAATAATATGAAGTAGCCACATCATTTAGCTACTAAACAATGACGATGTGAAACAAAAAACAGTAGTAGTTTAGCCAGAATTTTGATGTATACTTGTCACACATTCACTCCATCGCTCGGGGTGAATTTGTGACAATTGGGCTTTCACTAGAACACAACGTCACCTTCCTGTGAGGATATTTTCGAACATTATAACCACATAAATATATACCAGGCTGCAAATTTGTCATAAAATCACTTCCTAACTGAATCATCAATATGTCACAAAGTCAACCCAAATAATAAAAATTATCGTTTTGGCACGATTTATTTATAGAAAATGTAAGAAAACAACGTAAATTAAGTTTTAAATACGAGGTCTTGCGATGTTCATACCTAAGCAAAATCGAAATTATGAAGCACACAGGACAGATCTTTATTACTTCTAGGTATCTTCCTTTTCTTTTTCTCGGAGGGTTACTTTTTTCTAATTTCATTAAAGATTTTTTCTAAAGATTCAGATGTATAGTTTTTATAGGAGCGACTCCCCGGTGGCCCCTTATACTTCCGTGGCATTTCTAAAAATGTAAATAATTACATTAAAAAATCACCCCTATTAGTACCAAAGGGTGTAACAATCTCACCTCGATATTTGTTGACATTTCATTTCGTAGAGCATAAGTAGTTTATTTTTAAGACGAATATGTGCACTTACTGCTTCTTAATAGACCACCAGGTATTATAATACTATGCAAATGCAAAAAATAGATAAAGAGTTCAAGTTACACAGGACAAAGTTGAACTTTCTGATAGTAAAAATTGCTTATCTACATTAAAAAATATGTGTTGTAAAAAAACCAGAACGACCGCGAGACATAATACATGTAACTATTTCAACCGTTTACCGATGCAGTTTATACAATAACGTAATAAACAGAGAGTAAGAATAACTTTTAAAGGAGTGTGGTAGTGATGTGTAAAACTGCTATTTTTCATTTCAGTCCTAGTTTGTTAGCAGTTTAAAAAAACTGCTGCATGTCAGTTTCTAATGAGAACGGGATAGAACATATGATGTCTATGAGCTTACGCAGAAATATTTACAAAAAGCCACAAAAAGTAGCAGTTTCTTTTAATATTCGTTAGCTGCTACAAACTGCTATCAAACAGTTTCAAAATAGCAGTTTGCTTCGTAACATGGTAATTTTGGCCAACGAACAAAAACAGTCTTAATTTTGACTTACTGTCAAGCATAACCTAACTAAAGTGTTCTTCAGTCAAGTTTTTACAGGTCGTTATTATAATCAGTATTTTTCTCATATGACTATTAAGAATGTTAATCTGAATAGCAAGTGATGAATCTCTGTCTGATAAAGATGAACCAGTTGAATATGACGTTTTCCAGATAGATCAGAATTTCAGTTGGAAAAATGCTATCAGAACAGCTGTTTGAACACCAATGTGATAGGAGCTTTTTGCACTTGGTAAATGTTTTTAAAAAAGACCGACTATCAAAATTATTCTAACAATAAAATAAATGAAAGCTTCACTTTTGGTCGTTTAATTTCTTTCTGTTTCATTGAGCGGGATGAGCGTTTTCGTAAAATCGAAAGGTGGAAAAATATTATCAGGAACGCTTGGTGCAATGTAGATAGGAGATTTTTGTTGGTGTTTTACCAATATAAATTATTCAATAAAATAAATGAAATACATTGGTATTTAATTAATTTCTGTTTCATTTGACCTAAAGTGGAAATACACATACTAATAGAATCTAATAAGAATATAAATTAATATCTTTAAATAAAGTTCTGCTGGTCTAATTTAAATGTAGTTTACTCTCAATTTCATTACACATTTAAAACATTTTCAACGAGATTGAATTGTAGCTAAATTGCAGGTGACAGCAATGAATAGGGTTCAATTTTGGATTAGGGAACCCAAAAAATTGTAAAAATTAGCTGTAAGCATTTAAAGTTTTTGAAACTTTGTTATATCATTTATACAAATTGAAATATTAAATCCTACATTGGTACAATTTATAGTACGGGATGGGTAAATTGCACCATCAGCTCACGTAATTTTACTAGAATTACAACTAACATAATAATAAAAACAATATGTCTAACTATATATACCTACATAAAATCAATTTTAAAGTCTAGTGTCCACAATTAATCTTCTATTGATATAAACTGTATGGAGGTAATACTCTTGCAGTCGCTCTAGGAGAAGGAAGGTATCCAAAATACGTCTCCAAATCAAACATTTAAACTGATATATTCTCTTTGCGGGGTTTCAGATTGGGGTTTTCGTTCTTTGGTTTGAAAGTACATCTCTAAGATATTGAAGACAATAAAATGATAATCTCTAAAAATACTCTGTGAGAAGGTGAAAAACCAGATTTAGGAGCTTTCTCTAAATAATTGTAACTAGATGCTGAATTTGGTTTGCGTAACCTGGATTGCTTCCTAGCAATGTTTCAATTGGTTCAGTTTGCAGGTTACACCATACCTAAATAACCGAATGTGAAAGAATCGAATTTATTGTAGATAAAGAAATTTCTCTGCACAATGTTAGCTGTAGCACCATCTTCCTGGACATAACCAATTTACAACAGATCATCGTGAAGTTGTTCAATATATAATCGCGGTGTAACAATTCATGAGTCGTAGTTAACTTTTATGGACGTGAACGAAATACATATCTCAATTCTTTGACTGTTATCTGTAATAAGTTCTGGGGTAAGAATAATAGGACGATTTCTGAGTTGCTTCTTTCAAATCACTCCCTGGTCTGCGAAATGTTTATTACCGGCGTACCTACATGCTGTATAACACAATCATGCATAAATTGTATGTTGGGTAATTTTCTTGGCCAATTTCTCTAGGAATGATCCTATATTCGATCATCATTGCGTATTCCAGAACAAAAATATCAATCATCACTAAAGTCGCATATATTATGCTAGAAGAAACGTGTAATAATGGTGCATTTTTTGTACGTTATTTTATCTAAACATTTACATTATATGTGTCTCTTAAGCGCAATTTTACGTTCTTCGTTTTCGATTACTATAATATACGACAAAAATTTAGGAGTATTTTTTACGTTTCCTTAATTATAAGTGTGACAAAAACATATTAGCACATGGTATACAGGGTTCGGCTGTATCTCTTTATTTTTAGGACTATTGATTGGTTATATTTGTACCAAATCATTTAATATTGTTTAATTGTAAATGTACTGTCTATGATACTTTGTGTATAGGGAGTGTAATGGGAGTTGTTTCTGGGAAAACAAGAACTATGACAGGCAAACTATTGTCGCTATCTTTTAGTACTCATAAAACTTGTGATATATTTGTCTTAACATTAACATAAAACTGTATGTATTTACATATATTCTTAAATTATTCACCTAACTAAATTTCCTTTATTTTATACATATTACATTGTTTTGTGAACGAAAAACTAAAATAAATTTGTCAAATCATTAAATAATGTTTGTGACTTTTTCGTTAACATAATCTTAAAGTGAAAATCGTGGACACTCCTGTATTTCAAATACTACATGTTTGATGTTCTTGCATGTTCCTAAGCCATGCTGCATTTCAATGATATTCTTGTATAGCGCGCTAATTTCTACAATTCATGCAGTATCAACTTAAATTCTGTGAGCGTCTGTGGTAATGTGGAGACTGATTAAAATGGTGATGCGTTTGTTTGAACAGCGACCGTTGTTTTGGTGAAACCCTGATATAGGCGGCGCCCTTGTTAGTGCTCGGGGAATATTTGAGGAGAATTATTGCCGCCTTCTTGTATTTCAACACCGACGGTATTAATCATGAATTGGTAAATTACCGTGTATATGTTTTAATCTCTAATAAACTTACATTATATACAAATTCGAACGTCATCCCTACCATAAAAGTACATGATATGTAAGCGTTGAATACACTGTATTCATGCCCATTCTAAGTTAAATGATGTCATAAAAAACACATAAAGTTTAAAAATTAAAGTGCCTGTAATTACTATAATTAATGAGGAGCCACGGGGTTACTTTTAATACTTTTAATGAATATAATGTTTTTGACACTTCTTTAATTAATGAATTTTTACGCTAATTTCGACGAAGATTTATATCGACGATTTCATGTTTAATTATGTTTTAAAATAATAAAAATCAAACATACAGGTATAGGTTATAAATAAAGTTTCTAATTACATGGATTTCAAGTGGAGTTTCGACAAATATTCGACTTTTAATTACAAGAAAAGTATCTTAAGGAAGGTTACAAAACAGCATTCTTTAATGCTTTCATAAATGAAACTAGCTAATACTACTTATTTTAGTTTCTTCCTTGTTAAAAGTTTGAACAATTCAAACACGAACAGCATTAAATATCGTTGAATACAATATAACAACTAAACTTTTTGGGTACTTAAGATAATTTCCTGAAGTTCCTATTAATTATATATTCAAGATTACTTTTAAAAACATTATGATTGCAAAATTCATGATTGTTGAAGAAATTACGATATAGTTAGCAAGCAAGGTTGAGAACTATGGGAGAACTATAGATTAAGAAAATATGTATATGGGTACTCTCACCAATTTTGAACATTTCAATATTGTGGAATATTTGTTTGAATATTTGATAAGTCCTACGTTCTCAAATTATTTTATTTACATCATAAAGAACTTTATCGGGAAAGTGAATTGTTTGCTTCACATAAATTAAAAGCTCTTGGCGATAAGAGTTGTTGGAATGAAAACTATTAGAATGCTGCTTATGATTAATTTTTTTGAGAAATCTGGGCTCTATGTGGTATAATTTTGTCTTTATTTCCTAGAGCTGGTTAAATAACATTCTGTGTTTCTATTTCTTTTTTTGTAGAGACTGGTCGAACGGCAGAAGAAACAAAATATTTTGCATAATGTTGGTGGTTACCTGCTGGACTTCAGAAATATTGCGTAGTAATGCGGTTTTACTTAGTGTTAGATAAATCTACGAATATCGGAGAAGGACTGTTGGACTGAGGTTGGATCAATATCTTTGCTGTGGTAATTAGTCTTGCGCGGAAAGCAACCATTAAGAGAAATTGTTTACCTTACGTGATCTATATTAGCAATGTGAGTATCAATTTGAATTTCCAATAGTAATATTTAACGCTCGTGATGGTCAAATCTAACACACTAGTCTAATGAAAAGAGATTTCTTTTGTCTACCAAGAAAAAAACAACATATTCTTTGGATGTGCAAGATTAGTGAACATGTGGCTAATTTGAATTTCGTCACTCAATATGTAACGCGTCCACTAACCAAGTCTCCGGTCTATTAATAACATTATATAATAACAGTACTCAGAAAGCTGTAAAGAAAATATTAGATTTAAAATGAAGTTAGGCGATATTACATTATTCCAAAATCTTCCTAAATACATTACACTATCTTGAACGTTAGTTGTTACAATCCACTTCAAATTTTAGATGTTGTATTTACGTTATGATCATTAAACGGGTCAATTATAAAACGGATCGATAGCCGCAGTGCCTAGGCGGCTGAATATCGTTATGTCGGGATGATAGGAGCCGGGATTCAATTCATTGGAGGGACGGTGACATTTTTACAGAGAGTTGAAATCCGGATAGACTTACCATTCGCTGTTGGAAGCAAAGTTATTAACAGCGCGGCATTATAAAAGGCGATTTGATGCTGTCACAAAGCCATTTCAATACAATTTACACACACAAAACTACACCGCGAGAGTTGCACTGATAGCCGAACAAGTATGTAATACAGCTTACGGAGTCATTGTAGCTAAGCACCCACTACATATAGAATACTGTTGTTAAGAAGAATATTACTCATAAATAATTGCAAATATCATGACTTAATTATGTATACAAAGCTATTAGAAACTTTGATGATTATGGGTTGTTGACAAAAAGCAAAAACACACCAAGAGATATGCGTCTTGCTTAACATGACTATATTCAAATCGAAATTCCATAAACCGTGCAAGAGGGGTATAAGATTTTTTGAGATTGAGTTTGGCGAAAATGCAACGAAATGTTTTAGATCGAAGACAGAGCAACTATTGATAACAAAATTATTAATGTTTTGCTGTCGATCAGTGCGAAATATACAAGGACAAATAATAATTACAAGAACTATAAATATACACTATTTATTATTTCAAGACAACTAAAATTTTCTTCAAAAATGGTTCTACATTTCGATTCTACTGTAAACTTTTATTGATCTTAAGAAGAATAAAATCAACTGAACATTTTTAAAATACTAATAATAATATTTGAATTAAAAATGGAGTACCTTGTTGTGTACTGCACTCCTCTAATCGAATAACAGAATTATCCATAGTTCTCCTAAGCAGATGTGGGATGACTCCACCAACCTTCAGTGGTATTTTTTCTCTAAATTCTGAGGCCTGTTATACTAGACTACGCTCACTTGAGTAGGTCAACTTATGGTACTGTTGCGTACAAATATCATAACATTTCACTATAATATTTTAAATT